>CAMTZC010000013.1:11200000-11800000 GCA_947086505.1 Morpho deidamia | reverse complement strand
CGTCATTTGAAATTTCAATGTAGAAATGTAGCACCATCTAAGAAAAGCTCAGCTATGTAAAATTTTGCTTGTTTTGCTTCACACTATCACCACAGAGTGAACAAGCAGTTAATTTTTTTTATACATTTGAATAAAAATCGGACTTACTTATCTCCGCTGATACTTGGGCCTGTCATAAAGCCATCCCATTGCTCTCCAGGAGGCTGTTCTTCTTTAAGCTCCTGGATAAGTCTTTTACCGCTATCTAGCTGAGACCACTCTATTTTTTTTGTTTCGCCTTCTAGAAATTTGATTATTCATGTTTTCTCCTTATAAGAATGTTGAACTTTAAATATAATCCAAATAACTCTGTGCTTAATCAATATTAAAATGATCTTATTTTTAAATAAAAATAATCTAATTTGAAATAATTAGTATGCAGATGTTTTTATCAAGTTTACAATTATAACGGTTATAATTTTTACGTAATTAAAGATAGCATCACTAGGCAACTTTTTATTATCTTGTAAAGGTAATCCATTACTAACCTTCATTTTTCCCAACAAATTCATTATCAGATGAGCTTTCATCACTAGTAGAATCGTCAGCTTCTGAACCAGAAAGCATATCTACCAAAACACCTCCTTTGGTCTCTACTTTATCTTCTAGCTTATCTTTGGTTTCAGCTTCAGCTTTGTCTTCATTTTCATCTTCCTATTATAATAGTTATGATTAATAGGTATCAGAACACTTAAAATCTGATTTATCTACTAGCCGAAGGTGCATTCTGTTTTTATTTTTAATTAATAATTGATCGAAATAGTCATAAAATAGAATCCACCCATTCACTTCCACAAGCTCGTGTATCATCAATAGACCAGAGATTCAACGATGAAATCGCAAAGTTAGAAATCATTGCAATGGGAGTGTTTTACGAATCCTGCATATATAAGTTATGAAAACAAATAGGACATTCTAAATTTACTTTGTCGTTACTTGTTTGAGCGCTTCTCCGCAATTAGGCGCTACTTCTGTACCGAGTTCCATAATATAAAAGCGATCTGCTAATCCCGGATTCTAGCAAGATTATTCTAGCAAGATATTAACATTACTTTTTATTAAGAAAGTCACAAAAAGGAACTACAGAAAGGTTTAAAATAAATGTAAGAGATATGCTTATACGTAAAGAATATTACAAAATTGAAGATTATTTGGATGATAAAAATGCCTGGATTTGAAAATCCTTTCAGCTTCATACAAGACAGTGGTTTAATAATGTAAAATTGAAAATGTTTAAAAGATTGACCGACGAATTTCTTGCTGGTTCTTCTCGGTAAGAGCAACATTCCGAACCAGTTGTAGCTTCATTAATCATATTGATCCTTGACGATTCAAAAGTGCTCAAAAGAGCTTACTTGAATAAAGATTATTTACATTTGATTTGAAGAAGTAATAAGTGGAAGTCAAAAGCCTGTTCGCCACTGAGTTACCTCCTTTTCAACGGGTGGTAGACCTAACTTCTCCCGCTCTTCCTTTTCGCGAGCCTCTCGTTTTGCCCGATTCTCATCCCTCATCTTGATCAAATAGCGGACACTCTGCATCACTTGCTCCTGGTCTCTCTCTATCCAACTGGAAGAATATACTCCTGATTCTTTAAAATATTAGGAACCTTTAAAACCTCAAATGAGTATATCATTATTGAATAGTGAAAAAAACGTACAACAACACTTAGTTTCAACTTAAACGGCCTTTATATAAGTTTGTGTATGTGTTTATGTAATGCCGTGTGGTATCTGGCTGATTAGAATGAACCACCCTCATTCCTTACCGAGGTGTCGCAAAAGACGACTAAGGTAACTTGACCCGCCGAGAATAGACCACTCCCTTTCTTACCGAGGATCGTGAAATACGACTAAGCTAAGTTGACGTCAGGCAGGCGGCCGGTCGTAAAATACGTAGCCAAATCATGTGACAACATGTTTGTAACATGTTGTGCCGACCCCACTTAGAGTGGGATAAGGGCAGGAGGAAGTGTAAAGTGACCCAATTGAAAAAAGTTGTATGGTAGCAAATTTCAATAAAGTATAACGTAGCGCCTACAAACTTAGAAGTGCAAGGAAACACTAACTTTTTTAATAGTTCTGGAATTAATAGTAACCATATCTGAAATTCCAATGTCGCCAAAGGGGACATTGGTGCTAAAGTGCAGCAACTCTTACCGCCTCCTCTCGGCGACCTCCTCCTGGACTCCACCCCGCTGCCAGGCCTCGGCACAGGCACGGTCCCTCGGGAACACCGGCCTGTTATCCAAATTCAGTAGCTCCTTGAGCCTCAGAGTCAGCGTCTTACGATATGCGGGGATGTTTCGTACCACCGGATTACCGCTAAGTACTAAAACTGGAAAAATATAAAGAGCTGTGATGAGGTGAAGGAAATCAACATGAGAAAACCTGCATATCTCTAGAGAACTCTTGGGATATGTGTAACCAGTTCGTATTAAAGCATGTCTAAGCTCCTTATCTCCAAATAGGGAGAGAGAGACCCTTACCCAGCAGTGGGGTGATAACAAGCCGTTTACGAAAACTGGAATACGCAAGGAATATTTGGATAATTTATCTCTACCCAAAGATAAAAGAATCCTAAAATTACTGAAAATTCACTTAAATAATAAAGACTCAAGGAAGTATGATTCTTACTATCCCTTTTTTAAATAGAAACCACCAGTGCGACGATGGATGTCGTGTCGTTATGTCGGATACAAGGTTTAGCGGATAGGCAAATTAAAAAGAAACGGCATGTTACTATCCCACTTCTGGGCGAAGGCTTTGTCTCTTCTTTTTGAAGAAAGAACCTACTGTTGCTACAAAATAAATTATAAACGAAAGGTAAAAATAATCTTGTTGCGAATCAGCAGAATTAGAAAATCATTCGGTGATCTAGATATTCGCTTCTACAATAAAATTCCGCAAGACATATTAATTATACTTGCCTGAAAAAGGTTTAAATAAAGTGTAAGAAATATGCCTATACGTAAAACATAATTGCATATTATGTAAATGATAAAATACTTGGATTTGTGAGTCCCTTCGGCTTCATACATGACTGCTTAATTTAATTAAGTTTAATTACAGTTTAATTGATAATGTTTAACAGATTAACGGCCGAGTTTATTGCTGATTCTTCTCGGTAAGGGCAACATTCTAACCATTGGTATTCAAAAGAATTTGGATCTATTTGAATGAAGATTTATTTTATTTGTACTATAATTACTAGACTTCACAAAAATTACCTTTTAAAATAGCCATATCAGCTAAAACATCGATAATAAGAGGATCCTCCAGACGGTTGTATGATAAATCCAGCACGGACAAATTTTTGCAATATCTTAGTTGTTCCAAATCATCTGAAATATATATCCAGTTAAACCTTAGTTAAATGAGTCAGTAGCCTGAAGTTTATTCTTTGAATTGAATTGAAAACATTGCCTTCTCTTCAGTATCGGATCAGATCAGATCGTGTAATCGACTATAATCGGCACGATCATCGTGCATATCTCCACACGATCGTCTGTCTATCATACGATTATTACGAACATACGGGTCACCTAGCGAATCCTTCTGATGCGATCCATCTAAACCGCCATTTCCCGGTTTGTAAGTGACTACAGGCTAGTAATGGAGTGTCCAGCCGAATACGCTCTCTATACGATGCCCTCGTGCTCACGGTTAATAGTTCGTAATAGTAATTACGGAGAGCAGTTAAATAGGCAAAGAGTAAACGAACTTTTACGTTTCCGACCTCGCCCAAATTTACTATCTCTCTGTTTTTCAAATGTCCAACAGACGCTAGGTAATTAAAGCTTGCCTAGCTTCCCAACGTGAGGCCCACGCCCCACAGAAGGAAAATTTGATTGTTAAGGGAGGGACAAATCGAAAATGTACTTGCCACGAGTCCTTTCGCTCATTTAAATGTCATGCTAGATTTCGGTGCCAAATTTAATGAAAAAGCAACTTCTTTTTCCTACAACCTATTTAAGTTTGTTAAGTGAACAATTCAGTTACATCGGAGGGTATGAGAGTTTTGGAAAGTGGGGCATGGCATAAGATTGAAGCCAATGATTTAAGGTGACAAGAACGAGGTCGCGAGTACACTAGTTTTATATACATGATCTTACCAACAGTAGTCAACATGTTATGTCCCATACTCAATGTATGTAAGTCGGGAACGGCATCCAAATTTTCAATTTTAGTCACGAAGTTATGATCTAAATTCAAAGTGTCTAATTTAGGACAACCGCGAAGATTTTCAATTTTTCTAACAACGTTATAGTGGAGGTATAGACATTTTAATTCAGAAAGCGTATCCAAGCCTTCGATACGTTGGATTCCGTTGTTTTCCAAAAAAATACACTTAAGGCCTGTGTATTCCTCTAAATTCTCAATCTTCGAAAAACCCTAGAAAATAAAAATATATATTATGTAATATAAAGTGATTTATAATTGATTTTGAATTGCCAATTGATCACATCGCATCCCGTTAAAACCTATAATATATAGTGAGAATTTAACGACGTATAAATTATAAAACAAAGGCTCCACACTTTCTGTCTGTTCACTGTAAACTGGAAATTTACTAAACAGATTTTCATGTGGTTTTGACCAATACAAAGAATGATTATTAAGAACTTTAATTATAACACCACCAAACATTCTTGACTTGAGTGTCAAAAATACTTGATCAAGTTTGTTTTGTATGAACTTTCTGAAATATATGGCTATTGTTAAATCGTGTTGATTATAATAATAATTTATAACTAACTATTTCTTTAAAATCACGCTTATTTAGTAATTTTACTTACTTTAAAATGCAAATATAAAATATCGTTTAGATAAGGCGTTGAATATAACTTGTGTTGTTTGCAATGGTTTTTTATAAATTCCTTTGTCATTCGAGGACCTCTGTTCATTTCTTCTAGTTCTTTTTCAACTTTAATTTGGAACTCTCTCTGTCTCTGTTTCTCTTCCTGTTCCTTTTTCTTTTTTTCTCCTTCTTGTTTGACTAAAAGAATTAATAACTCCGTTTTAGAGTTCGTAATACTATCTCGATATCAGGTTACACAATAAATATTAATATAATCATAAAAACGTAATAGACTATTCTTATATTCCATCCCTAAATTAAGTGAAGTAATATCAAATACTACATGTCGTCCTGACTATCCGAGACATTATGTGCATTTAATATCACTGATCCATTATCAGTTTTAGATTTAATTTTAGTTATGGAACCGCCGTAACTTAAGTGCATATTCAAAAATAGTGATCATGAATTTAAGTTAGGCAAACTTTTATAAACTATTTTTAACCTACCTTGGTTATCAAAACGTTCTAGTTCAGCCAATTTTAAATTTTCCGTATTTTCTTTAGCTAAATCGTTTCCGATATGATCACCCTTAGCTTTTTCGTCAGTTTCAGTAAATGGTAGGTCTTGAATTTTTGTAGACATACAGGACTTCCTCTTATTTTCTTCACGCCTTAATAGATTATTAGCAATTCGTAATACTTCTTTATTATCCTTCATTTTATCCTTTATATCGCATAATAGATTATCTATCCTTGTGTTTCGGCTGGATTGTTGTTTATTGAATTCGATTAATTTCATGTTTGTGTTATTTTTACATTCCATATCCACATCCAACAGTTCTTTACCTTGTTTCGTATTTTTATTTCCAATGTCTGTTTGTTGATCAGTGTTAATTATTTCACTTTCCCAATTCGTAACATTGGAGCTTGTTACATTAGGGTGAAGAATTTCTTGAGATTTTTGTAAAATGACATCGACTTCTTTGATAAAGTCCTTACATTCTTGATTTCTCATTTCAAAGTTCTCCTTATTTTTATTTATTCTATTCTCATGAGATTTTATTTCGGCGTTTAGTTTACTAATGGCAGTATGTATGCCATCTATTTCTAATAAAGTTACATTTTCCTTTTGGATGTTGCTATTACTATCAAAACAATGTACAACTGCTGAATTTTCAGATTTAGGAAATTCACTTGCGTTAACACGCTTTACTTGTCTTTCTTCCTTTAATTTTTGATAAACAAGGTTAGACTTTCTCGAATTTTCCAGAGCCTCATTTACGTCGTTTAATAACTCGTTCATACTATTTAATTTATTTGTTATATCTTCTTTTATTAGAGTACTTAAATTTTCAGCACCTTCTACTATATTACAAGCGAGATTTTTCATCTCTTTAAATTCAAGTTCAATATTTTCTCTGTTATCGTTATTATTTACTTCAAATATATTTTCTAAAGAACTTTGTAAAGTGTCTTCCATTTTTTCATTAAATTTTGGATTCTTATAGAGTTGAATTTGTTGGGCATGTTTGATTGTATTAGATACTTTATAAGTATCTTCCAAATTTACTTTGTCTGATATATCACTAGGATTTTCTTTATTATTCAAATGTCCTTCAGTAACATTAACTTTTTCACTTAAAATATTATCGATATGTTGTAACGCTTTCTCTGTATCTTTAAGTTTAACTTCAAAATTTTTCGGTAACACTTCCTCAATTTCCTTAGTTTTACTAATTGTTTCTTTTTCTTTCTTTTTCTGTAGGTCACTTTTCATATCTGTGATAACAGAATTATTTTTTAAAGATATATTCAAAACTTCATTTATAGCATAACTTTCTCGGACTTCTTCAAAAGCAGAGGGCTGTGCCTTTCCTTTCATCAAACAAGATGAGGCTTCTTTCAAAATTGGATGTTCATTAATTTTTATTATATTGGATGTATCTTTGTTTTTTGGAAAATTATCAGGATCCTCATATTTATCAGCTAGACTTCGCAACATATCCTTTGTCTCTTGATATCTCATTTCATAAGTTTTATTTGTATATTCTTCAACAGCTTTGTCGATTATGTCAAACTCTTGATCATCGCTAGATTCTTTACTTACGTTTTCTTCATCAATTTGTGTTTCGTTGCTGATTTCAATTTTAGCTTTATAATCAACAGCAGTATTCATCAATGTTCGCATATTTTTATATTTAATAGTATTAAGACGATTGGTGTCGTCCAGGGCTGAATCTATTTCAGCTTCCATAGCCGAATATTCAGAAATATTTATTTGATCTAACGGTACAGAAATATCTTTACTATTTTCAGAGTTAATAATAATTTGTATTTGTTTGGCTTTTTCTGCAATTACTAGACTATCTTTGAGAATTTCTTTAATTTTTTCCGAGGTCAATGGTTCTGTATGCTCCTCAAGTTTTGTAAATGGTTGCCCGGTCATAACTTCGTATTCTGTTTTTGCTGGTCCAGGTGCAGATGCTGCTATGTAAGGCCTATCCCTATTTATACCTCCATCAATCAATGGCTTAAGCTCATTTTCTATTATCTTATCTATAACGCTTTGAGGAAGTCTTGCATCTGCAAAGAATCTTTTAAGTTCAGATCGCCTAAGTTCTATATAAGCAGTATCACCTACATGGGCATCAGGCACGTCCATTTTTCTTAGTAATAATAAATTATGTAGGTGATTGATATTGAACCCATGTGAAATTATGAATCTTATTAAGTTGCTATAGTTACAACCTTTTATTGTTTTATCAATATTTGAAAAAGGAAAACCAAAAAGCTATATAGAGTAATCATAAATTGAGCGACCTCTTTTTTTAATGAAGGTATATAATTTTTATTTTACATACAATTTTTAGTAAAAACATGACTTGGTTATATTTTTTTGTATATACATATTACCATTTGTTATAACACATTTGTTATTTTACATTTAACGTTTCACAATATTTTATGTTCTTATGGCAACCCTTTTTTTTTATTTATAACAAATATGTACAAGTTGTATCTATCTTAAATTAAATGGCAGCCCTGAATATGAATAACTAAGTTTCAAAATTTATATCACAGCATATTAATTGTAGGGATGACTTGGAGTGTAAAAAAATCGTTTACTAAATAATTGATCTGTCCCTCTTTAAAATAATTAGATTTATAGAAAACTGATTATCAAACCTATTATAATAATAAAATAATTGATTAATATAAAAAGCGATATTTTTCTATAACTATGACCAGCACAGAGTAATTTTGTCTTTGGTCTATTTTTGTTTTCAATTGTTGACGAATGACAAATTTTCGCTTTTTTGCGAACGACAATAGTTGAAACAAATAACTAGTAATGAAATTCATATATCTTCCTTTGAACTGTTTCCATTGATTACCTCTCACGATGCCAACCATGACAGACGAAAGAAATTTTCGATCGTCTTACTACGAAAAAGTAGGATGCCGCGGCGTAGAGGAGAAGAAATCTTTGGAAATACTGATGAAAGAGAAGCCCTGGGACAGGGTGAAACTGAAACAATTTTGTCTACGATTCACAGTGCCTGCTGCATACAGAAATCTAGTATGGAAAGTGCTACTAGGTAAGTTCACATATTCATATAATTGTATATCTATCGTAAACAAAGTGAAATTATATTGTTTCGGTCACTTAGTAGACTATTGTGTCTGACATTCTCTGCCTATGTGCTTACATATCATTTTGTATAAAATCTACCATTATGAGGTAAAGGCCTGATTTATCCCGTGACTGACTTAACATAAACCTTCCGGCAGAATTGCACTACCTTTTATCTAAAATCGTATTAAAATCTGTTCAGTAGAGTATTAAATAGTTGTAAAGGCACACCTTAAATTTTTAATGTATACATTACTCATTGTTTTTTTAAATGACCAGTATATTTGAATATTTTCTATATCTAGATATCCTCCCAGTGTATCCAGACTCCCACCAATTTGTCTCAGAACAGAGAACAGACCAGTACAATGACATGCTGTATGCTGTTGAATCATTGGAAATGGTGGACATGAAAGCACCACGCAGTGAGATCCTGATGGCTATGTGGCTTGTGGAGTTGGAGGAGCAGAAGCCTCCAATGTTCCCAGAAACTAATTGTTGTGTTAGTATATTATTTATTACTAGTCATTTATGATGAAGTGTTATTTCTAAATATCCTCAAATACCTGTGCCAGCTGGCGTCGCCCACATGGAAATTAAAGTACCACACTTTTTTTTATAGAATGCAAATTTTAAATAAAAGTAGTTATTGTGAGTTAACCATATATATATATTTATATATCTCTACTGGTTTATGAAGTGCATGCGAGTAAAGCTCCGAGCAAGCAAGTTTTTTAACACTTGTGCGATCTCTTCAACATAATTTACATAATACCGATATGTAGTATTTACCTAAACCATCTGGAAGTATTGCACTATCTTTTGGTGAACACCGTACAAAAATCCGATAAGTAGATTTGAGAAAATCGATTACATACAGACAGACAGCTTCTGGAACTTTGTTTTAAAATAAGTATAGATTATCTATATTAATATTATAAATGTAAAAGTCTGTGTGTCTGTTATACCTTTGTGGCTTATCCGCTGGCCTGATATTGATGTAATTTGACACCATCAGAGCTTATATACTGGTCTATATATAGGATTTTAAAATTTCCGTTTTTTCTTCTGGGACAGGGAAAAAAATTGAGTGTACTTTCACACTGTATGATCGGAGTTATTTGTACCTCTAGTATATATTAAAAGACAAATGTTTAAGCATGGTGTCTACAAAACAGAAGATGTATATAATTTTATTTCTATAGATAAGTTAAATTTTAAAACAAAAGTAATAATAAAATTATTTTGCTATAATCTGCGATACAGTAAATAGAAAATATATATAGTGTTTAATGTATAGTGGATTATCAGTATTTTCATACCCGATACGTGCAGGATTCGTAAAAGCACATGCACAAACCTCCACCACTTCCACCAAAATACACAAGCACTACACAGTTTCACTATCACAAACTCAACAATCGTTTCGCCCCGCAACCGAGGCATCATCAGGAGATAGACTCCACGACAAAATCGCAAAGCGAAGCGTTATGCAAACAAGCATTGTTATATAGTAATCGGTTCATCCCCACCTTTACCTCTGAACACGTGCAACAAGCTTGAACTTGAAACATTTATCTGCTCGTTAATGAGGGTGCCATTGTTATGCTTAATGATTTCTAATTGTTCCAAAATATTCAATTTATCATTAGTTCAAGTTATCATTAGTATTCTTGGAATAAGAGCTAACTCACCAAATGCAGGCCCTGCTATAACGGTCGCTACAATAAATTTGTTATGGCATTATTTGCTTTCGATATACATTCTTAAATTCGTAATATCTTTTGATTGGGATCGCGGATTTTAATAATTTAAATAGTATTTTACCAATGTAAAAAAGTAGTTATATTGGCATAACTATAATAGTTAGACATATGGTATCGCGGACTTTTTTATGGATATTGATACGTTCTATAATACTGTAGAACATTTTTTTGTTCTATCATCAATAGTACATCGCAGCGCACGCGATGAAAGATGTTTACGACTAAATTTTTCCCAACTTATTAAAATTTTATTAGGGATCCCTATTTTGAAAATGACATATAGCCTATGTAGCTCAGTGAAGAAGCAGCTTTCCAATGGTGAAAGAATTTTTGAAATCGGTCCAGTAGTTTTTGCGTGAAAACGTAACAAACATACATACAAACATACAAATCTTTCCTCTTTATAATATTAGTATAGATAGCATTTTGTACTATGCAGTTCTGTGTATAATGTTTAGTAATACATAATGTTTTTAAATTATATTCCAGTCATCAGACACATTCATACCGATAGCTAACACTCTACTGCAGTTATATGACAACGAAGTGGATGTGTACTGGCTTAGCAAGATGCTCACTGAGATGGTGAGGAACATGCAGAAGGAGCTGTCCAAGCTGAAGGAAGCCTTTCACAGCATGCTTGAGAAGGAGGACGGGGAGCTCTATAAGTAAACTTAATTGTTTAAATATTCATAGTATGAACGACAAAGAATTTCAATCGGGTAACATTGCAGATATTAATAAGACATATAAGTTTTGACAAAAAAACTTAACAATCTCGACCTGGGATTTGGAGTCATGACCCCCCTCTATATTAACCCCCTCAAAAGGGTTGCACGGTCTCAATGCTGGGCTATCACAGCATGTAGTATCTTATAAGATATAAAAAAAAACAGCCTGTCATGCCACTGCATAGGCCTCCTCTCTCCGTTTTAGGAGAGAAGGATTGTAGCTAAGACATACCACACTGCTCCAATGCAGATTGGTAGGTTACACATCCCCAAAATTCTCTAGAGATATTGCATATCTACCTTCTTCAAAAAAAACTAAAGTAACGGCCTGTTATAATCCGACTGCTTGGGTATAGAGCCGCCTCTCTCCGTTTCTGAAGAGAAGGATTGGAGCTAAGACCTACCACACTGCTCCAATGCACATATCCCCAGAATAGAGATATGCAATTTCCTTATGATGTTTTCCTTAACTGAAAAGTTTGAGCTTTGCAAATATTAAATAGACACTTAAGTTTTAAGAGAAAAACTCATTGGTGCCTGCCCTGATTTGAACCTGTGACCTCCTCAAAAGTGTCGCATGGTGTTACAGCTTTGATATTTGTATTTCAGCCATTTAGTGGAAATCAAAGCTCTGGACGTGTTGCCGCTAACCAAATGGTTCAACTGCTGTTTTGCTGGAGTACTCGATGACACTTCTCTCACCAAGTAAGCTATTTTTAATCACAATTTTCTTAGGAACAAAGCCAATAGTTTAGATTGTTTTTTGTGCCAAAGTACATGTAGTACTACAGTACCAGTTTGCTACAGTTCAATCATTTAAGTAGATGAAAGGTCACAAAAAACATTTTATTGCAAAAATATGATCAACAACAAAAAAATATATTTAGATAAAATTGCACATCTCAAATTATTTCTTTAATGAAATATTTCTTTCATAGAATTTAATATTTATGCTTTAAAGTATCAAAAGCATAAACATTTAATTTTATAAAATATATTCATCAGATGTCGATTAAAACCAGTTAAATGAATTTAATATGTAATTCTGGCAAAAGTGATTATATTAGATTATCTGATGTAACACAATATTATAGTATATATAATATTTTCTATCGTTCTCTATAAAAGGTTTAAAATACGTGTGTGTTTGTTCTTAAGGTAGATGTATTACAATACATTTCATTAATTAATATTTATATTTATTATACCGTTACCGGTACCGTATTACCGTGCTAATTAGTAATTAATATAAATTTTATGGTTATATTTTTTTATTGTACCTTTTAGTAGGTTTTAGAAGTTTTTATTGTTATAGCTTAACGGTGTTGCCAGTTAATTCATTTAGCTTTACATGTTTCTAAGCCTTAGTTCATTGATATCACATTAATTTGCAAATGAAATTGATTCTATATGAGATTAAATTGCAACATGGTTTGTGTTTAACACAGGATATGGGATAAAATCTGCAGTGGCGCTCCAAAGATCCTGTCCTACGTGGCTGTGATGCTCGTTGTGACGCTAAGAAGGAATATACTGAAGGCTCAAACTGAAGATGAAGTACTTAAATGTGTTTCTGAGGTAACCATGAAAAAATACTGAAGCCATTAATATATAATATATTGTAAAGGACAGCCCCTTTTATCAAGTATTTTTTTAGTTCAATTGACTAATGTGCGATCATTTACGATTCTAAAGAGCTTACGGAATTAAAATAAAATTTACAAGATTATATACTTTCCCATTTAGGGATATCTTAAAATATAATAAGGAAGAGGGGTTAGTATGGGAAACATACTTACTAGTGTTTTTTTTTTACTTTAACTTACACAGCAGTGTTGCTATAGTAATGCAGATAGTAGAAAAAGATGTAAAAGTAATAATAAAATTATTTTGCTATGATATTTGCTGGAAGATATAAATTTATTTCAGTGGGAACTTTTTGGTTTTGTTTCTCAGATACCAGAGCAATGTGAAGAGGTGGTGGCCAACAAAGCTATCGACCTGTGGCAGTACTACGCCCAGCCGCAGAACGAACAGCTCGCTAAGAAATGATGCATGACCTTCTAATGGGCTCGCCTCATTAGAAGACAGTTGTGAAATGTGTTGTGGAAATAACTGTTCTAAAGAAATATTACTGTCTATGACATAATACAGGCCAAAAGTCGGCTTTTAAGTTATTTGGCTAGAATCCGTAATGTATTTGGTGTAGCTAGCCTAAATCACATTAACATCCCAAAAAATATCTATGTCACAGCTTGTGCTAGTAAATGAGAGATTCAGTCAGTTAATAAATGTACAAAAACTGGACTGGAATATAATATGTAAACTATTCCAATGTTCAAGTTTTTTAACACAGGCTCTTTAAGAGACTGTAATGTATTGAAATTTAGCGAATGGCCTTTGAATGGTCTTAAGGTTATTTATTTAATAAGTGCCCTTATTAAATAAATAACCTTAAGACCAGTGGGTAGGCCAGTCTTCGTAGCGTATCGAGACGAATAAGGGAAATATTGACTGCGGCAAACATAATTATTAATTTCATAAAGAACTTTCTGATTTCTAATTGTTTCTATTGAAATATCTTTGAGAAAGCAAAGACAAATGTGTGTTTTTTTATATATAACATTTTTAAAATTCTAATGCAATACAAATAGTACTGTGACATTTTTCAATTTTACTCTTAAAGTTTGTTGACTTGTCATAAACGTTAAAGGTTTCTGTTGTCTGAAATTGATTCTTGCTATATTTACGCTGTTTCACAATAAAATCGAATTTTTGTGTTGTTTTCTACAGTAGGTAAATAAAAACACGAAAATTTTTGTAATATGACAACCTTAAACAGTAAAAAAATATTCCCAAAAATTTTGTTTTATTTTCTGTTTATTGTGTGTGTGTGAGTATTAACACACACACTGTTTTTATTATCACTCTTATGTTAGTTTTTTGTGCAATAAAGAGAATACAAACGAACGTTTATTTATTCAACTAAGTAACACGTTTTGTTAAAATATTGTTTATACTTGATTTTAGAGACTAAGCCTATATATTTTATTACGTCACTAGAGAAACGTGAACAGTTAAATTCGTATATGGTTCATGTTTTTCGTTTTAGCATCATAGAATGCACCGAACAGGATTTTTATCTGTCAATTCATCAATATTTTTAGTAGTTTTTAAAATCTTTAATCTACTTGAGATTAAAGTAACTCCCACCGTGATAAACTAGCAACACTGAGTAAAACTCGCCATTTTGCAAGAATGTCAGCCAAATCATCAGCTAGAGTTAATACTTAAAATTTTATGTTATTTCACGTGAAAATTACTGTGATTTAGTTTTATAAAACATCACACAACAACCGTGCGTTAAAATGGATCGATTTATAAGTATGTGGAAAGTGCGGGAGTTGGCGGACAAAGTGTAAGCTGTTACAATATTTTCCATTATTTTATGTAAATTACCAACATCCTTCACATTTATCTAGCAAATAAATACAGATTTATACGCATCAAGCAGACATTTCATTGAATAATTTGCATTAACGTTCGAGTTTTTCATAATTCATGAACGTACGAATAAGTTCAGCATCAATTGCAAGATTCTTTCGGCATATTATAGGTATCGGAGAACAGTTGAACCATTGCAATATTAATTTTGAGAATGATAATAGGCTTCAAATTCGCTACTTATATTTCTCAGAACATGTCTTACATGACATAGTCTTCCTTTAGAATAATTTCAAAGGCGTCCAATCAACGTTGTGACGTATTTATTAATTGGAGGTATTTGTTTTAAAGGATACTTTGATAAGAAGCATTAGCGAAGGTTATCCCATACATTTATAATTATATATTTTTGTCATGAAAATTGATTGTTCAGATTTCTATTAAATATATTAATCAATAATAGGAAATAGGATGGAACAGTTATATGATATATTTTAGGAATATATCTGAATTTTTAAGATTAGTTCAATTTTAACTATCCTGAATCACAGTGGATTAGTAGTATACACAGACATATACAGTACAAGCTACTGAAATTCATAATTTCTATGTATAAATTACACATTGAAACAAATTATATTATATTTTTATACTTGAAGATATTTTTTTTTTATCTTAAAATTTACTTTTCAGTTAATTATTTACAAATACAGGAGATAAAGTACATACATAGTTGTAGCAAAGTATGTTATTCAAGTAAACAGTTCAAGTGATGTCTTGCTTAAGCTATTACCACTCTGTAAACAACTGATTATACACATTGAATATTTGCTGCAATAGATTTTGTATCAAACAAAATTTGATGTATATCATAGATATATAAGAGGTCACACAATTATGTTGCAACACAGGAGTCACAATAAGCTTGTGATTCCTGTTTTGCGACTCAGCAGAGTTAACAACTCATTAGTTGTTTCGTTATTTACTTCTGTTTACTATAAAATTCTGCAATCCATATTAGACTTGTCTATGGAAAGGTTTAAATTAAGTTTAAGAAATATGCTTATATGTAAAGCATATAACACAATTGAAGATTATTTAAATGATAAAATTACTTGAATTTGAACAGCTTTCAGCTTTATACAAGATTGTAGTTAATAATGTAAATTAAAAATCTTGAAAAGATTTTTTGCTGGATCATCTAGGTAAGACCAACATTCTGAACCAGTTGTAGTATCATAAAATGTAATTGAACATTGACATGTCAAAAGCTATTGCAAAAGCTTATTTGAATACAGATTATTTTGATTGAATAATTATGACAATCCTAAGAACTGTTAAACCTAATTAGAAAATAAATTTTATATACAAGCTCTGATAACACAAAATTCTTGATTACTGATAATGACTTATTAGGGGTTTGTGTTATGCATATCATACATTTGATAATGCTAAATTACCTTCACTTATTGTTTATGCCTCGACAATTATCATGTTATATGTTTCAACCAATTTTGTCAACTCAAATAATATGTAATTATAATGTATAGTTTAGTATCCATTCTCTTATCTGATACATGAAGAATTCATATAAACTCATGCACCACCCACCACCAATAACACAACAATAACACAAGCAGTTCCACAATCTCAACAATTGTTTCAATTCGGGCAAAGGTTATTTTGCCATATAAATTATTTCTAGTGTACTTTCATAAAAAATAAAAAAGGTTGTCCAAAAAAAAATGTTATGGGTGGACAACCCTTATCACTTAGCGGTATGAGAAATACAGAAAAGCTGATTCTCAGACTATTGAATAAAGATAAAATATTTCATTAAAATAGGTCTGTTTCAGAGGAGTACGGTAACTAATATTGTGACATGAGGATTTTATATTTAAGATCTTATATCACTATCCATACATTAAGCAATACACACTTCTTCTTTCTCCTACCCTTATGCCACTCTAAGTGGGGTTGGTACATGTTTTCCTCTTTCATTCGTCAACTCTGGCGCTACTCCTTTTATATGTATGTCATACTTCACACAATCCAACCATCTCTTTTTAGGCCTCCATCTAGTCACATATCCATCCACATTCGTACTCAACACTCATTTGGTCACATGATTTTCGTCCCTCCTCATTACATGTCCATACCATCCCAATCTTGCACCTCTTTTACATTACATTAAGCAATACACACATTACTTTAACAAAATACACACTAAAAAAAAAGTATACAGTATAATCTCACTAATCTAGAACTATTAAAAACCAGAGTTGAAGAAAAATGTTCAGATTACTACATTATAGTGAAAAAGTCATAGGTAATTAATAAAATATAGCATTTCATAGAGTAAATAAATTGTATGTAATTTATTACATTAACATGTACATATGTAATCACATAGTTTTAATGTAATCTTTAATTGAGGTCTGTGCAACTTGCAGTCCTTCCTTAAAAATCTTTTCTCGCATATTGCGAACAATTATAATATTTTTGGCAGATATGCAGTTGTTTTCTGCCCATGTTATGCAGGTATTGAAACAAATCAATGCATCACGTGGTTTAACTCTTACAGTTGTGGTAGTAGATGGTGGCTCCTAGGTGCCGGATTATTGAACGTGTCGATCTATCGAAGTGCCGAATTAGTGTGATTATACTGTATATAAATGATTTATTTGTTTAGCAATAGTTTAAATTTCCTTTTTGTTAATTATTACGATTATTCTCCTACCCTTATACCACTTAAAGTGGAGACAGCACAAAAACACTACTTATTTTATACGAGCTGTGCCTGCGGCTTCTCCCGCGTTGAAATAAGCGTGTCACAATTGTTTTCTAGAATTAAAATTTCAAACATAAAAGTAGTTATTGTGAATTAACCATAAGATATAGAGACATGCTGTCGCGGACTTTTTTGTAGTAGTTATATAGATCTACAATTGTCTAGTACATTACTTTAGCGTATCTTGGCTGGTTTACGCAGCGCACGCAACTAAAACTCTCAGCAAGCAAGTTTTTTTAACAACTGCGCGATCTCTTTAACACAATTTACATAATACCAACATCTACTATTTAGCTAAACCATCCGGAAGTATTGCACTATCTTTTGGTGAAAACCGTACAAAGATCCGTTCAGTAGATTTTGAGAAAATCGATTACATACAGACAGACAGCTTTTTGAGACTTTGTTTTATAATAAGTATGCATATCATACTTCGAACAATCCATCTATCTCTTCAGGCCTCCCTCTAGTCATATATCCAGATTCATATTTAGAACTTTTTTGGTAAGAAAATTTCTATTCCTCATTACAGTATATAGATCAACAAGATAATAAATTACTGATAGACGACAAAGTACACGGTTTGCTGATAACAAAAAAAAACATTGAATTAAGTACATTGATATTTTGTGTTGTAGAATATCATATGTAGATAATGTTTTTATTAAAGATTTTTATCACATATAGGCATGGGCGTAGCGAGGTACGGGCTAGAGGGGGCAACCGCCCCCCTTACCCTGAAAACTAACATTGGAAAACTGACAACTCGCAATATATTTACACTATAAAAGGCTTGCATAAGACCTATAATGTGCCTTATCTTCATTACAAATGTGAGCTCCTTTAAAAAAAAACACCGTGTGGTATCCGGCAGAATAGAATAGACCACCCTCCGTTCTTACCGAGGTGTCGTAAGAGGCGACTAAGGTAAGTTGACGTCAGGCAGGTGGCCGGTCTTAAAAAACGTAGTCAAATCATGTGACAACATGTTTGTAACATGTTTTGCCGACCCCACTTAGAGTGAGATAAGGGCAGGAGAATGATGATGGTTACGAAAAAAAATAATCTAGATTTTCTGAGACAAAATAATCTAGATTTCCCCACCCCCCACCCCTTGTATACGGGGGGTGTAATTCAAGCTACGCCCTTGCATAAAGGGTTTGTGGATTTAGAATTTTTTTTACTTTGTGTATCTCATGGTTTAGGAAGCGTACGTCGAGATAGCTCTCAGAGGCCAGATTTTTTATCGACTTTATTGATATGTATCGTTATATTACATAAAATCATTATAAATTATAGCCTTTATGTTATTCCGATCTATTAGCTATATTACTGTAAAGTTTCAGCCAAAACCGTCCAATAGTTTTTTCGTGAAAGAGCAACAAAAATCCATCCATACTCACAAAATTTCGCATTTGTAATATTAGTAGGATATATTATGGATTCAGTTGGTACGCAATGGTTGTCATATGCAATCAGTGATGCAAGCGTCGTTCGCGAGAAAGGTGATCAAGGTTATGAAGATATTGTGTAGGACACGATTGCCAAAAATAGTTGCTTATCAGATAGATATTTCACGTGGAAATATTTTCGTCAATCTGTAAAACTATTCTATTCTATCTATCAATAAGTAGTAATTATAATATTATATATCATAAATACTCACTTCTGAACATTCTTTAACAATACATACATATATATAATAAATACCCCAATTCACAATAAATATAAATAAATAGATACACGTCTAAAATATACACTAACTAGCTGTTTCAATAACGGCTTCGCCCGCGTGGAATTCGGTGATTTACCAATTTTTCCCGGATTTTCGTAATTTTGAACATAAAAGTAGTTATTGTGAGTTAACCGTTAAAGACAGAGACATGCTATCGCCGACTTTTTTGTAGTATTTTTATTTTATAGATTTACAATTCTCTACTACATTACTTTAGCGTATCTCTGCTGGTTTATGCAGCGCACGCGACTAACGCTTCCAGCAAGCAAGAAAGCAAGTTTTTTAACAACTGCGCGATCTCTTCGACACAATTTACATAATACCGATATATACTATTTACCTAAACCATCCGGAAGTATTGCACTATCTTTTGGTGAAAACCGTACAAAGATCTGTTCAGTGGATTTTGAGAAAATCAATTACATACAGACAGACAGCTTTTGAGTACTTTGTTTTATAATAAGCATAGAAGAGAGCTTAGTATTAGTATAGTATATAGTGTAGTATAGTATAGTAGCAAACGACAGATAATATACCAAATATTATCTGTCGTTTGTGCAGTACCAACGTGGTGATGAACTACACGGAGGTGGAGGGCAAGGTGCGGGAGGCGACCTCGGACGAGGCGTGGGGCCCCACCGGCCAGCAGATGCAGGAGCTGGCGCTGGCCACCTTCACCTACGAGCACTTCCCGGAGGTGATGTCCATGCTCTGGCGGCGGATGCTGCACGACAACAGATCGCACTGGAGGCGCACCTACAAGGTGACTACCTGGCCTACGCTGTCATACTATTCGCTTCTATAATTTATTTATTTATTTATTTTAAGAGGTACAGTCAACAAACATTTTTTTGTACATATGAATATAAATAATTATAAAAGGATTGGCGATGTATATAATAGACAAAGTAGGAACCGACACAAGCTTGCGGTTCCTGCTTTGCGCCTTGCAAAAGTTCGTAGTTCGTTTGTGGGTTTGGATACAAGATAGTTACGTCACCGCCTGGCATCCATACCGTACAGGTAAACGCAACATCAGCGTATTAAGGGTGGTCCGATGTTGCGCAAGCGAAGGAACATGGTGTGATGTTCCACAGGTGCGATCATTCGATTCGAGCATCTGCCTCTGCTCAGTCGTGGTAATTAATTGTAATATTTTTAATTAGATTTTAATAAATATATAATTTTAATTAAAAACAATAAAATCTTGTTTTTTAAAAAATAATTTGACGTTCCCGAGTATTAAACTGGCGCAGCCGGAGCGGATTATTTTCCAAAAATTGTTGAAAAAATAACATAGGAAATAATCTGGAACCAAATAAATAAATAAGTTTAATCAAAAGTGGTGTCAATAAAGAAGAAAGAAGATGCAGCTGGTCGGTTGGTGAGTAGAACTTTTCACCTTCCTTTTCCTTTCATTTTCTTTTGTTATTTTGAGATAGGACTTCTCTCACTATAACGTTATTTGGTTTTCTTATATTTTCAATATTTTTATTGTGAAAATTTGAAATAGTGTTTTAAGCGTATATAAGTGTAGAGTAGTGAAGAAAATATACGTATAAAATTCTGCGTATAGTAATTTTGATAGGTAAAGTAATAAAAGTAATTTTTAATCATTTAATCGTAAACAATATTTTATAACAGATTTTATATTTTTATTTTTTGTTAGTTTAAAAGTTTATATTATAATGGAGCAAGTAAGATTAATTCCTAACGAAATTTTAAAATTAATCCCACTCTTTGATGGAGACAAAAGGCATTTAAATTTATTCCTTCGGAAATGCCTGTATATAATAGAAAGATTCCAAGGTAGCGACACACAAAACCAGTATGTAATGCACAGTATTACAAGTAGGTTAGTGGACAAAGCCGCGGCGCTTATTAGCGAACGCGAAGATGTAACATCATGGACGGAATTTAAAGAGCTCCTAGTACAGCATTTTGGTGATCCACGCAGCGAGGAATGTATTGCTATAGAACTAGAAAATTTAAAAATCAATTCAGGTGAAAGTTATCTAGATTTCTGTAATAGAATTCAATCAGTACGTTCAGTGCTAATATCAAAAGTCAACCAAATGGTAGATGAGGATATTAAACAAAGTAAAATTATTATTTATAATAATACAGCGTTAAATGTCTTTCTTTACAATTTGCCAGAAAATATGGTTAGAATTGTGCGACTAAAAACTCCAAAATCATTAGAGTCCGCATTAAGCGTAGTTTTAGAGGAGGTTAATTTCCTCGAACAATATCAGCGGCGTAGTAAAGCCCCACAAGCAACAACAAAACCAGCAAATCAAATATATTTTAAAAGTCAGAACGATTTTAAACCCCCAATTAAATATAACAACAACCCTATGCCGATATATCAGCCTAACCAGCCACCTCAATTTAAATTCGGAATACCCCATACAAACCAAAAACCTCACATGCCTACGGGGTACAAACCAAATTTATCCCCATTTAAATTCGGGATTCCGAGAGGACCGCACATACCACCACCTAGGGTGAACCCACAATATGGACACCGCCCGGTACCACAATTAGGGTACCGACCACCATTAAACAATAGCTATCGACCCCCAATGCAATTCGGCTACAGACCTAATTTCCAACAAAATGTACAAAACGATGCATCCATGCGTACTGCTATATCGCGCAAACCGAGTTTTCCGGTAAACGAAATTTACGCGCAGGATTACGACCAAAACTACTACGATGACGACAGTCATTACTACTCAGAGACTATGTATTATCCTGAATATGAGCCAGGCTACGAATATTACATGACTAAGGACGCAGACGAGACGGAAGAACAGACGAAAAACCTACCCTCGGGTGACCTCGACAGTGAAAACCAGAATGAAAATTTTTCAGTAAAAGCCTCAGAAATACAGAATACATAGAACTTAATTGCGACACCAATCTAAAATTACCGTTTATATATATACCTGAAATAAATGCGAAATTTATGATAGACACCGGGAGCACGCGATCTTTCATTAGCCCGAAAAAAGCTTATAAATATTTCAGCGCGTATATATATAATGAACCGTTCGAAGTAAAAAGCACGCATGCTACGAGCGCACATAACGAAGTAATTGAAATACCATTGATGCCGACTTTTAACAGTAGAGAACTTCAAAAATTTTATGTATATAACGTAGATTCAAAATATGACGGATTAATAGGTAATGACCTCTTAAAAAAAATAGACGCAATAATTGATTTAAAATATAAAATATTACGAACAAAAACTTCTAATATTCCCATAATTTACAATGACGCGGAATACATCCTTGAATTACCACCGCGTTCCGAATTAAGAGTATCCCTACCAACAAATCAATATTCGGGTGATGCTATTATAAATTTTACCGAATTTTGCCAGGGCATCAGGATGCCGAGCGCGTTAGTTAAATGCGTTAACGGCTACGCAAAGACAATAATTCAAAATACATTAGATAAAAACATGACTTTAACTGTGACCGCACCCTTCGAAGTGACTCAGTATAATAGTACAGAATGTCAAACAAATTATATAAATAATGAGGACGAATTAGGAAACACACAGTTATTATTAGAAAACTTAAACAAACTACGACTAGACCACATGAACGAGGAGGAAAAGAACAAAATTTACACACTTTGTAGCGAGTATAAAGACATATTTTACTGTGACCAATTACCATTGACTTTTACTAATGACGTAAAACATTTTATTAGGACGAAAAACGAGGACCCTATTTATATTAAGCCATATAGACAAGCGCCCGCACAGACCGACGAAATAAAGAGACAGGTCGAAAAACTTTTAGACAATAACGTAATTCAGGAATCCTATTCACCCTGGAGTGCACCTGTTCATCTTGTACCTAAGAAAATGGATGCCTCTGGAGAACAAAAATACAGGATGGTCATTGACTATAGGCGACTGAATGAAATTACCATTGACGACAAATACCCCCTACCTAACATTACCGACTTATTTGACAAATTAGGTAAAAGCGTATACTTTTCGACGTTAGACCTAGCGAGTGGTTATCATCAGATTGAGATCAACGAAGCTGACCGTCAGAAAACTGCCTTCAGCACACAGTCAGGACATTTCGAATTTCTAAGAATGCCCTTCGGACTGAAAACCGCCCCCGCTACGTTCCAACGGACTATGGACAATGTACTGAGAGGACTGCAGGGTATACACTGCATGGTTTACTTAGACGACATAATAATATTTTCAGCCAGCTTACAAGAACACATTGACAGTTTAAGGACCGTTTTTGACAGACTACGTAAAACGAACCTGAAAGTTCAGCTCGACAAATCTGAATTTTTACGAAAAGAGGTGTTGTACTTAGGACATACTATTACGAAAAACGGACTGAAACCAAACGACGACAAAATAAAAGCTGTCTTAAACTTCCCCCTACCGAAAACTACCACTGAAATAAAAAGTTTTCTCGGACTCATAGGCTATTACAGACGATTTATTAAGGATTTCGCGCGTATAACACAACCCCTATCTAATTGTTTAAAAAAAACGTAATAAAATAATAATTGACGAAAAATATATAGAGTCTTTTCAAAAGTGCAAAGAGCTTCTGACGAATGCACCCCTTTTGAAATACCCTGATTCTGAAAAACCATATGTATTAACGACAGACGCGTCGAATGTTGCACTCGGAGCAGTGTTGTCGCAAGGCCCTATCGGTAGCGATCACCCTATTGCATACGCAAGCAGAACCCTGAGTGATACAGAGTCGCGTTATAGTACAATAGAGCGAGAATTATTGGCTATAGTCTGGGCCGTTAAGCACTTTCGCCCCTATCTTTATGGTCGAAAATTTACAATCTATACAGACCACCGCCCATTAGCTTGGTTATATTCCCTTAAGGAGCCTAACAGTAAACTTACGCGTTGGCGTCTCCGCTTACAGGAGCACGATTTTGAAGTCGTGTATAAAAAAGGGAAGCAAAACACAAATGCAGACGCGTTATCCCGCATCAAGTTAAATGCATTAGACTCAACAGACGATGCTTCTATGATTGGTAACGTTGACGAAAAAGAATCCCGACTTCAGGACCATTTACATGACGTGACTGACGACATCCTGAAATTAGTAACAAGAAATGACTCTGACGATTCTGAAGCCATGACCATTTCTTCTGAAACAACGTCATTGTGCAGAAGAATATCCGACATTGAGCCTAGGAACTGCGTTCCTTCAATATCTAGCGGCGATACTATTCATTCTGATATAGACATGGATGGTTCAGGTATTCCCATTATGCACGATGCAATAGACACCAAATCAAACCAAATTTTAATATTTTCATGGTTCAAAGACGAGCTACAGGTACAGGATCATTCTCATTCTAAAATGAAAATCCTTCATGTATTTTTACCCCTAAATAATATTGATTTAATTAAACAGTTTCTAAAAGAGTACATTAGGCCCAAAATAAAATATTATATTCATTTTGAAAACGATCAATTTAGAAAAGATTTTAATACGACAATTATAAACTTATTCCAAAAGGACACTGTAAAAATAAAAGAATGTACAGAAAGGGTAATTTTTATAGAAAATGAAGATGAGCAGAAAGATATTACTTTAAAATACCACCAAGGAAAATCTTGCCACCGTGGTATTAGGGAAACAATGACGCGTATTAAAAGAAATTATTTCTGGCATAATATGCAGGAAACAATATCTGCATTAATTAATACCTGCGAATTATGTCGTAAAATGAAATATGATAGGAACCCCATTAAACCTATGTTACAATTAACACAGACACAAAATGCCCCATTTCAGGAAATTTTCATAGATATTTTCAGTATAGAAGGAAAATATTATTTAACTATCGTTGATGCCTTCAGCAAACTAGGACAAGCTATCGAAATAAGTAATCGTTCGACACCGGAGGTAGTTCGTGCCTTAATTAAGTATTTCTCTTTATATGGAGTACCTAGGAAAATAACGTCCGACCCTGGTACTGAATTCAATAACGAACTTATGAGAGAACTGACAAATATGTATAAAATTCAATTACATATAACAACCCCTAATAACCCTAACTCGACTAGTATAGTAGAACGATTTCATTCTACAATTATAGAGATTTATCGATTAGCAAAATATGAACACAAGTTTACAGACGCAGCTTCCGTTATGACATATTCTATAATGGCATACAATCATACTATTCATAGCACGACAGAGTTGACACCCTTTGAAGTAGTATTTGGACACACCGATTCAAATAGTTTATTTGACGTCGATTTCCAAAAATCATATATACAACAACTACTTAAAGACCATGCAAAGCGTACAAAATACTTATATCAACATATTTCCGATAAAACACAAAGTAAAAAGTATAAGGCACAACAAAGAAAGGGAGGCGAAAAAGAAATAGACTTAGAGGTAGGAAAAACGGCATTCATGAAAACAATTAATACGCGAAAAAGTAAAGACAAACCCCGTTATCAAAAGGTAACAATTAGTGGCGAAATAAATCGGAACGTCGTCCCGGTAAAAGTAGGCGTTAGAAAAACAAATGCCCCTATTAAAAATATAAAACGACCTCCGCAGGTGGTGTATAATCGTCCTGACAGCAGCGAAGTACAGCCAGGGCCTTCAACTTCAAAGACTTGACGGTAACCCTGGTCTGTTACCCGTTAGAAAGGGTAGCGCTTATAAACAACAGGATAAATGGATAATTGTTAAGATAATAGACTTAAATAGTTTGTCTAGTGACTTAGAATATAATATTAATAAATATAATGAATATAATAAATTAATCGACGTGAATAAACCATATCTATACGAATTTAGTAGCATAAAAATACAAGCGGATTATCTTAGAGATATTTGCACTGAAAAATTTCGACAAATTGTCCCCACAAAAAGGTTTAAAAGAGGCCTATTCAACCCTTTAGGCTCGTTTGTAAAATCTATTACAGGTAATTTAGACAATGAAGATGCGTTACACTATGATAGAATGATCAATAATTTGCAAGGTAAACAAAATTTAATAAATGAGAAAATTACGTTGATTACCAAAATGTTCAATTATCAGACTAATAATACAGAATCACTATATAATAATTCATTAATTTTAAATCAACGCTTAAAGAGGATTGAAAGAATGCTAAAAGATTATTCCACAAAAGAAAACAGTTCTATCTATTCTACGTATGTTTTAGGAATGTATAATACATTCATAAATAATTTCAGATCTATTTACATTTTATTAAACGAAATTGAAACCGCGTTAGCTTTTAGCAAAATTTCAGTTCTTCACCAATCTATAATAAATTCCACTGAATTATTGCACATGCTGTTAAACATAGAAAAGGTTAATTGTTTAGTATATCCTGTTATAGAGAGTAATTTAGTTAAGTTGGAAAGGACAATATCTATTAAGGCATTTGTAAAAGAAAGCCAAATTACGTTCATATTAGAGATACCACTTACAAATAATAATACGTATAATTACTATAAAATTTATTCATTACCTATTTTTAACATTGCAAAGAACGTAACTTCTATAATTATTCCTGAATATCCCTTCCTCATGGTGAAAGGTTCGGAGTACTTACCGACCGCGTCACCGTGTCAGCAAATTTCCGATGACAACCAGTTCCTGTGCACTGAAAAAGATGTGGTACCTTATCCGAAAGAAACTTGCGTAGAACAACTGATGAAATTCCAACCTGATTTACCTCTCTGCATACAAAGAACCGTTAAAATAGAGAATGTGAAAGTTCAACGAGTATCACCTATATCCTGGATAATATACTCTCAGGATCAAAAGGTACTTACATATAAATGTAACAATGAAGTAACCAAAACCTACATATTTGGAACTTATATGATCCACATTGATCCCGGATGTGAAGCATCCCTAGAGAATTACCACTTATATAATTTACACCACTATTTTGAGAAATACAATTATAAAACAACCCCAATGGTTATTCTACCTAAACTGAAAATTACTAGCCCATTTTCCGAGGTTAATCCGATTGATATCAAGGGAGTAAATTTCGACGATATTAAGCGACTCTCTACAATTTTGGAAATGAAAACTTTCAGTGTAAGTGATAGTGAAAAATATGAAAACCACGTTATAAGTATTCACAGTGTTAGTGCAGCGACGTTAGTTTTATATTTACTTGTATTTCTTGTATGTGTTATTTTCAGCTATTGTAAATTAAAAGATAAGTTTCAAAATATTCGAAACCCTCCGATTTCTAATAGCTCAGATGGTTTCGAACTTAAGGAGGGAGGAGTTACGTCACCGCCTGGCATCCATACCGTACAGGTAAACGCAACATCAGCGTATTAAGGGTGGTCCGATGTTGCGCAAGCGAAGGAACATGGTGTGATGTTCCACAGGTGCGATCATTCGATTCGAGCATCTGCCTCTGCTCAGTCGTGGTAATTAATTGTAATATTTTTAATTAGATTTTAATAAATATATAATTTTAATTAAAAACAATAAAATCTTGTTTTTTAAAAAATAATTTGACGTTCCCGAGTATTAAACTAGATTCTATAATAAAATTCGACAATCTACTTTAACTTTACCGTTACAGCAGTTTAAAAATACTATTAAAATAAGGCTAATTCAGAAAGCCTACTACACTATTGAAGATTACCTAGACGATAAGAATGCGTGGATATATCTCTTCAACCCTGTATAAGACATTAACTATATGTAACTAGTGATAAGAAAAATTGTTTGAAAAGAGCAACCGGCGAGTTTCTTGCTGGCTCTTCTCGGTAGGAATAGCTATCTGAACCAGCAGTAGATGTTGACGATTCAAAAGCACTTGTCTACAAGTTTACTTGAATAAAGAATATTTTGAATTTTCAATTTGAATTTCAAACAAAACAGAGTACAGTCGGAGAAGTACAAGATAAAATATATGTATGTGTAAACTTAAGACCAGACAGTAATCCAAAAAATATGTGTACACATCATGTTTAGTATAAATTTAGGGGTAAAATATTCAAACGATATGAAATTAAAATAAGAAAATAAAAATTGCTATTAACATTAGATAGAAATTGTTTTTAGGCGTGCTTTAAATTTATTATAATTGTTATCAAATACGTCCAGAGAAGAATTGTTTACATCTACTTCATCGATATTGGTTCACAGCATTGACCGTGAAAACGAACCAGACAGATAGACAGACATACTTTCGCATTTATAATATTAGTAAGGATTGGTTTTGAATAAAATGACTCTGCCGCCGGAGACGCGACCGACGGAATCAAGGACGTTTATGCATTCGATTGGAGACGCGAGCGGCCGACCGCTAGTAACTTTTAAAACACGATAAGGACAGGCCGCGTGCGCCTGTATACGGCATTCCCTAATAATGCACACGTGTAATTTTGCGTTTCGGGTGTTATTCTCAGATTTAGTGACGCGTTTAACCAGTGAAGTGTTTGATAAGACGCGACCGTCCACGGTTTTGGTGCGTGTTGGATACTATTCCCCGATATAGGGACGATTTAATAACGTGTGACCTTACGAAGGTTGTGTGCACACCGGGTGTCATTTAGCCGATATAGTGAAGTGTATACTCAGGGAGAAACATATTACGTGTCCGTGGAAGAGTGCAGAGGGGAACCAACGGTTTCGGGAATCGGCTAAGTACATACAAGCACACACATACACATATACACGCAGAGACTCACGAGGCCGGACCACATACAGCTAACGGCCGCATAAAGTAGGTTGAAACGCCGGGACGACGGGTCCAGGTCCCGGAGGTTGTTCCATCCGTCCGCACGTTTGCGCGGAACAAGATTTATACAAAATATACCAAGGCGTCAGAAAGTTCTAACTGGTAGTGCCAAAAATAGGTTTCCACGCTGGAGGCAGTGCCCATCCACAGTCCCTATTAAAATTCGAGTGACGACTAATTTCAATCGCCTCACGTATTTTTCTAGGTACTAGTTATTTTTCCCTAGATAATAAGGTAGCCTTGTCGAACCTGATGTAGTAATTCGCACAGGAATCGTGGACATGTTCCGCTATGGCTGACCCATTAGTGTCCATATTCTTGACACTACGTATATGTTCTGAAATTCTCGTCAAGATGTTGCGACGAGTTTCACCTATACTTGTTTGAATAAAGGACATTTCGAAATTAATTAGACGCAGATGTAGACGTATGAATTATCGATCCCACTTCTGAAATGTGACAAATATGTATCCAGTGCCTATTGCTGCTGAGCTACTTGGTGCGGAATGGGTCGGAGCGAGTGGTGACCTCAGCTCGGGAGCACATCTACGACCTGCGCTCGCTGGAGAACTACACCTTCGTGGATGAACTGGGCAAGGACCAGGTGAGAGCCTGAACATATATATACCTGTATATGAAAGGTAGGTAACACCCTAAAAAAAAGTAAATAACAGCCTGTTACTATGCCCACTGCTGGGCTAAGGCCTCCTCTCTCCGTTTTTGGAGAGAAGGGTTGGAGCTAAGACCTACCACGCTGCTTCAATGCGGATTGGTAGGTTACACATATCTCTAGAATTCTCTAGAGATATGCAGGTTTAATCACGATGTCTTTCACCGAAAAGCGTGTGATAAATTGCAATTATCAATTAGACACATAAGTTTTAATAGAAAATCTCATTGGTGCCTGCCCGGGGTTGGAACCTATGTCGTCTCTAGAGAGTAGCGCGGTCTCACCTCTAGGCTATCACAAGGTAACACCCCCCCACTCTGCTTTTTAGAGGGAGGGGTCAGAGTGTACACCGACTACGCTGTTCTAATGCATATTGTAAGGTTATTCATATCCCAGGAATTGCCCAGAGATATGCAGGTTCCCTCACCGTGGTTCCATTCACTGAAAACATGTGATAAATTATTGACATACATAAGGGTTGTTAGTTTCAATAAAAAAAAATCATCATCACCATCATCCTCTTGCCCTTATTCCAATCTAAGTGGGGTCGGCACAACATGTTGTCACATGATTTGGCTACGTATTTTACGACATGAGGGTGGTGCATTCTACTCAACTGGATACCACATGGTGGGTCAACTTACCTTAGTCACCTTTTACGACGACTCGGTAAGAAATAAGGGGGTCTATTCTACTCAGCCGGATACCACACGTCATAAAAAAATTCAATAAAAAAAACAGTACTATTTTTCCTGTTCCCTAAAGAAAAACTTTTGAAATCCTGTGTTAACACATTTAATTGTGCCATACTCCATTGATATTAGTCCAGTTGATAAGCTGTGGCGTAATTGACAGAAAGACAAAGTAAGCGGCAATAAATAATGCACATCGAGACTTAGAGAGAGAAATCGGCTAGATTTTGCTTCATAGAGCATTGTCTCTGTCGCACAGACTGACGAACCTGTCTGTGACAGAGACAGCGCTCTACGAAACCGAACTGGCCAGCTGTTTCGCTCTAAACATCGTGCATTATTTATTGCCGGGTACTATACATAACCAGGCAATATCAGTATGCAAAATTAATGACAAAATTATTTTGCTATAATCCGCTATACAGTAAATAGAAAATATATATAGTGCTAAATGTATAGTGGACTATCCGTTTTCATACCCGATACATGGAGGATTCGTAAAAACACATGCACAAACCTCCACCGCTGCCACCACAATACACAAGCACTACACACGTTCACTATCACAAACTCAACAATCGTTTCGTCCCGCAACCGAAGCATCATCAGGAGATAGACTCCACGACAAAATCGCAATAGTCCACTATACATTTAGCACTATATATATTTTCTATTTACTGTATCGCGGATTATAGCAAAATAATTGTTATTATTACTTTTGTATTATGGATCTCCGCAAAGTAACGCCTAATTCTATAAATATCAGTATGGATGTTCGTAGGGCATCAACGTGAGGCATAAGGTGCGTGAGCTGATCGACTTCATCCAGGACGACGAGAAGCTCAGGGAGGAGAGGAAGAAGGCCAAGAAGAACAAGGACAAGTATATCGGTAAGAGGTACTTACTCGGTTGGGCAAGTGAAACATGCTCTAATAAATAAATACATGGGACATTTACACACACGGTCGTCTGTCCCCAAAGTAAGTAACTTAATACTTGTGTTATGGGTGACGGACAACTGGTAGATATACTACATATATAAGTTTAAATACATACTTAAATACAAATACACATCCAGGCTCGAGGAACCAACAATTTGTTTATAGAGAATGTTGCCCTCGGCGGGAATCGAACCCGCGACCCGTGGAGCTGAAGGCAGGAACGCGTTCTCTCATTTACTATTAGTGAAATATGTTGTTAATTCAGATACAAATTCAAAATATTCTTTATTCAAGTAAACTTGTAAACAAGTGCTTTTGAATCGTCAACAGCTGGTTCGGAAAGCTCCTCTATATATGATGTTGATGTTTCCAGGAATGTCCTCCGAAGCGGTGGTGATGGGGTCTCGAGGTGGTATGGGCGGCATGGGGGGCATGGGGGGAGGCGGTTGGGGCGAGTACAGCGACCGGGGCACGGCCTGGGGTGAGAGTTTATTTTGTACCCCTTAACTGTAAGCTGTGAGTGTAGAACTGTGATAGCCCAGTGGTGAGGTCGCGCGACTCTTTTGAGAGGGTCACGAGTTCAAACCCCGAACAGGCACCAATGAGTTTTTCTATTAAAAACTCATGTGTCTAATTGATAATTGCAATTTATCACACGCTTTTCGGTGAAGAAAAACATCTTGAGGAAACCTGCATATCTATATAGAATTCTGGAGATATGTGTAACCTACCAATCCGCATTGGATCAACGTGGTAGGTCTTAGCTCCAACCCTTCTCTCCATAAACGGAGAGAGGAGGCCCTATGCCCAGCAGTGGGATTGTAACGGGCCGTTACTTTACTTTTTTTTTAACTGTAAGCTACGCTGATTTGATTCTACACCCCCCCCCCCCCAATAAAAATTGGTGAAGCAGTAGATAAAAAATTAATAACGTTGTAATTATAACTGAATTTAAAAGAGATTATCCTTAGTTGATTTTACATACTTTAGAGCCTTTTTACGGGGGGGGTGGGGATCTTCTAAAAGATACCGGAACTCTTGGGGGTAAGATCCGGTTATGTGGGAATTCTACCCACTAAAACCCTCAAAATGGACAACCTCCGCACTGAGAGAGAGGCCCCAGGATCTCTGACGAACCGCACCGATGCCTCTCAAGTGCCGTGCACATCGTGCTCCTCAAAATATAGTACAGAGTTAGTGTCTGTAAAAAGCTCGACACGACTCCACACCACACGACACGACACCACATCACACCAGACAACATGACACCACTCGAGACGACACTACATCACACCAGACGACACGACACCACATCACACCAGACGACACGACATCACATCACACCAGAGGACACGACACAACATCACACCAGACGACACGACACCACATCACACCAGACGACACGACACCACATCACACTAGACGACACGACACCACATCACACCAGACGACACGACACCACATCACACCAGACGACACGACACCACACCACACGACAGGACCACATCGCACATCGCACCGATGCCTCTCAAGTGCCGTGCACATCGTGCTCCTCAAAATATAGTACAGAGCTTGTGTCTGTAAAAAGCTCCATTATCTTTTAGGGTATCACAGCCCCCACTGTGACCGTTCGCGACCCCAGAGGTCCCTTCAGCTGGGACTGTTGATTATTATTAGGGCGGCTTTCACGACCCCCTTCGTCTCCGCCTGCGAAAAGGATCAGCCTTTCCGCGATCCTGACCATAATGACTTCACAAAAGGAGACCACAGCATTTCACGCCCTATCACTTTTCAACATGGCAGAGACTACCGCCTGTAAAGAAAGGTCTCGTCCAATGCAACTTACCAAGACACGCCCTTCCGTATTTGACAGCCTAAGATCCCTTGTGTTAAGCCACTTTAATAACATTGATGTATGCTAAAACGAACTTGATGTGTGAACATACTTATTATAAAAAAGCCCCCTAAAGCTCTATCTGTAGGTGATAGATTTTCGTAAAATTTACTTAACGGATTCTTGTAAAGTTCAATCCGGAAGAATATAATTAAATCCCTGTAATAAGTAGCACTAAAGTGACCCAATTCAAAAAAAGTTGTTTCGGGGCGAATTGCTAGAAAGAAAGAAAGAAGAAAGAAAGAAAAATACTTATTTAAACATTCCATAAATCATAGACAAATACAGTACAACACTTTAGTAGGATAGAATGCATCATTACAATTTATGCATCTATTTTATGCAACCTTGAAAAAGGCTCGGCATGAACCGAGTGACATATGCAGTGACACTCGGGACCGATTTTCAGCTGCAGCCTAGGTGACAACACGTACTACTGAACACACCAAAATACTTAAAATAAATTAAAAAAAAAGCGAAGCGTAGTGACTCCTAATCTCGCGAGTGTTGAAGAGACTCATCACCAAGAAAACACTAGTTTATTTTAATAAATAGTTCGTAGCATGATGTCATAGATGGCATTGAAATAAGGATTAAAATGTTTCTAACTCAATAAAGTCATATTGCCAACACGATCATAAAGCGTGTTATAGAAAAGATAATAGAAACATAGGAGAACAAAAGGTGGAGGAATACAACGTTTAGACAAACGAAGCTATTCCTCAAACCAACCGGGTGTTGCCTGTTAAACAAACATTTGTTAATAATGAGAATGAAGGAAGATTCAGCGTGCCCAGAGTGTGGAGAGGAAGAAACGAGTCTTCACCTTATAGCTGAGTGCCCTATGTACTCGCGGGTAAGATGAGAGACATTAGGTAAGGAAGAAATTATAGTTTAAGACCTAATAAATATACCATTCAAGGATATTATCCTTGGTAGGTTAATAGGTTTATAAAAGTAACTGGTAGGTATAAGCAGGTGACACCCATGTCCCAACATGGGGAAATGGGTGGAATAGTCCGACATAGGAGCTGACCACCCATCCTGCACCGACAGAGGCCCCTGCAACTACATAGATAGATAGAACTCAATAAAGTCTAATTTTGAATTAAGTCACTTTAATACTAAGCGTGCGATGAAGTTCCACCTATACAATTCGGGTAATAAATATAATGCCGTCGTTTTGTTCTCAGAGGACAACAAAGAGAGGCCCGAAGATGAAGATTATGAGCGTGAGGACTCCGATGGTGACTACGGCACCAGGAAGCCGAACAAGTAAGGCCTAGTAATAATAGTAGGAACAGTATCTTCTTAAGGTGTGATCTTCTTTCGAAGCTCGGCGATCAATTAGGCAATTTGGACCTTCGATACCGCTGCTCTTAATAAGGAACAAGTACTTTTGCCGTGATAGCCCAGCGCTGAGACCGTGCGACTCTTTCGAGGGGAACACGAGTTCAAACCTTGACAGACACCAATGAGTTTTTCCATCAAAACTCATGAGTCTAATTGATAATTACAATTTATCACACGCTTTTCCGTGAAAGAAAACATCGTGAGGAAACCCGCATATCTCTAGAGAATACGGGGGATATGTGTAACCTACCAGTCCGCATTAGGTAGGTCTTAGCTACAAACCTTCTCTTCAGAAACGGAGAGAGGAGGCTTATTTCCCAACAGTGGGATTGTAACAGGCTACTACTTTTTACTTTTGGCGAACCAATAGTGTACCAATAGGGGTAGATTTTTGAGCCAAGGTATCCTCCGTCATCCCACACTTCATTTACTTTAGATTTTGCGTTGTATGACAAGCCACAGCGATTCATATTTAGCATTTCTCACGACGTGGCCAAATTACTCGAGCTTGTTAGAAACAGTACGTGCAACAAGAAGACCCGAACGCGTTGCTGAGAACTAATCTCAGTAACAAAATTTAATGTCCCTACTGTTAACCGTTGAGGAGTTCCCTCGTCTGGAGCTAATCCTAGCAGCATCAGGTCATGCTTATCATAAACATGCATTGTCATCGGGACTGGACCAATATATAAAATTTCAGCTCAATCGTTCACCGGGACGTTGGTCAAATTTAACTTGCAAGATTCCACCTTCAGATACATACATTGCAAGTTGAATAAAAGCTTTTAAAACGTAACTGCCTGTTACCATCCCACTGCTGGGCATACGCCTCCCCTCCATTCAAGGGTTTCAACCCTTGTAGTCTGAGATTCATCTTAGACTACTCACGCTGTTCCCATTCAGTTTGGTAGGTTTTACATCGTTATCCTCCTGCCCTTATCCCACTCTAAGTGGGGTCGGCACGACATGTTGTCACATAATTTGGCTACGTATTTTACGACCGGCCGCCTGCCTGACGTTAACTTACCTTAGTCGTATTTACGACCCCTCGGTAAGAAAGAGGATGGTCTATTTTACTCAGCCGGATACAACACAGCGGTTCAACTTATCTTAATCGCTTTTTACGACACCTCGGTAAGAAATTAGTGTGGTCTATTCTACTCAGCCGGATACCACACGGTGGGTTTATTGTATGGTTTTGTGTTTGGCAATTTCCAGAGAGAACGTGTACCGCGACTCGGAGGTTATTGACGAGAGTCCGCCACGCAGCGAGCGCCCCCGCCCGGACCGCACGCTCAACATCAGCCTCCGGAGCCCTGCCCGGGCCAAGCCAGCAACACCCGTCAAGAAGATCGACCTCGGTAAGACATGATACCACATCACACGAAACCACACCAGACAACACGACACGACACTACATCACACCAGACGACACGACACTACATCACACCAGACGACACGACACCACACGACACGACAAGACCACATCACACTAGACGACACGACACCACAGAACACCACACGGCACCACACAACACCACACGACACGACACCACACGACAAGACCACATCACACCAGACGACTCGACACCACATCACACCAGACAACATGACACCACACGAGACGACACTACATCACACCAGACGACACGACACCACATCACACCAGACGACATGACACCACACGAGACGACACTACATAGCACCAGACGACACGACACCACATCACACCAGACGACACGACATCACACAATACCACACGACACGACACCACACAACACCACACGACACGACACCACACAACACCACACCACACGACACAACACCAAACAACATCACTCCACACAACATCGCACGATATGAGACTACACAATACTGTTGTAACGTTAGCGGACTGTAAAGCTGGTGTAATGGTACAATAAAAGACCGGAACACTTCGTAACGCGTGTATTCGTTCCGCCATCCAAGAGAGAAGAGAATTGCTACATACAATTCACAGATTCTATGCCATCCGACACAAAACCACGACACTAATTACAATTTATATTTATATAATCATTGCAATATTATATAAATATAAATTGTATGCATTGCATGAATTACGTTTGCGACAATCGAAGGAGTTAAAAATAACTAAAAAATTATAATTAATTTATTTAAAATTATACATTAACAAATAATCAATATCTAAATTAACCTAGGTATTTGATCTAAGTGGGATCTAGAAAGAAGTGAAAGATTTTATTGCGAAACCGTAAAATGAAGAGTCAGCATGACCTCAATGACGGATGCTGATTCCATCGTTCGATGATTGTCTTGCAATAATCAGAGGCGTAGGTACGTAGGTATTTCACTTTAGGGTTCTCTGTGTAATTCATGTTTCCTCATGTTGTTTCCCTTCACCGAAAACGTGTGATAAATTGCAATTTACAAGTCACATAAGTTTTAAATAGAAAAACTCATTGTTTAATCTCTTTCAACAACTCAATGACATTGCCGGCGACAATGTTTTTTTTATATTACTGACCAACTATATAAAGGAGGGAGAACTATATATGTATGTTGTATCACATCGTTGTAAAATTCCAGGTGCGGCGGCCACATACGGCAAAATCACCCCCGCGACACCAGCCCCCACTCCCACCACCGCGCCCGCCACCAACAACTCCCAGGAACTGCTGGACGACCTGTTCAAAACATGTCCCGCGTCCACGTCGCCCGCCACCACCACCACGACCGGAGGAACTGCCCTACTGGAGGACGATTTTGATCCTAGGTTTGTAATTATGCTTTGCCATTTTGTTCGAAAGCAAAACAAACGGTGGGGGTTGAACTTATTACTATATAACTATAATAGTTTGGGTGACGCGGCACTTTTGCGATTTTATCTACAGATGATATTTAATTGCGAGGCGTAACTATTGTTGAGATTGTAAAAGTGAATATGTGCAGTGGATGTTTATTGTGGTGGTCTTACAGGTTGGTAGTTTATGCTTTTTGCCAATCCTGGATGTGTCGATTATATATTTTCTATTTACTTAAAATAATTTTATTATTACTTTTGTATTATGGATCTCCGCAAAGTAGCATGTGATTCTATAAATTTACACTCATAATATATAAAGCTGAAAAGTTTGTTTCTTTGAACGCGCTAATCATAAGATCTAGTGGACCGATTTAAAAAATTGTTCGGGTGTAATATAGTCCGTTTATCGAGGAAGGCTAAAACTGGGCCCAGCTGTGGGGTAATAGACGGCTGTTCCCATGTTTTTTAGTAATAAAAATATATTTATGTTGGTATTTAAGGGCTGGGGAACCTAAGCCGGCGCGTAAATCGGACGCGTCGTTCGGAGACTTCGCCAACGCGTTCGGAGCCCCCGCGCCCGCTGCGGGCAGCTTCGCGGACTTCACCAGCGCCTTCGACGGCACCAACGGGAACGGACCCGCAGCCGGTGAGCCCTATTCAAATCAAAAGCTTTTATTAATAACCACAAACATGTTCACAAAAATGTTCCGCGCCAACGTGCGGACGGATGAAACAACCTCCGAGACCTGAGCCTGTCGTCTCGGCGTCAATCTACCTTATGCGACCGTCAGCTGTATGCGATCCGGCCTCATGAATAACTGCGTGTATATGTGTACGTGTGTGTGTGTGCTTGTATGTACTTGGCCGATTCCCGAAACCGTTGGCTCGCCTCTGCAGTCTTCCACGGACACGTAATGTCTGTTTCTCCCGGAGTATACACTTCACTATATCGGTTAAATAACAAATAACACCCGGTGTGCACACAACCTTCGTAAGGTCACACGTTATTGAATCGTCCCTATATCGGGGAATAGTAACCCAACGCGCACTAAAACCGCGGACGGTCGCGTCTTCTCAAACGCTTCACTGATTAAACGCGTCACTAAATCTGAGAACCACACCCGAAACGCAAAATTACACGTGTGCGTTATACAATAAAGCCGTATACAGGCGCACGCGGCCTGTCTTTATCGTATTCGAAACATCACTCGGCCGCGTCGCGCGCGTCATTTTATTCAAAACAGTCACCTTAAAATAAATAAGATAAACATTCTTACGTATATTCGTGGATTTGGATGTAAATATCAGGTGACTCGTTAAAAACACTTTATTCAACTTTTTACCACAAACTTACTACTTACAGTCTCTATACAGTCTATATGCTGAGATCACAAATATATCACTTTTATTTTCACTTGTTTATTCGCTCTTATCGCTATCCGCAAACTGAATGTCGAGGCGCGCGATACGTCTGCTTATATACCGAACGAACCGGTGTTCGAGAACATTCGCGAGACCTTGGGGAGATCGTAAACAAACTTTGTAAACAACCTTATAGGTAAACACCCCGAATGTTCCAGACAATTACCGTCAAGCAAATTTGAACCCTATGACATATAGTTTACGAGCCCTTTTACACGTTCGTTCGTTCGTTCGTACGAACTCTTCGCATGATCGTAAAAATATACAAAAATGTATGTGTAGTTGAGGTTTCAATGGCGACCATTGTTCCTTAAATCTAAGTCTTGTCTTAGTTTAATGTCAGAAAAAACAATAGTAACACAGAGGGCGAAAGTAAAAAAAGTAAAGTAGCGGCCTGTTACAATCCCACTGCTGGGAATAGGCCTCCTCTCTCCGTTTCTGGGGAGAAGGGTTGGAGCTAAGACCTACCACGCTGCTCCAATGCGGATTGGTAGGTTACACATATCTCCAGAATTCTCTAGAGATATGCAGGTTTCCTCACGATGTTTTCCTTCACCGAAAAGCGTGTGATAAATTGCAATTATCAATTGCAATTGATGACACATGAGTTTTAATAGAAAAACTCATTGGTGCCTGCCCGGGTTTGAACTCGTGTTCCCCTCGAAAGAGTCACGGTCTCGCTTCAGGGTTATCACAGCTATAGTAACTTACTACTCAGAGTAAGGATGTATTATTTATATTATTGATATTAAATACATATGTGCATATATAATATAAAAGAAAAGTTGTACAGCACTGAATAATAAGGAATAAAAGAAAGATAAATATTGACCATTACTAATTTACAATATACAGGGTGCTACCGACCGTACGACAAAAATACACCTCAACACCCTTTATAAAAAAAATCAGTTAATTCCACTGAATTACTTCACTAAGTATTTTAGCCGCAGGAGTTATTTTACGTTTTTGTAAAAATAAACACGATTAATAGAGAATAGACCACCCTCATTTCTTACCGAGGTGTCGTAAAAGGCGACTAAGGTAAGTTTACCCACCGTGTGGTATTCGGTTGAGTAGAATAGACCACCCACATTCCTTTCCGAGGTGTCGTAAAAGGCGACTAAGGTAAGTTGACGTCAGGCAGGCGGCCGCTCGTAAAATACGTAGCCAATTTATGTGACAACATGTTTGTAACAGGTGGTGCCGACCCCAATTACAGTGGGATAAGGGCTGGAGAATGATGATGACTTTAATACTGAGCGTGCGTTTTGTGGAACTCCGCAAAGTAACGCCTACTTCTGTAAATTAACGGTTTAACGGTTATATGTTAAACGGCATTATAAAAATCTACTCGTTTAATTCCAGCACCCCCGGCTTCGAACTTGGATCTTTTGAGCGAGCTGAGCAGCCCTACCGCCGCGCCCGCCAACCCCCTGGCAGCCCCCATGAGCTTCGACCTGGACTCGCTGTCGGGACACTTCGGGACCACGACCCTGACTCCCACTTTACAGCCAACTGGTGAGTTAAAGATTTTTATTGGTCTATGTAGAGAATAACACTCAACATATCATTTGAATGGCCCATCGGCGCTGCCTTCAGCTCCTCGGGTCGCGGGTTCGATCCCGCCTAGGGCCAACATTTTCTATAAACAATTTATTAGTTCGAGCCTGGATGTATATTTGTATTTAAGGATGTATCTAAAATTATATATGTAATATATCTACCAGTTGTCCGTCACCCATAACAAGTATTAAGTTACTTACTTTGGGGACAGACGAACATGTGTGTAAGTGTACCATATATTTATTTATTATCTATTTATATAAAACTATATATCATAGACATACAAGAGGTCATAATAAGCTTGTGATTCGGGATGCCTGTGTTGCCACTTATCAGAGTTAGCAACTCATTCGTTGGTCTCAAGACGGCAAATTAAAAGGAAACTGCATGTTACTATCCCACTTCTGGGCGTAGGCTTTCTCTTCTTTGAAGAAAGAAGGTTTAGAGTCAAGACCTACTGCTACAAAATAAATTATAAACGAAAGTTAAAATCAACCTTGACTCAGCAGAATTAGCAAATCATTCGTTGGTCTAGATATTCGTTTCTACAATAAAATTCCGTAATCCATATTAGACTTGCCTACAGAAAGGTTTAAATTAAGTGTAACGGATATGCTTAAACAATAAATAGCATATCACAAAATTGAAGATTATTTTTATGATAGAAATGCGTTGAAAATCCTTTCAGCTTCATACAAGATAGCGGTATAATGATGTAAAATTGAAAACGTTTAAAAGATTAACGACCGAGTTTCTCGCTGGTTATTCTTGGTAAGAGCAACATACCAAACCGTTGGCAACTTGAAACAAATACGAACTACTTGAATAAATACGAAATAAACGACAGAGCATCTTATAGTAGGATCGATTCAATGTTCATTATGAGATCTACTTTGAATACGGCAAGCTTTATATTGTAGGTTTCTATCTACTTTTATCTTCTTAGATTTATTTGCTACTGTTGATTTTAAGTTTTCTGAAGGATACCATAACTGGTTGGTAGACTTTGCGTCAAAAATCTCAATTATTCAAAACTAAATTCAAAAAACTTTCGCATTTATAATATTAGTACATTGATGTAGTAGATTTTAAGATGTACAGCAATGCAGTCGCGTATATAGGAGCGAATTTTATTGCCAATGCGAAAATATTCCTTTTAAATTTGTATTATAGAAAATTTAACACAATTTTGCTATAAAAATAATTTAGACTTTAACAAGACGTAATCTAAAATTTTACTAAGGAACTAGAAAAATTGGAACATTATATATTTTTTTAATTCAACAAAACTACTTAAGTTACTGTTATATTTTAATTAAGCTCCTAAGTTTAGTTATTTTTCTGTAGCTTAATCACCCTATCTTCACTGCCACTCCCTCCTTTCTCTCTCCTCTCTCCTCTCCCCTTCACGGTCTTCCTCCTCTCTCTCTCAATATCTCACTCTCTTTTTAACTTAAACGACTTATGAGAAATGCAAACGTAATAATAAAATTATTTTGCTACAATCCGCTATATATATTTTCTATTTACTGTATACAGTAAATAGAAAATATATATAGTGCTAAATGTGTAGTGGACTATCCGTTTTTTCATACCCCATACATGCAGGATTCGTAAAGACATATGCACCAACCTCCACCACTGCCACCACAATACACAAGCACTACACACGTTCACTATCACAAACTCAACAATCGTTTCGCCCCGCAACCGAAGCATCATCAGGAGATAGACTCCACGAAAAAATCGCAAACGGATAGTCCACTATACATTTAGCACTATATATATTTTCTATTTACTGTATAGCGGATTATAGCAAAATAATTTTATTATTACTTTTATATATAATTCAGTTAGTATTAATTAATTTGCGGAGTTCTGTAAAAGTAATTTGCTATAATTCGCGATTAGAGAATACTGAAACGACATTTAGATTACATAGATTGTCTTAAATCACGGATTCTAATATTTGTTATAGCATAATAGTAGTGATTCGTGGATTTGGATAAAAATATCTGATCACTAGTTAATAAAACTTTATTCAGCTTTTCAGTACATAACTAGTACTAATCACTATGCAGTCCGTTGTCAAAACAAAACCGAGTTGTTTCTTAATTCGTTCTCTATCGCTACACGCAAACTGAATCCCTAGCGCGCCATACGACCGTTTATATACTGAACGAATCATTTGAGAATGTACTGCTTTTCGATTACTCACAAGTCGTAGCGGGGATACGGAACACGATTCGTAAACAACGTGAATGTTCCAGTCGATTCGTAGCAAGCGATTTTGAAGGCTAAACCATATGGATTACGAACTTCTTTGCCTGTTCGTAACAATATTATTAAATCAAAATAGATGTAATATGTAGCGTATACAAACTCAAGATCGCCTAGATGTAATTGTAGTGAGTAGAAATCGGTGTTTTTGAATCATCTACGTTTGGGCACATTCAGGAATTCTTCCTTTCCAGGAGATCGGCGGCTGCGCAAGCGCCGCCACGCGCCCGCCCACCAGCGGCTGCTCGACAACGTCAAACTGTTTCTGGACATGCTGCGGGCCATCGGACGGATCAAGACGGAGGGCGACGTGCACGGCGTGCTGGCCTGCTTCGACAACGTCAAGCAGCACCTCCCCGGCCCGCTCACTGTCCAGAAACTGGCCGAGACCGATCAGAAGATATTTACAACCGACGTGATTAATATTTACTCGGAGCTGCTGGGCTCCGTCGTCAGGATCCTGCTGCCTCATTGGCCGTCCTTCAGGGACGAGGTCGCGCACCTGTTCGCCGTCGAGGAGGGCTTCAAAATCAGCCACGAGATCCTGACCGACCTGTGCGGCTTCCTCAAGGAGGACAGGAACGATGCCGTGCTGGAGGCGCTCGCTTTCATCACGTTGAAGCACACCAAAAGTGATGCGATATTCGCGTCCGTCATCGATTGCTCCTCGATGAACGTTCGGCAAGGACAGAAGTTCGAGCTCCAAAACGAGTGGGAGAACTACGTTCAGATACTGGTCACGTTGCCCGAGAGGGTCGCCAACAGGCTGAAAACTAAAACCCCCAAAGAGTTTTCGTACGAGAACTACTCGTACTTGCTGATGTTCCATATCGTCAGATGCATAGATTACATGTCCGAGAGCAGCTTCCGTCAGGGCGATCAGTACGATTTGACTTACTTGTCGTTTTTCGTATCTAAATTCGTGACGAACTACAGTTTGAGCGACTCCATGGGCATCTACAAACTTGTAGACGTTTTCATCGCGTGGACGGACACCAACAACGCCGATCGATGCAAGTTCGTGAGGCGAAGGTTGATTCAGACGCTGCTCAACCGACTGAATCGGCAGGCGATAGACAAACTGTCGCTCGTGCTCCTACAGAGAAGCCCCATTAACTACAGGAACCGGGACCAATGCATAAGGTACCTCCTAGGGAATAACATCGAGTCGAACAAAGATTGGTACGAAATTCTGACCTTCCGGATACCGTTTTACGTCCACCCGAAGGACTACAGGGACACGACCATACCGGAGAATCTAATATACTACGTGTCGACCTGCAAGAACTCTCACGAGGTTTTGACGGAGCTGGTGTTGAGATTGACCAGGACTTGGGCCGACGTGCACTTGAACAACGTCATCAATATAGATCACCACATGCACACGTCGATTCTGCTCGTGCTGGCCGTCAAGTACCGGGTGGTGATTTGGAAACAACGCAAGAGCGCTTGGGACTTGGACGAAATAAAGAAGATCCTGTTCAGGGGCATGACGAAACATTTGGGCGTCATTTCACAGGAGTTCAGGTGTGTCGGGATGGCGACTGTGGAAGTGTTGCTGAAGTTGCTTCTGGAAGTGGACGATTCGGATAGAAAGGCTGTCGAATGTTTGAATTTCCGTTTCGACGAACTGGGCCCGTCGTGCGTAGAAGTCAGTGATGCCTTGAAGGATATGCCGCAGAGGTGCCTCATAGACGAGAAAGCCAAGAAACCCAACATCAACGTGAGGATTATCAACGTCAAAGCAATATTGGACGAAATCGCTGAAAGAATATGCGAGGTCGTCGAGAAACCGGTTCAAAATACAATCGTGACTTGCGCCGTAAAAGGACCCCAACAAACTAAAGAAATTGTAAAATCGATCATATCGGCAAAACTCGACGCCCTGGGGAAGGGCCGCCAGGAACAAGAGGAGCTGGACTCCGACGACGACTTACAGCCGTACGATATGAGCAACGACGTCTCGGTCTCCGCCAAGAGGAAGCCTAATTATTTGAGAGACCTTCTAGAGGTCATAAACGAAGGCAAAGATCAGGAAAGTTTCGAGGCTGCGTTGACTACATCCGAGGAATTAGTCAACAAACAGCTCAAGGGCGAAGACAAGCGACTGGCCGTTGAGCTTTTGGACATCTTCATACACTTGGACGAGAAATTCCACGTGGAAAAGTTCTACACCCTGAAGTACAACACCTCGGTGGCGATAGTTTGCTGCCAGCCCACGGTGTGCGCCGAGCATCTGTGCAAGGAGATCCACGCAGACGTCGGCAGATACTCCATAGCTACTAAGATATTCATGCTGGACGTGTTCACCGAAGCGGTGGAATGGATCTCAGGGATGAAGAGGAAGGAGGAAAAGACCGAACCGGAGCCGACCACCAGCACGGAGTCGGAGACGTCCCGGGAGGAGATCTTGCGGCGGCGGCTGCTCAGGAAGACCAAATACTTCCACTCCCAACGCCCGCATCCCTTCTCCAAAGCTAAGAAGAACGAATTCGCAGCAGTCTCCGACCACTTCTTCTACCCTCTGATAAGCGGCTTCGGCTACCGACAGCTGACGCTGAGCCACCACAACATGAAGCAGGACATCGACAACTTGCTGCTCCTGAGATATCTGTCGGCGGTCGGCACCGTCATAATGGCGTCCAAGAACTGCCCCAAGAGCTCGATCTACTGCAGGGAGATACTGCAGATGGTGCTCTACCTGAGGTTCTCGCCGGACCCGAAGATCCAGATGTGCGTGATATCGATCATAGCGTCGATAGTGATGGTGCTACCGGACACCATGCTGAAGGGGGAGTTCTATGACGTCATCATGGAGCTTTCGTCGTGGCTGATCGACTGCTTGACCAACGAGGACCTCGCGCACCGGATGGGCGGCAACGAGTCCGAGGCTGCTGCCTTTGCGGGGGAGGTGCTGAATTTGATCGAGGCAGCCATGCAGTCTTAAGTCACGACTTAATGAATTACATAACACTATGTCATGACATAATTCATTGATAATTGATCATTGACCTAATTGTGTCACTTCTAATCCAGATTTCACGAAATTGTGATCTCTCAGATGTTGTATGCACTTTGTGTTTAAGTTTAAGGATTATTGAATTATCGATATATATAATCATCAATATATGGAATATGATGGACTTTACCGTACTAACAAAAGGGTTAAATAAGCTGTGATAGCCCAGCGCTGAGACCGTGTGACTGTCTAGGGGCGATCATAGGTTCAATCCCCGGGCAAGCACCAATGAGTTTTCTATTAAAACTTATGTGACTAATTGATAATTGCAATTTATCACACGCTTATCGGTGATTGAAATATCGGGAAACCTGCATGTCTCCAGAGAATACTAGAGATATGTGTAAATTACGAATCCGCATTAGAGCAGCGTGATGACACATAGCTCCAACCCTTCTCCCCAAAAACAGAATTAGGAGTCCAATGCCCAGCAGTGGGATAGTAATACACCGTTACTTTACTTATAAAAACGCGATCTTTGTTTTATTAATGTTATTCGATTCTACTATACACCGTCTTGTTGTATCGATTTTTTCCATGGTTTCCAATTTCCTGTGGTTTGAACCACATTATTTTATCTGGTTCTAATAGAGAACGCTGTTTGCAGCAATGGGATTTATTAAATAAAACTAGTTGGCCCCTATTTTAACCCTTTGCGGTCAATTTTAGATGACCTTATCCCTTAATTGATATAAGCACCTTATTGGTACAGGTTTGAATAGGTTTCATAGGCATTGGGGTATGTTCATGTACTCTGATATAATAATGCATAAAATACAGGATTCGTCCTTTCTTTCATAATGGATGGTTCCTTGTCTTTTAAAAAAGCCTCTAACAAAATTTCATGTCCCTACTGTTAACAGTTGAAGAGTTCATTCATCTGGAGCCAATACTGGCAGCATCAGGTCATGCTTATCGAAAACATGCAAAAAACATTGTCATTTGGGACTAGTCCAGTATCTAAAATTTCAACTCAATCGGACACCGGGAAGTGGGTGAAATTTGCATTTGCAACATTGCACCGTAACATCATTGAAGTCAAGTTCAATAAAACTTTAAAAATAGTTATGGTGTCTGATCGCATAAGACCGCAAAGGGTTTAAAAATTATGGTTGCTATTTCATTGCTCGCATTTATTTATTGTTACATTGACTATGTGTCTTAATTTGCAGCATATTTTTCATACCTCATGTGTTTTTGGGAATTTCCCTTCTTTACGATATCTTTAACCATATTTTCGGTTCAAAGGGACTTTATTTCACTATGTTAAATTATAGAGGTCTCATATTCTAGTTTAACACGCATAATTTGATATTTTAGTTCTTTAGTTTATCTCAATCCTATTTATTATTCACAATCATCATCCTCCTGCCCTTATCCCACTCTAAGTGAAGTCGGCACAACATGTTACAAACATGTCACATGATTTGGCTACGTATTTACGACCGGCCGCCTGCCTGGCGTCGACTTCTTAGTCGCCTTTTACGACACCTCGGTAAGAAATGAGGATGGTCTATTCTACTCAGCCGGATACCACACGGCGACCTATTTATTATTCACAATATTTAATGTATTGAGATCTTGGATGAAATAACTGAAAAGAAGCCGAAATAACTAGAATCCATTCATAGTTGTTAATATAATCAAATCTTGGCTAAAATTTTCTGGTTGCATAACTTCAATTTATTCATTCTCCTGCCCTTATCCCACTCAAAGTGGGACGTAGACTCTAACGTAAAGATTGTAGATCTAGGATTTTTCCGAAATCCCATAGTATGTAAGGGATTGTAAAATTATTTTGCCATAATTCACGATAAAAGAACCACGACTAAGGTACTAGGGCATTTGGAAACTTCAGGATATACAGCGAGCTTTGTATTAAAGTGACCTATTTCGTACAATCTTCTTCTTCTTCTTCTTCGTCAACCGATGGACGTCCACTGCTGGACATAGGTCTCTTCACGGGATTTCCACACCATACGATCTTGCGCCGTTTGGATCACGCGGCTCCCCACAACCTTTTTGAGGTCGTCTGTCCACCTCGTTGGGGGTCTGCCCACGCTGCGCTTTCCGGTGTGGGGTCGTCATTCTAACACCTGGAGACCCCAACGTCCATCGGTTCTCCGCACTATGTGCCCTGCCCATTGCCACTTTAGCTTCGCGACACGCTGAGCTATGTCGGTGACTCTAGTTCTTCTACAGATCTCCTTATTTCTGATTTGATCACGTAGAGAATCCCCGAGCATAGCTCGCTCCATCGCCCGCTGAGTGACTCTGAGTTTTCTTATGAGGCCCATTTCGTACAACGTTTTGTGGAAAATTGCAGTATGCGCTCTTTTTTAGTCGTTCGTAGCGGGATGTCATAGCATTGAAATAATGATAATGTATAGTACCGGGCATTAAATAATGCACATCGATGTTTAGAACGAAACAGCCGGTTTCGTAGAGCGCTGTCTCTGTCACTCAGTATGTGAGGTTTCGCACGGGTTCTTCAGTCTGTGCGACAGAGACAATGCTCTATGAAGCAGCATCTAGCCGATTTCTCTCTCTAAGCCGCTATGTGCATTATTTATTGCCGCGTACTACATCTGTCGTGGGTAGTATACATACTTAATATGTAAACACCGGCATACTCACGTCTATTATCGGGTTAGCCCCACTAGTTCCCGCCGCGATAACGTCGTTTAAAGAGCTCATGAATCCGTGCAACGGATAGGCTCGAAACTAGTCGGGCTAACCCGATAAAATTAGACGTGAGTATAGCCGGCGTCTACATATTAACAATGTATCTAACACAATTAAATCTGTTTCATTTTTGGTCACTTTAATTTAAAAAAATAACTCCACGATAAACTTGCAAAACTTCTATTTTGTTGAAACATTTACACAACATTGAAACATTCAAGCAGCTATTGACAACTTTTACCACAGATTATAAACGAAATAATTTTATAATCCCTTTAGATTTATTATGTTCTGTATCACTAGTGTAACATATCGCACACTTAGCATTAAAGTGGCTTAATTTAAAAAAAGATGTTTTGTGCCAAATTGCAATAAAGAATAGAAACCTACAAAATTGAGTGTTAGAGACCAATAACTTGTCAGAGCAAGAAAGCACTAGCCTTTTTTAACAGTTCGCAGCGTGTCATAGATGGCATTGAAATAATTACAATATCTAACACAATTAAACCTTTTTTGAGTTCAGGCACTTTAATACTAAACGCGCGACATATTCGTCGTAAAAAATATCTTCTCTCATAATGTAGGATAAACCGGTAGTAGCGTACTTAAGAATTAATGTACTTCAAGTACAGATCACATTTAAAAAAGCGTCTATTGTTAACACTAATTTTATTTATTCAGTATATTGATATATAATACCCCAAGATACACAATCAGGGAACACAAAATCCTAATCAAATGAGATGACTTATTAACCACTACGGTTTCAGCCACGCTTACGTACATCGATGTTAATAATGCCGAAGTTTACCTTTAAAAAATAAATATCAAGACATCTAGAGTATTGAATTAGATCAAACCAAAATAATCTTTTTTTTTTAATAAGCCCTTTCAAGTATTGAATCGTCACCGAACAATATGATATATGAAGCAACTGATTCGGAATGTTGCTCTTACCGAGAAGAACCAGCGAGAAACTCGGCGACAATCTTTTAAATATTTTCAATTATATATTATTAAACCGCAAGCTGTGATAGCCCAGCGGTGAGACCGTGCGACCCTTTCGAGGGGAACACGAGTCCAAACCCGGGCAGGCACCAATGAGTTTTTCTATTAAAAAGCTTTTCGGTGAAGGAAAATATCGTGAGGAAACCTGCATATCTCTAGAGAATTCTGGAGATATGTGTAACCTACCAATCCGCATTGGAGCAGCGTGGTAGGTCTTAGCTCCAACCCTTCTCTCCAGAAACGGAGGGAGGAGGCATATTCCCAGCAGTTGGGTCAGGTCGCTACTTTAAACCGCATTCTTGTATAAAGCTAAAAGGATTTTCAAATCCAGATTTCAAATTAAAGATTTTTTGGATGATAAAAACGCCTGGATTTGAAAATCCTTTCAGCTTCATACGAGAGCGGTTCAATAATATAAAATTGAAAATGTTTAAAAGATTGACCGGCGAGTTTCTTTCTGGTTCTTCTCGGTAATAGCAACATTTAGAAACAGTTGTAGCTTCATTGAAATCTAATTGAGCCTTGAAGATTCATAAGTGGTTAAAAGAGCGCACATGTGTTTGTTGATTTAAATAAAAATCAGTTTTAATCGATTGTTTTAAGGTCGATGTTTGATTTTGTTTTGCTGAAATTTGCATTATTTTTCCTGACAATGTAAGTTGTACTTCAATTGGTACTTTTGATCTGATATCTGTATAGAACTGTGTATCTTGGATATTATACATCAATGATTCAGTAGTAATGTGTAATCATATGATTTTACTATATTAAATGCTATATTAGAGTTAAGTCTATATTATAATGTCTCCGCCGAACTGACTTGCCTATTGCGGTTTTTATTATCTTCGATAAGATTAAGGATAGTGTTGCCGGTTTATTTTAAGTTTAAAACTGTTATGTTTATTTTTGTTTAAAGTTCCTATTATTATATTTTTAGTTTTAAACGTTATTCGTATTTATTCCAGATTTTTTTTAATTATGCAAATTGGATACTAGAATCTAGATAAAGTTCTATTAAAAATTACTTATATTATTTATCGACGCCACCACGACCGCCCTATTACGCAATTGACTGTACAAATTACCGCAAAATTAACCTTTGTATTCTATTTATATTTTAGCAGCTTTTCAATGCGTGAAAACAGGGATAAAATGTCAATTTTTTTTGGTTTTTTTTTCTAATATATATGTAGAGAGTACTTATCACCAGTACCGATATCTAGTCATCTAAATTCAAACCAAAGCAACTCGTGAACAATAATTAACACGTATTTAAGTTTATTTACATATCTGAAATTCAAGATAATATATTTTTTATTCAAGTCAAATAATATTAAAGAAGCTACCACTGTTTCGAAAGTTTGCTCCGAGAAGAACCAGCAAGAAATATGATTTCATATAAATGTTTGCAGTCTAGTGACTACAGTTCAAATGCGTTATTATATCTTAGAAAATCTTCAATTGTATAGGAATAATGTGGCGTAGAATTTTAGTTCAATTATTTTTTAAACTTATATGGCAAGATATAATATAAGCTGTGATAGCCTAGCGGTAACACCGTGCAACTCTCTAGAGACAATCACGGGTTCGAACCCCGGGCAGTCAACAATGAGGTTTTCAATTAAAACTTTGTGTCTAATTGACAATTGCAATTTATCACACGCTTTTCGGTGAAGGAAAACATCGTGAGGAAACCTGCATATCTCTAGAGAATTCTGGAGATATGTGTAACCTACCAATCCGCATTGGAGCAGCGTGGTAGCTCTTAGCTCCAATCCTCTCCAAAAAACGGAGAGAGGAGGCCTTAGCCCAGCAGTGGGCAAAGTAACGGGCCGTTACTTTTATGGCAAGATATTCTTGAGGAATTTTGTTAACACACACAGCGCGACCCACAAATTATTTTCGTACTTTTGGAAGACACAACATAAGCTATATAGGTTTTAATACTTCAAATCTTTAATTTTTAGGGTTATGTGTGTTATATTTTTTAATTGTGCAATATTTTTTTTATGACAACACGTTTGTGGGCACAATTTCGGTTATTTGTCTGTGTCCATTTCTATTGTCGCTGGTCAGTTCGGACTCAGACTCCAGTGCATTTAATCTTACATGGTATCTAGTTGTTAGTCTGTAATCGTTGTAAGTGTAATCAAATATTTCATGACTATTTTGTCTGTACTGCCCACCGTAAGGCGATCTGAAATTAAAGTTTCTTGGTGTCGAAAATATCTGCTTTTATTTACATCAATTTATTTATAAGACAATTAATGAAGCACTATAACAGAACTAACTACCTTGCCATAATCCGCACGGGTTAAGCGAATGCATGCAAAGCTAATGTGCATGAAGCAGGCAAAATTTACGCACCTTATACATGTAGGACAAGCCACCACACGCACTCCAAGGCGCCTCCACCAGCAACAATGCACACAAGCAGCACACACAACCACCACAACAATCTCGACGATCGTTTCGCTCCGAAACCGAAGCATTATCAGGAGGATAGGCTCCACGACAAAAATCGTAATGCGCCGCTATACCCATACAAGCAGTCTTAAATAGTTCAACCCCCACCACTACCCTCCCCTCCGAATATATGTAGCAAAACGGAACGGGGATAACGGGGAATTGTTATAGTGCTTGTAATATGGAATTCCGCAAAGTAACGCTTGCTTCTATAAATCAACAATTAATGAAATACAACTAGTTATTATCACGTGTTAAAGCGTCTGTATAAATTAAGTCAGATTATTTAAGTAAACTTATAAACAAGTGCTTTTGAATCGTTAACTGCTGCTGGTTCGAATTACGCCTAACGAGAACTAGTTACATTTAATAATTACTATTTTCTATACAGTCCTAGAGTAGTATTTATGGCAAAGCTAAAATTGTTTGAGGAATTTTATTATAGAATTATATACAACAACCTACAAAACCATTAACGTACTTTAATCTCAAAACAATTGAGGGTCGTTTTATATTGTTTAACTATTATTTTGATCACCAATTAGGAGATCAAAGTCTAGTAGCAGATCTTAACACAATATTACACTAATTTGAAGTTCAAGGAGACAATGGTCTGAGAGTCCGTGAACCTTCTGTATTTTATAAATGCTGAAGGTGTCCCAGCACGTGTTTTCAATACAGGTGAAAACCGTAAACCATTGTGATAGAGTAAACGTACACAGAAAGCTTGTCGACCTTATAATGCGTTTCTGGGCAGTTGATCAGCCTCCTGCCCTTATCCCATCCCTAAGTGGGGTCGACACATCATGTTACAAACATGTCACATAATTTGGCTACGTATTTTACGACCGGCCGCCTGCCTGACGTCAACTTACGTTAGTCGCCTTTTAAGACACCTCGGTAAGAAATGAGGGTGGTCTTTTCTGCTCAGTCGCATACCACACGGCGGGCGTTTTTTGGTGAAACGGTACGCAATGGAACCGAAGGTTTTCAATGATATGACGTGATGAATAACAAACGTATATTTAATTAACTACTTCCTAATAACAGATAAGAATAAGTGAGAGGAGTATTAACACAGAAAAATAACAGCTTATATACTACGGATTCCAACATAAGGAGCGAAATACAGGATATCTATTGCCTATTTCCCATAACATCTTAATTTATCCATAACTCACATACTATTTATTTAAAACTATACTATATGTGAGTTATGGTTTTGCTTGTTAATTTTGTGTGGCTGTAAGCAACATACGTTTATTTAATTTATAGAATTAGGCGTTACTTTGCGGAGATCCATAATACAAAAGTAATAATAAAATTATTTTCCTATAATCCGCGATACAGTAAATAGAAAATATATAAAGTGTTAAATGTATAGTGGACTATTTGTATTTTCATACCCGATACGTGCAGGATTCGTAAAAACACATGCACAAACCTCCACCAATTCCACCACAATACACAAGCACTACACACGTTCACTATCACAAACTCAACAATCGTTTCGCCCCGCAACCGAAGCATCATCAGGAGATAGACTCCACGACAAAATCGCAAAGCGATTGAAGCGGTGGAAGTGGTGGAGGTTTGTGCATCTGTTTTTACGAATCCTGCACGTATCGGGTATGATAATACGGATAGTCCGCTATACATTTAACACTATATATATTTTGCTAATTATAGCAAAATAGTTTTATTATTGATTTATAGAAGCAGGCGTTACTTTGCGGAATTCCATATAACAAACAATATAACAGAACTAACTACTTTGCTATAATCCGCACGGGTTAAGTGAATGCATGCAAAGCCAATGTGTATGAAGCAGGCAAAATCTACGCACCTCATACATGCAGGACAAGCCACCACATGCACCCCAAGGCGCAATTCACCAGCAACAACGCACACAAAAGCAACACACACACCCACCACCACAATCTCGACGATCGTTTCGCCCCGAAACCGAAGCATCATCAGGAGAATAGGCTCCACGACAAAAATCGTACTGCGCCGCGCTACCCATACAAGCAGTCTTAAATAGTTCAACTCCCACCGAACACATGTAGCAAAACGGAATTAGATACATTTACTTGCTCGTTAATTAAGTGACCATTGTTGTTTTTTATTATCTCAAGTTGCTCTAACGTATTGAGTCGGAGTCCCTTATCACAAGTGTGGAGAATATGAAATGAATGGTCATTAGGCACTTTATGACCGCTTTCTAGCAAATGTTTTGCAAAATTAGAATTTTGTGGTTTATTATTCCTAAACGCAGCCATATGTTCCCGGAGTTTTATTATTACTCTTGTTAAACTTTTATTTGTTTTTGTTTATTGAATTTTGTCCCAAACAGGCCTCCAACCAACGCCGGCCGGCCTCCTGCAGCCGATGCCGACGCAGCAACCACAGCCAACGAACAACAACCAACCCAAGATTTCGACCAAACTCGGTGCAACTTGGGCCGACACCACCGGCGCCATAAACATAGACGTCGACAATCTCCTAGCGCCAAGGTCCCCAAAAGCGGGCCCCGCGCCCACGATAAACCAGCTCAAGTCGACCCCCAACAGCCCAGCGCACAGACCGACACCGACATTGGCGCCAATGAATTGGCCAACGTTAAACAATAATTTCCAACCCAACTTCCAAGTCAATCGGCCAATGAACCAGGACAATCTGCTCCAATGATATTTGCATTTGGCAGATGTTTGCCAAAGCGGTTAAGGCGGCTCCAGAGCGATGGGCGCTTGGGTGTGAGCGGGACGGACGTATGTAGACGGGCGTGCGAAAGGGATGGTTGCGGACAATTTATGGTTACTAGATATTACGGAGTGCTACTCGAAATCAAATCAACCATAGACACATTTACCTTTTTTGTTTAAAAATTCATGTATAATGTGTTTTTTGTCTGTAACATATATAGGTGCAAATTTATTTAGTCTTAGGCGTCTTACACACGACACACATTTCGTTGATCTGATTATAATTCAAACTCAGAGGCATTTACTGATTAATACCTGTAGGCTAAAAGGCACTTAACATTCTATAAAATATTCAGTGGCGTTTACTTTTTCACGCTTAGAAACTTCATTTATAATTTTACATCCAAAAATAGTTGATCCAATTTTGATTTTGATTATTTTAATTACCATTTGATCAATAGGTAAACTGAATAACGACCATTGAATATACAAAAATGACAAAAAATTGACTTAAGGTCATATAGCTTTCACTTACAGGTAATTCCCATGATTATTGTGACAGTCTCTGAATGTTGAGACAATAAACCTGTTCATATGTGGGTAGGACCGAGTTTTGTAGGTCTTACGAGCAAGGGGAAGCCTAATTAATTTTTTAAATAATCGGATAACGATTATTTAAAAAAATAACGGATAAACCAACGGATATAGGTCGTGTGTTAAAGCCTAAATTTTTTTCATAGTATATGCTTTTATACGTACACGTATAGTATTCAAGTGACCTAATTCAAAAAAGTTGTTGCAAATTGCAATTTATTTTTTACCGTACCGTAGCGCCTACAAAACTCGTGAATGCTAAAGATATCAATAATGTTGAAGAGAAAGGAAACATAAGCTTTTATAATATTTTATTGATTTCATAGATGCCATTGAAATAAGGATTGCAATGTATCAACTCAATTACGCATAATTTTGAATTCAGTCTCTTTAATACTGTGTAACGTATAAACACTTTGAATATAGTAACGTACTAGAGAATAGACATTGCTCTGATATATGAAATAAAGAGCTTAAGTCACATAAAGTCACTTCTGGAGAGAAGGGTTGGAGCTAAGACCTACCACGCTGCTCCAATGCGGATTGGTAGGTTACACATATCTCCAGAATTCTCTAGAGATATGCAGGTTTCCTCACGATGTTTTCCTTCGCCGAAAAGCGTGTGATAAATTGCAATTATCAATTAGACACATGAGTTTTAATAGAAAAACTCATTAGTGCCTGCCCGGGTTTGAACTCGTGTTCCACTCGAAAGAGTCGCACGGCCCCACCGCTGGGCTATCACAGCCCAAGCCACATAATATATATTTAAATGCTATAACTATATCATTTCTTTTAACTTCACGATAAATATTGTTCGGTATTACATGCCTCTTACATTTTCATCTACACAGAAACAGTAGCTTCTCAGAAGGGACAAAATTATAATAGAATTTTTGACAATTTGAATCATATATATATATATATATAAAATAAAACCATCTTTATTCAGATTATTGAACAAAAAATACACTATTTAAACTTTATATTTGAGCGAAACTATAATTCTGTTATATTTTCTTATTCAATATGCATCGCGTAAATTTTCAATAATCGCGAAGCAAAACAGGTTTTATTCAATAATCGCGAAGCAAAACAGGTTTTATGTAATTCAAATAAGTATAGTACGCGGCAATAAGTAATGCACATTGAGGCTCAGAGAGAGAAATCGGCTAGATTCTGCTTCATAGAGCATTGTCTCTGTCGCACTCACTGATGACAACCCGTGTGTGACAGAGACAGCTCTCTACGAATTGGCCGGCTCATTCGTTCTAAGTTCTCGATGTGCATTATTTATTGCTGGGTACTATATAATGTCTCTCTCAGTACGTTATTATTCAATCTAACATTCCATGTCGCCCGCGACGCCATCGCTCTGAAGCCTGTCCACAAGAAAATTAATCGCAAGCTGGTGGGTTTGTAGTTTTTATACGATTTTGATATTAAAGGAGTGTTGAGCTTGGAGCCCGCCGTGTTACGATGTACAGAGGTGCATATCAGCGTTTATCACATGATATTATGGTGTTAGACTCTACCCGTGATTGTCTATGGTGCGGTACTCTATAATCTATGGGAGCTGTCAAACGATCTTACTATAGCTACATAGTCAATATTTTTCCTTTTAATTTTCATCTTTTTGTATATACTTGTATTCTTGTATTCTTTTGTATATACTTTTGTATATACATACACGCACACATTTTTATTTAATATATAGTAATAACTGATTTTTTTTAAATAACGATATCTAATAAATTACATTAAAAATCACTACTCTTAGCAAGCGGGTTGGTAGGTGTTAGGCTAATCGTATAGTACTGTATCACTCCTGTTTAGTACCATAGTATCGCGGATTATAGCAAAATAATTTTCAATATTACTTTTGTACCATAGTATTTAATGTTACACAACTAAATAAAAGATAATGAGTTCAACAAATTGGGAGACAAACTAGGGCGTGTTGTCTTCTCACACCCATTGTACTACATTGTACTATAAACAACACGTAAATTCACAATAAAAAAACATCATCACAAAGTTTTTTTTTTTAATTTCCTTCTCGAAGGTGCTATTGCGGAGTCATAGACAATCACAGTTATAGAGTTTTGTTGTTCAATATTTTTGTGTATATGTGTAGTTAGTGTTTTAATTATTTTCTTAACGTAAATATGTACAGGATACTGTATTTATAAAATAAAATTAAACATTCTGGTGGATATAATATAAAAACTAATTTGACTTAGAACTTGTGGAATCTGTGTTAAAAAAAAAGATATCACGGACAAATAACTTGGCATTCTTGATAGCATTTAAACTAAAATTGGAAAAAATTAAAGTAGATTTTGTCATCGTGACTTCTAATCATAAATGAAAATATTATTGATAGTAATAAATCGTAAAATTACTGATAAATAATTTTAAAATATTAATCGTATTTTAATCCTAAAATTGTACAAATCAAGTATATCATAAAGCCATTCTTAATAAACAATTAATAAAGAGGTTACAGTTAATTCAATCGAATTGTCAAGAGATTTAGAAAAATCTTGGTTTCATATATGGTAAAGAAATTGCTCTAACGATAGGCAATCGATGGAATACTGTAATTAAATTAAATGGAAATAAAGTTCATGAAAACAACCAAAAATTTTAAAAAAAATCTGAAACAGATAAAGGGTATAAAATTCCCTTCAATCCAAGCTTACGTCTTTGGAAAGTAATGTATTATTTAAAGATATATCGAATGGGTTGTGATATACTTCATTATACGCACACTTAGAATTAAACTGACCTAATTCAAAATAGTTATAAATTGCAAGAAAACGAAGTTAAATAGTACCCTTGAAAGAGCGAAAAACACTAGCTTTTTTAATAGTTGTCATGTCACAGATGGCACTGAAAGGATAACATTGAATCTAACTCAATTAAGGCTAATTTTGTATTAGGTCACTTTAATGTTAAACGTGCGATATACATGCTGTAACATGTCCAAACTTGCTCAAAAGCTTGTCCTTTACTGTATGATTTATTGTATAATTTAACACGTCAAAACAAGTAGGTATAAATTAACGTATTTTTAATGTACTAACTGAATATAAAATCACAAGAAATCTATATTAGCTACAAAAATATGAATTATCATTTTAATCCTAGATATTTATCATGTTCAATCTATTTTAACATGAGAATTTTTACTGTTGGTTAGATCAAATTGATCTTGCTGGCTAATAACCTATCGTAAAATAACCTCTTTCGACGAAATGGTTAAAAATTACATTTTTTCCCCTAAGTAATACTATATATAATATGCAAAGTGGTACCGACGATAGAATTCAGATTTCAATTCAAAATAATCTTTATTCAAGTAAACTTTTAAACAAGTTCTTTTGAATCGTTAACATCTAGTACTCGTTCGGAAAGCTGTTCCAATAATTAAATTAATCAATTAGTTAAATATTAAATACTTTAACCGATCCCGTAAACGTATGAAATAACTTTGGCGTAATTCCATCTTTTTAAATTTTATTTAAAAAAAAATGTACTTTCGAACAATACATATATAATTTTTGGAATTGGCTTTGTTAATAATGGTTCATTGACCTTACGTGGAGCGTTTGTTAAAATAACAGGAGAAAACAATAGCTTTATTGTTTCGTATCACTCGCACGTTACTATTTAATTTTAGGTCAAGGTTGTAATGGCGTTAGGGTACGGTCATTGATCTCTATAAATCGTGTTTATCTTTTAAAAAACGTAAAATAATTCCTGTGGTTAAAAAAACTAATAATTCACTCAATTAACTGCTTTTTTATGTAGGGTGTTAAGGTGCATAGACACCTAAAATTATAATTAATTTCGTATGCTCGGTACCACTCTGAATGTTAAAATGCGCAATATTAAATCTTCACATTTCATGTAAACCGGTATGTAGAGTTAGATATTGTAATGAATTAATATTAATAATATAAATATTTTTATACCCGTTTCGATCGTAGTGAACATTATCGATTAGTGTCAAAATCTAGTGTTATATCGTTGTAAGTGTTATATATGTTACTTTAGTGTCGTTTGGTGCCGCGTGACTTGACAGCGGCGTGCTATTCCAGTCTTTAAATGTCACTAGATAAGTTTATTAAACTATAGAGTTATATGGCATATTGCCGCTTTCAGGAATAATAAGCCACTTAATTCACATTTCGCGAAAAATCTGTTAGAAAACGGTCATAGAGCTTCTGATAACGATTGTTTCGAAATCCTACACCTGTGACAAAAGTTTGCGATTAAACAATTTAGAACAACTTGAGATCGTAAAGCATAACAATCGCACCCTCATTCATGATCAGATAAATGTTACACGTTGCTTGTAACACGTGTTCGGAGCCGAAATAATATAAATGGTGGGGTTGAACCGAATACTATATAACCATGCTTGTTTGGATGATTGATTGGTTAAATCAATACCAGATTTATAAAGACAAAAATGATTATTTTGTTACAATTTGCGTTAAAAAAATCGTTTATCAAATTCAAATTCAAAATATTGTTTATTCAAGTAAACTTGTAAACAAGTGCTTTTGAATCGTCAAAATCTACTGCTAGTTCGGAAAGCTGCTCCTATCGAGAAGAGCCAGCAAGGAAATCAGCGGTTGCTCTTTTTAAAATATAAATCTTAGAACTAGTTACATTTATTTATTACTGTCTTGTACAGGGTAGAGGTGCACCTATCTCCACACATCCTTATCATCTAAGTAATCTTCAACAGTATAATAGGCTTTCTGTATCAGCCTCTTTTTAACAGTGTTTTTAAACTGCTGCATAGAATAGACCACCCTCCTTTCTTACCGAGGTGTCGTAAGAGGCGACTAAGGTATGTGACGTCAACTTACCTTAGTCGGCACTTAGTCGGCATTAGTGCTTAAAATATTTAGTTTAACAAAACTAAATATTTTAAAATATACATATATATTAAACCAAATCTTACTTTTGTGCTACGGATTTCTGCAAAGTATCGCGCATTTCTACAAATTATTTGACTTGGAAGGTTTTAATAAAACATGGACCAGTCCACGGCACCTGACGACATGTTAACACTTGTTAAATAGGATCGGTACAGGTGGCACCAGATACTTGTATACACGTAGGGTGTGTAGGTTTATAAAAACTTAGTACTTATGCTATGTATAACTGTCTATTTATTAATTATAAAGTATATAATGAATACATTTAGATTTTTTTTATATCAATAAATATACTATTTTATTTCTAATTTGACTCGGTTAATATGTTTTCGAAATTTCCTCATGTTTCTTCGAACGTATGTTGTGAATAGAGCAGCTGAATTACTTTTAACTGCATTTTAACGTACAGTCATCGCGAATATGTTGTGAATTAGTAATTACCGACCGACTAAATATTCATAATTTTGGGATGATATTGACAAAATTACCTTATAAATAAGAAAAAAAAGTGTTGAATTAAGTGTTTTATTTACTTTGTCACACTTAAATTAATTTGAATAAATTATATCAAACAGTTACATATATTTGAAGATGACTGCACCAATATTTTTATTTAGAATTAAAGCATTTTACAACAAATGTCTGAGCACAGTGTAATGTAGGGCCTTATTCATAAAAATAACATGATAAACGAATGCTTGGGTTTAGAATTGGCAAAATGGTTTTTTGAAATAAAAGAAAAGAAACCTTACATCGCTTTAAATACAATTGAATATTCTATAATTATATTAAATATTTTTTTGTATCTAATAATTAAAAAAAAAATACATCTCTTAGGTCATATCGCTCAACTCAGATCAAAATATTCTTTACTCAAGTAAACTCTTTCGAGCACTTTTGAATCGTCAATAAATATGATTAATGAAGGTACAACTGGTTCGGAATGTTGCTCTTACCGAGAAGAACCAGCAAGAAACTCGGCGGTCAATCTTTTGAATATTTTCAATTATACATTATTAAACCGATGTCTTGTATGAAGCTGAAAGGATTTTCAAATCCAGGCATTTTTATCGTAGATTTTTTAATACGATTTACGTATAAGCATATCTCTTAGATCTAATTTAAAACTTTCTGTTGACTGGTCTAGTATGGACCGCTGCATCAACATATTTGATGCTTTTTCATTCCGAAAATGCATTTATTAAAACAACCTTTTATGAATAAGGCCATGAATTTTTAGTTTAATAATGAAATTATTGGAAAATTTATAATGGTTAGGTTATATTGTACACTTTATTAATAATTATATTTAATTTATCAGAATTTATCGTCGTTATATTGGGAATGGATTTAGAAATCATATTCGGGACCAAAGCTTTATGCACATGTAATAAATCTGTACCAGACTTCATTTTCTCAATAAGATTCATTTTTCAATTAAGACTAGAACTAAAGGCATCATTTAAATCCATAATAATTATGTCAACTCAAAATATATTTATGATTTTCTATTTAATCCATAAGAAAGTAAAAGTAAAGTAGCGGCCTGTTACAATCCCACTGCTGGGAATAGGTCTCCTCTCTCCGTTTCTGGAGAGAAGGGTTGGAGCTAAAACCTACCACGCTGCTCCAAAGCGGATTGGTAGGTTACACATATCTCCAGAATTCTCTAGAGATATGCAGGTTTTCCTCACGATGTTTTCCTTCACCGAAAAGCGTGTGATAAATTGCAATTATCAATTAGACACATGAGTTTACTAGAAAAACTCATTGGTGCCTGCCCGGGTTTGAACTCGTGTTCTCCTCGAAAGAGTCGCTCGGTCTCACCGCTGGGCTATCACAGCTCATTTAATCCATTATAACCAATTAATGGTCTTGAGTACTTTTTTTCATTAATGAGATAAAATTACTTATGTCATTCCAGCCCTCCAACTGTATCGATATTCTAAATCAAATCGATCTGTTCGGAAGTTTGAAAAGGACAAACAAACACATTCGCATTTATTTTTACACTAAATTTTAAGCGCAACAGTCTTATTATTTGAGTAAACCATAACACATATCAATTATGGTTAAAGTGGGTTAACCTTAAAAGCTAGACATATGCTGTCGCGGACTTATGTTAAGAACTTTTAGAGGGGAACAATTTTGTAGTACAGTTTTTAATAACTTTCACCATTTACTTACGTTTTAAATTTTGCCGTTTTCGCAATATTTTTTATTGCTGCTGCTCTCCTATTCATCATAGCGTGATGTTTTATAGCCTATAGCCTTCCTCGATAAATGGACTATCTTACACTCCAAAAATTTTTCAAGTCGGTCTAGTAGTTCCTGAGATTAGCGCGTTCAAACAAACAATCAATCAAACAGACAGCTTTATATATTAGTATAGATAATATACTACTAATGCTTTAAATATTATTTCATAGCGTGTTTCGACAATTTAAAATTACAACTTTCGACACTAGCCGTGACCGACTGGCTTACTAAATGAATCTTTTTTTAGAATTGAATAATTCCGCACAGTTCTGATCTACAGTAAAATGAAATAATTAATAAATTTCTTTTTATTGTACAAAAAATTAATGCATTACATGTAACATAATCGCATAAACTTAAATTTTTACAAACTCACCAAAGCATTTTCAAATTTCAATTGATTTCAAAACCTTTCTCAATATAAATGAAACTAAACTATTGTGTTGTCTTCATTTTTTATACATTTATTATTTACCCTAGTTTATTCTAAGTGCTAATTACAAGGTGGGTTTACTTTTATTGTATTTTTACAAAGTCAAAGCTTCTTTAATACATTTAAAGATAACCTATAACTAAAGTTCAGGATGATAGTATTTTTTTAAATCTATAATTATAAACTTTTTTTTACTAAAACTTAATTATATTATTGTTTATTATTTAACAAATTGACGCGGTGCGTAATGTAAGCCCACCCTTTTATTTTTAAAAGCCGAGACTCGCTAATTTTTATTTCTTCATAAGTTTCGTGTTTTGATGATTTTGATAAACAAAATGATTCCAAATAACAATGTACGTTATTATATCACCTTTTTTGCAGTAATTTTTGAAATAATTTAAAAGATATATTGCACCAGTACATTGTTATTTTGTGTACTATTTCGACAACTTTCCGAGACTCGGCTTAACGTAGTTCTTCCAACGATTAACGATTAGAGATTTTGAAAGCAATAATATATTTGAAATTTTATTTCTAGTTGATTTATTAGATATTTTATCCGGTCGGTTTGTACGGAGTGTACGCGATGTTATGTGGCAACATTTTATTCGCACAACGTTGACGCTGTTTTTATATTTTAAGTTAAAACGCGCTATAAACAGCTCATATGAATAGTTTTTCTCACAAAAGTCGAAACCAGAAAGATAGGGCACTAGTTTGTCTAAAACCAATAAAAAAGGGCACAAATAATCGGGTTGGAGATAACTGTCCGATTTCCACATGAGTTATAAATAACCTTGTAGATAGTGGTGAAATTTACCTTCGTATACTAATGATATTGTAGCAGTTTTTCATTGCCAGAAACTCGGTTAAAACGACTTTTCCGAAAATGAAACCTAGCTAGATCGATTTAACGCCCCCGAAACAATCCTTGGACCATAAATTTCATGAAAATCTTTGGTTTTTTTAATTTAGTTTATCGTCATCATCATTCTCCTGCCCTTATCCCACTCTTAAATGGGGCCGGCACAACATGTTACAGACATGTTGTCACATGATTTGGCGTATTTTACGACCGACCGCCTGCCTGACGTCAACTTACCTTAGTCGCTTTTTACGACATTTCGGTAAGAAATGAGGGTGGTTTATTCTATACAGCCGAATACCACACGCCGTTTTTTTATTTCAGTCTATATGTATACAAAAAAGGTCATGCCTAGTTATTCGGCTGAGTAGAATAGACCACCCTCATTTCTTACCTAGGTGTCGTAAAATGCGACTAAGGTAAGCCGACCCGCCGTGTTGTATCCGGCTGAGAAGAATAGACCACGCTTTTTCTTACTGAGATGTCGTAAAATACGACTAAGTAAGTTGACGTCAGGCTGGCGGCCGGTCGTAAAATACGCAGCCGAATCATGTGACAACATGTTGTACCCCACTTAAAGTGGGATAAAGGCGGAGGATGATGATATATACAAAGAAGCTCGTTTAAAAAGTATTAGATATCTTATAAAGTACGAAAAAAAAACTTTTCGATATAAAATTTGTTCTGGAGACGATATCATACTTTTAATTATTTTATACTAATTAATATTTATTTGTTAAAAAGTTTATAGCGTGTTTTAATTTCTTATCAATAACTGGTTAATACAAAACTACTAGATAATAATTTTGTGATTAATATTCGTTTAGTAAATGTTTTCAATCTTGAATGTACTTTCTTGTATATAAAAGTAGCAATTGATTTTCGGAGTGAAATATTTGTGATGTAATATTGGTACTGGGAAGGATCGTGTACGAACAGACAAATGTGTATTAAATAAACGTAATTATAATATTTTGGTTTTATTCATTTCATCTGGACCGTTTGCGCAGTGGGTAGTGATTGTGGCTTCAGCTTCGCGGGTCGCGGGCTCGATTCTCGTGGACCCCACATTTCCTATAAACAATTTGTTGGTTCTTCGAGCCTGGTTGTATATCTGTATTTAAGTATTTTTAGAAATGGCAGGAATTTCACTTAAATATTTAAGCTTTCTCACATAGTCAACAATGACTAACGTACAGCTACAACATTTGATAGGTTTATGCCCGATTTCACCGACATCCCCTACAATTTAAGAGACCCCTATGTATATTTAGGGGACGTTTAGGAGACTGTTTTCGTTTCACCAACATTTAGGGGTCACTTAACCGCTTAGGGGACTCTTAAATTTGAGGAGTGGATTGTCGACCCCCCAAACCGACACACAACTATAAAAGAAAGTACAAGACGAAAATGGACAGTGATTTATTTGATTTATTCGATAATTTAGAAACTATTGATACTATTTTTGACGTGAATAGAAGTCGAAGACCAAAACTTTATCGAAAGCGGCCAAATTATTTTATAAATTTTGATGAAGTAGACTTTTTTAAGAGATATAGGTTATATAAATCGACAGTGTTGTATTTACTAGAAATTATTGAGCCTTATTTGGAATACCCAGATAATAGGTGAGTAAGGACTATTAATTTTATTAGATCTTAGTTTCTTCTCATCTAACTATACTTAATAAGTTGAAAAAATGTGTGTAATTATGTTTAGCATATTACTGGTATAATTTGCTAAACATAACTAAAATACACAGTTCCATTCGCAAGATGTACACACAACAATTATAGGCTTTGAAAGATATCAATAATTATGGCGCAGGTAACAACTTGACAGCATTACTTTTAAAATACAGAGTAAAAATCAATGTACACTACCATTATACATAAAATTGAGATCAAAAATATTTAATATTGCATAAAAGAAATAACATAGAAGATATATTGCTTTCCCTTATTTTTATTCAATAGTATAAATTAAAATTTTGCACAAAACCTTTTTATTTCTTATCAATCGTAAATACCGATAGCAAGTCACGCACTATTATGGTAAAAAAAAGTCACATAGTTAGGAGTCCCATAGTTAGGGGTAACATTCATTGGTGAAATCAAATTTAAGTAAGGGGTCTGTTTAGGAGTCCCATTTAGTTAGGTGTCCCTTAGCAAAGTGATAGTTTAGGGGTTGTTGGTGAAACCGGGCATTAGTTTCATATAATTTGGAATTATTATGCCAGGACGATTCTACCACCAGTTCGGAACGCTGTCATCCACTGAGAAGAACTGGCAAGAAACTCAGCGGTTGCTCTTATCACGAATATTAACTATTCGAGGCTAGATTCTAATAACAAATAACACTCAATGCAGGTAGGTAGACGCGGGTCTACCCTAACAATATTAGAACGGCACAGTAACACTGATTACACCCGTCCGTTTAACCAAAACAGGTTACAAAACGATCTAAACGCGAGAGCGTTTAATAATCGTACAAGTCTCGTTTACAACCAAGAGAACGGTCTAGCCGCGTAAGCGTAAACTAAAAACCGTAAGAGTCGAGTATTACTACAAGACTGACTTCAATATATATATTTTTTTTTTTCGAATGTGTCTAATGCTGTTAGCCCTAATGGCTTTTACAGCGTCACCGGTGGGATGGGCGAGCGCAGAAGCTTCGCTGGATAAAATTTATAAGTTAACGAGTGTTTTAAGGCACTCGCAACTTATTGGGAGCGTCGCCTTAAGGGTGTCTCCTGCGAGACCGAACCTCGGCTTAAAGCGGCGCGTTTTGGAGGACTGTATCTAACACATTGACTTTGAAGAAGTCTGCATCACGACGGCCGCGGCAGAGGGCTGCGGCCGCTTGACGCAAGCAAGCGGGGACCTCGTCTTCGCCGGCGAAGACGCTGTTTGTGTGTGTATTGTGTGTATGTCTTGTTGGATGCTGTAATAGCATCGTCGGGGTCGTTAAGGACGCTCTTAGAGCGCCTGTGAAATCGGTTGGGGGACTTCAATATGGCGGACTACATCTTTTATAACTAATTTTCGCTCCAAAAGCAAGTCCCTTCCTTGCTATCGGCCACGTGATTGTAGTGTTGCCAACTATCATTCCTAACAGTATATTTACCAGTTGTTCGTCACCCATAACACAAGTATTAAGTTATTTATATATATATTTATTATTTATTTATCTATTAAGGTTTATTTTTCCGGGCTTGCTCAGAGATGGTGATCGCGGCGACCTGGTACAGTAAAATTATCAATATTTTTAAATTTATCAACGTTTAAATGTTTGTGTTTTGACAGATGTCACGTTCTTGTAACGAGGCGAAATATGAGTAACCAGATTATTAATTTTTATTAGACAATTTATATTAAAGGCATTATATTTGGGAAAGGGAAAGTGATTTAAGTGGATTATTTTTAATATGAAGTATCAGCAAATAACTAACTTCTATTCTTCTTTTAACTTCTGACTTAATAGATTAAGTTTGGTATTTTAAACCAAATAAACCATTTGTGTATTCATTCGGTTATTGTTGAGGTTCGACCAATCTTCTTCTTTCTCCTACCCTTATCCCACTCTAAGTGGGGTCGGTACAACATGTTTTCCTCTTCCATTCTCTTCTATCATTCAACTCTGGCGCTACTCCTTTTATATGCATGTCATACTTCACACATTCCAACCATCTCTTTTTAGGTCTCCCTCTAGTCACATATCCATCCACATTCAAATCCAACACTCGTTTAGTCACATGATTTTCATCCCTCCTCATTACATTTACAATTTAGGGTATTTTAGGTAATCTTAATAGATTAATAATGCAGTGCAATGAACTTTACAACACCGAAGGAGTATTAATAAAAAAGCAATATATTTCATTAAAGCCTTTAATTTGTGAAAAATTGAGCGAATACAAAACTAATTCTAGCGAATCTTAATAAAGCTTAATTAATACTTTTACTTTCAATTGTCGTTATCACTTACAATCAAATTAAAATACAATTGAAAAAAAATTATTCTTACTAAAATAAACTCATTAAAATAATTACGAGGCGTTTGTTCATGATATAATTAAAAGAAAAACATTACTCAATATTCAGTCTTAAAAAAATAATTTTAACTAAGACAGAATTAAAACATTAAGTGGAATGACTCACACTTAATCATTTCAAAGAACACATTAAAAGAAAACGTTTTAAAAAATGGCATTATAATAATTACTTAAGAATTAATGGAATTAAAAGTTAATATAAAAAGATTAAAATAATGTAATTCTAATTAAAATTATTGCTTTAATTTTGTGGTATTATTCGTTTATTTTTTATTCTTTTAAATTAAAACAAATGTATTTAGTTATTAATTAGATTAATTCAATTAATTATAATTATTTCAATTATTATTATTCAATTATTAATAAGATTATTCAATTACAATTAATTCAATTATTGAATTATAATCGACAAATTAAGTTTTGAAATAACGGTCAATTAAAAATATATCATTCTTGATATATTACTTACATATTATTATTAATTTCAAAGGCAAATAGGTTCACCTACGTCTTATTTGGTCGTTTCTAATAAATTGACACAATTTATTGGGGATTATTACTTTTACATGAAAAATTTGTACGGCAACAAGAAATTTAATTGCCATCTTGGACATTCCTCATTGCATTTATATAATATATAGGATGTATAATAAAGTATATTAAACTATTAATTTCTACTATACGTAGAGTTGTGTTGAGATAAATATACAAAATTGCGATTATACCTTATTGAGATGAAAATACGCAAATCTCCTGAATCTCACGTGTTTTTCATATTAATATCCTAATGTCCAAGATTACAATTTTTCCCAGATTTATTTTAATATATAAAGTGATAGAGGTAAACAGTGCATTTAAGATTAAAGATAAATTGTTTAATTAAGAGGTTAAAATAATGAATATTTTGAACTTTAATATTGCTCGATTCACTTTATAAATTGAGGTTTTTTGATGAATAAAATCAACTGAAATGGCAAAGATGTATTCTCGATAGTGCTGAAACGTCGATTCTTGTCTCACTGCGGTTTGGAAAAGAATTAAACAACTTCATTGCTAGGAAAGTCTAGTCTGAACTGATACATGTAGAAGATATTTTCTTATTATTATTTATTATACGCTTATATTTTAATAGCTCAAATATACCTCCTAGACTCAAAATCAGCACGTTCTAACCACTAAGCCATCACAGCTCATTAAAGTCACGTATTATTATGTATTATCACTTCGAACCCTGGTACGATATGATATAATAATCAACAAAGCGTTGCCGCCAATTGAGATGATATTGTATACCGTGGAAGGTATTTAAGAAAATGAAAGTAATTAAATAAATAACGTACCAATAAAAAAAAACTGGATAATGAAAGTGTCTTTAATCTAACGACCCAACCGGAATTGAGTCGAAATATTTACACACTACCACTAAGATTTTCTCAATTTATTAATAATGAAATTGTAAATAATCAATAATTTCGAGAAAATTTTCAGCACGATTCTTTCAAAAATTTTGAATGATTTATTTTAGAAATAAACGCTGAACGATCTTTTCAGAATATGCCACTGATATCTTAAGAGTAAAACTATATATGAAATATTTATTTTTATTGACTTTTTTGGCGATTTAAGGATTGACATGATTTAGAAGTAACGTTTTTTAAACTAAAATATTGAATACAGAACATCATCTCAATTTTCGGAAACGAAAAACGACATCTTGCAAACAGATGTAACTTTCAAAAACTTTATTTGCCTTGTAGCTAATCAGATTTATAAAAATATAATACATGTACGATATACTATTTTTTTATAGCAAACGCTGCGTAGAGAAACTATTTTGAAACAACTGTTAGAAAAGAGGTTGTCGTTAAATATATATATATATATATTTTAAACTGCAATATTAATACGAGAATATACTTCTAGTTTTTATTTATTAATTAAATTATTATTTACGTTAAGAATAGAGTTTAACTTGGTAACAGATTTTAAACGTGAGATATTTTTTATTAGGAAAAAGCTTTGCAAGACGATGCAATAATTAAAGATATAGTTGTGTGATAGTTTTTTTTTTCTAATCCAATTAGGAAGAAATATATAGTCTGGCTCCACCGACTTAAAATATATTCAAAGAAAACTTCATACATCTTGTGTAATGAAGGGTATTTTAAATTTCTTTAAAAAAAAAAAATATTAAAATTTTATTTAAAAAAAAAATATATTTTAATATTAAAATTTTTTTTTATATGTTTTTTAAAAAACAGCAAAGAACATTACCTTCTAGAATCTAAAGAAATTATTTAATTTCTATTCAGAAGTAATAAAGTTAATTCAATACATGCAAATTGAATTGGAATAAGCTCTATTCATAATCTTCGTGCGAGGTGATTAAAACTTTTAATTTATCTAGAATATTACAATCACAATCAATTCAAAAGATTAATACTTTAAAATACTGATTTCAATTAAAAATTATTAAAATATTAATGCATTAAATTAAGCTGCCACGAAAATCAATTAAACATTCTAGAATTCATAATTAAAATATAATTTTAAAATTATAATTAAAATATTACATTAGAAAATAATTAATTTATTCCCATAAACTTGGAATAAAATGAATAAGATTTCTTTTTTTTAAATTCAATTAACATTTTATTGAAAATATATTTTAATAAAATGTTAATTCAATTAAATAATTATTTTATATTTGTTTATTACATCAATGCAATTACAGATTAGATATCATTTAATTAGAATCATTCTAATACAGTACAATTATTTTATAAAATTAATTGAAATTAATGGATACTCAAAGACAATAATTATTCAATTAATATTATCTGGCTTAAGTTATTAGCATTAAACATCAATTACAAATTAAGTTTGTATTATGATTATGATTCATTTTTAATTAATTTATATTATTAATTATTGGAATTGTAGGAGAGATTAAGTAAAAAAAAATTCGGTATTTGGATAAGTTATAAATTGAGTTTCACTGACACGAGTAAAACTTCAGCTATGAATTGAAGTTCACTAATTTACAGAAAATTTTTAGCTATAAATTGAGATTCCCTGATTACAGAAATACTCATAGCCATGAAATGATTCACCGATTTACAGATTCCCTGATTACAGAAATAAACCGGTGATTAAAATGAGTTTGACTGGTTTCCAGAAATAATCAGATATCTGTCAATAGAGATTCACTTGTTAAAAATAAATTTTAACTATGAATTGAGATTCACTGTTTTACAGAAATAAACCTGTGATTAAAATGAGTTTGACTGGTTTTCAGATATAAACAGATATCTATCAATTGAGATTCACTTGTTAAAATTTTAACTATAAATTGTGATTCACTGATATACAGAACTGAAACTTTAGCTATGAATTGGGATTCACTTATTAACAGAAATAAACACATAACTTTTTCATAATAAACTTATAGGTATATAGATGAACCGATTCTAAAAATTTACATTCATATTAACTGAGATTTGAGATTCAGTATTTGCAATAGGAGAGTTTCACTGGTTTTTTCTTAATAAAAATTAAGTCTATTTGTATTGGGAGATTCACTGGTTTCCTTAATAAACTAAAATTGTGTGAATTAATATTTTTTGTGATTCAATTAGAGATATGGCTGCAAGTCGTCACCTCTGACTTCCTGGTGGCTTTAATATAGATAAACTAATTTTAACAATTGACATTCTAACTGAGATTTGAAATTAAATCGTATTTATTGGAATTGTATTGGAGAGATTGGAATTGAATTGAATGGGAGAGATTCACTGGTTTTTCTTAAAAGTAAAATGGTGTAAATGAATATTTTTGTGATTCAATTAGAGATATGGCTGCAAGTCGTCACCTCTGGCTTCCTGGTGGAGGTCCTTCAGCGCGTACATGAGGCCGTCGTCGAAGGTCGCCGCGACGGTGTAGTTGTTGGCTAAAAGGACTTGGGTCGTCTTGTTCAGAGCCACTGGGTCCGTCGACCGGAAGTCGATCACCTGGCGATCATACAGCTTAGATTAAATAAATAAATATATGGGACACTTACACACACGGTGGTCCGTCCCCAAAGTAAGTTAATACTTGTGTTATGGGTGACGGACAACTGGTTATATTACATAGAGAGAGAAGTTTAAGGAAACATGTATTCTAACATTTGCTTCACAGTATATTTTAAATAAAGTAATTTTTGTACATAAAAATATAATGAATTATAAAACGATAGGCGATGTATATAATAGACAAAGTAGGAACCGACATAAGCTTGCGACTCCTGCTTTGCGCCTAGCAAAAGTACGTAAATCGATTGTGGGTTTGGGATAATAAAATTCTATAATAAAATAAATTCCGAAATCAATTTTGGTCATGCCATTGCAGCAGTTCAAGAACACTGTTAAAAAGAGGCTAATACAGAAAGCCTGTAATACTGTTGAAGATTCCTTAGATGATAAGGATGTGTGGATATAGGTGCACTTCTACCCTGTACAAGACAGTAATAAATAAATGTAACTAGTTCTAAGATTTATATTTTAAAAAGAGCAACCGCCGAGTTTCTTGCTGGTTCTTCTCGGTAGGAACAGCTTTCCGAACCAGAAGTAAAGTTGACGATTCCAAAGCACTTGTTTACAAGTTTACTTGAATAAAGAATATTTTGATTTGATTTGATTTGACATGCGTCCAGTATTCCTATGCCTTCGTCTACAGGCAGCAAGGTGGAACACCATGAGGTTTTAGCCGGTAAGAGTCCGGCATAACTGTAATACCGGCCCCCCGCGGACTGCAGTACCCGTGAAGGGTTTCCTCATGAAAACATGAAAGGGAGGTAGCTTGAAAAAATTAAAAAATTAAAAAAGGGAGGTGGATTGAAAAAAAAGGGAGGTGGATTGAAAAAAAAAAAGGGAGGTGACTTGAAAAAAAAAAGGGAGGTGGCTTGAAAAAAAGAAAAAAAAAGAGTGGTGGCTTGTATCGGCTCACCCTCAGGCCCAGCCGGCGGTAGGGCAGCGCGGCGAGCGCCTGCGGGGCGGCCGCGCCCGCCAGCGCCGTGTAGTGCGCACGCGCCGCGTCCGCCGCCAGCAGCACCGTCAGCAGCGGCAGGCACAGCACGCGCGACCGGAACACGCCGCCGCCGCCCTCCGCCTCCTCGTAGCTCACCTGCACCGACGGACGCGTGACACACACAGCACGCACCACACACACCCACCCCGCACACTGCACGCTACGCACACCCTACACTTTGCAGCAAACCCTGTACACTCCGCAAACACTTCACTTCGCAGAAAACCTTGCACACTCCGCTACACTTTGCAGAAAACCCTGCACACTCCGCAAAACCTTCACTTCGCAGAAAACCCTGCACACTCCGCAAACCCTGCTAGGTGAGCAGAAAAGCCTGCACAACATCATCACCCTATACTTGCACACCCACATTCTTGACACAACCCTGCACACCGCACCACAGCCCACACTCTACACAAACCCTGTACACCCTAGAGATTCTACACACCCTCCACCCTGTCACGTTTAGTACAGCCTACGATGCATGTCGAAGGGCACGACCCCGTATAATAAGACAAAATTGATAAAATTAATGCAAATGCTGTCTTATCACACCACTAGCTGTGCTAGCGGCTTCGCTTGCGTGGAAGTGTGTCATAAAAACACATAAGCAGTTATTTTGAGTTAACCGTAAGAGATAGAGACATGCTATCGCGTACTTTTTTGTAGTAGTTTTACAGATCTACAATTCTTTAGCACATTACTTTAGCGTAACTCTGCTGGTTGCGGCTCCAACCAGCTCCCAGCAAGCAAGTTTCTTAGCAAGTGCTCGATCTCTTCAACAAAATCTACATAATACAGATATGTACTATTTACCTAAACCATCCGGAAGTATTGCACTTAGTGAAAACCGTATTAAATCCTTTCAGTAGATTTTGAAAAAATCCATTACATACAGACAGACAGCTTTTTGGGACTTTGTTCTATAATAAGTATAGATGTCGCTCTTTTATATGATGTATATTACAATTTACATTATAATGATCTATAAAACTGTTCTGTACAACTCATGACCAATTAGGTAGCCTTTAAAACATGAGGTAAGAAGTATTAGATAGATGGATAAAAGAGATAGTGTTAAATGACTAGAAGCAGACTGAAGAAGAGATGGATTGTGTGAAATATGAATATAAAAGGTAGCACCAGAGTTCGATATAATAGGAGAGAATGGAAGAGAAAAATATGACATGCCGACCCCACTTAGAGTGGGATATCAAGGCACCAATTTGCTTAGGACAGGTGAATATTAGATTGTTATTACCTCTCTAGGTGTAAGCTGTGATAGCCCAGCGGTGAGACTGTGTGAATCTTTCAAGGTGGTCTCGGGTTCAAACCCAGGGCAGGCACCAATGAGTTTTTCTATCAAAACTTATGAGTATAATCAATAATTGCAATTACACACTATTCGGTGAATGAAACCTGCGTATCTCTAGAGAATTCTGGAGATATGTGTAACCTACCAATCCGCATTGGAGCAGCGTGGTAGGTCTTAGCTCCAACCCTTCTCTTCAGATATGGAGAGAGGAGGCCCTATGCCCACTATGCCCAGTAGTGGGATTGTAACGGGCCATTGCTTTCACTTCTTGCTTACCTCTCTGGGATGGTCAGTGGGGCTGAGGCAGGCGTGGAGCGCCCGCGCAGCACCCCGCAGCGCCAGGAAGTCCCTCGGGGCCGCTCTGACCGCCACCCCGCTCCAACCCCGCACGGTCTCCAGGTACGCGGCCGTGGGGTCGCGACCCCCACGAGGCAGGAACTCAACCAGTGTACCATTATACTGGTAACAGAAAAAACTATCATCTAAATCATCATCATCATCCTCCATAAACAAATCCTAACACTTTCTATAGTTCCGTAAGTTATATTGATTGATTATATTGATATCATGAGCGAATAAATCATTACCGCCGTGTGGTATCCGGCACAATAGAATAGACTACCCTCATTTCTTACCAAGGTGTCGTAAAAGGCGACTAACATAAGTTGACCTGCCGTACAGGTACCTGGCGAAACGATTGTTGAGTTTGTGATAGTGAATGTGTGTAGTGCTTGTGTATTGTGGTGGAAGTGGTGGAGGTTTGTGCATGTGTTTTCACGAATCCTGCACGTATCGGGTATGAAAATACGGATAGTCCACTATACATTTAACACTGTATATATTTTCTATTTACTGTATCGGGGATTATAGCAAAATAATTTTATTATTACTTTCATCCCTGATTGCGGTATGTGATCACTCACCATCTCGCCTAGTATCCTATCCAGTGCCTGCACTCTTGGCGTGGGTGTGGGCGTGGGGGGTGGCGTGCGTGGTGGTCGCGGCGCCAGGTGCAGTTGGCGGACATAAGCCACCAGCGTCGGGGACTCGGCTGGAATCCTGGCCAGCTCGTAGTCTCTAGACATGTTCAGCCGGAACTGCTGCGCGCCCAGAGCTAACAAGGAGTTTCACTTCTAAAACATTTGTTATAACTAGTACTTGACCCCCTCTGCACATGCTTCCATTCAGGCCATTTGCAATTCTCATTGAAAGACAAAGGATTCTTAAAAAGAAACTCGGTAATTGCTGTTATAAATAATTAAAAATAATTGTAATGTAGCATGAAGGTTCAAGTTAGTGGCCTTAAATTGAATTTTTGTTATTTTCTAAATGTATTATTGTATATCAATAAAATTACACAAAATCTCAACAAATTATAAACCACTACTTTTTATCGAAGTGATGGTAGAATACCAAGATGTTTTCTTCAGAGACATACAGTCCTCCTGCACTATGCTTTCCTTCACCAAGAAGAATGTTAATTAGGAAAATATACAACAGTTATTAAAGAAACCCAATAGGTGCCTGCTCAGGGTTTTCACCTGTAATATTTACATTAACATTGTTACAAATTTAACTTATAGTACCTAGCATTTAATAATACAAATTGATGTTTAGAACGAAACAGCCGGTCAGTTCGGTTTTGTAGAGCGCTGTCTCTGTCACTCAGTTAGTATGTGACGTTTCACACGGGTTCATCGGTCTGTGCAACAGAGACAATGCTCTATGAAGCAGAATCTAACCAATTTTGTCTCTCTAAGCCTAAATGTGCATTGTTTATTGCTGGGTACTATACAATGTTATAAGAGATGTCAGCACTTGTAACACAGGTATGCAAGTGCAAGTGTTGACAAACCTTTTCAGTAACTATTAATTATATAGGAGTAGGAAATTTTATTTGTACCTTCATCATCATTCTCCTGCCCTTATCCGACCCTAAGTGGGGTCGGCGCAACATGTTACAAACATGTTGTCACATGATTTGGCTGCGTATTTTACGACCGGCCGCCTGCCTGACGTCAACTTACCTTAGTTGCCTTTTACGACACCTCGGTAAGAAATGAGGGTGGTCTATTCTATTCTGCCGGATATCACACGGCGTATTTTTTTGTACCTTATATTTTACAAATATTTAAATGAAAAGGTACAAAATGCTATAGACCCCTTATTGTTTTCCGATATGGGGCTAACACCCCATAGGTGAGATAATTTGATGGTAAGGGGTCAAAAAGCAAATGCTTCTTTCTTAAACTACCATTTTGTTATATATTGTGTTAAATATGCTTATAGATACTCATAAATACTCTCATTATGTAATTATGTAATCAGAAACATAATTAATAGGAATAATTTAATAATTTCTGGGAGACGGAAGTAGTCAAATGTCATTTGTTTCATAAAACAGAAACGGGAATGCAAACAACAAAGGTTATAGATAAGCCAGTTGAGCCTATTCTAGTCAGTCTAGTGTCAGCGTTCAATGTGTCTACAATTGTGAAAAGTGTAACAAAGAGTTAAGTTTGACAGTTTATGTTTTTTAAATGAACAAATCATATTTTTAATATTAAAAGGTATGTATGTTTCATAGAGAGCAAAAGAACTTTAGAAAGGCTATGGTGGGTTGTGCCACAAAAAGTTGGGAAACACTGCTATATATAGATTAATACTTAGAATATAGAACTTACCAACAGTATCCATATATATAAGTAACACTGTCATAACAGTGACAAAAGTCAGCAAGAATAGAACGGCTGGCAAAAGTTTTCTATACAACTCATTGGGTGGTGTTTTTGTAAACGATGGTATACTAAGTCGAGACACTGGTGATGGTGTCACTGGTGTAGGTGGTGTTATCTTCACAGGTATGGGTGAGGGAGTGCTAGTTACATCTTTTGTTTTATCCGATGTTTCCGGTTCAGGACTTTCGGGTAATGGGTTTTCTTGAATTTTCTATAAAAGAAATATTAGATAGAATATAATATAACATCAAAATAGGGCCTTGTTTCCTAGGCTAGAATGGCAACCCACATGGAAAATACAGTGTTGGTAAATCCTCTACAAGTGCCACTGGATCCAAGAACAGAATAAGCCTATTACTCACTGTAATACACCACAGTTAAATAAACTGTAATACAGTCAGTTGAATAAGAAGAGAAAAAAATTCCTTGGATGTTAACACTACTTAATCTTAAAGACATGAAAATATGAATATTCAAATTCAAATGATTCTTTATTCAAATGTCTTTTTTACAAGCACTTTTTATAAGTTAAATTAAAATGAAGCCATAACTGGTTTGGAAAGGTGTTCCATCAAAGCAGGACCAGTAGCTTAGTGGCCACTCGGCGGTCAGCAGTAAAATTAGGTATTGCCTTTATATGTATATACAGTATCCTTAACACTAACCATAACACTACCTGCAACAATAAACACCTTAATCTGTGCATTCAAATCAACACCAAATCATCCTAACTAAACGAGATATTTACCAACAGACTTTACTAATAGGTAACATCTATTGAGGACTCCTCAGTTGGACTACTATTGCTCAAGAATTATTACATATCTGCTCAAAAGGATGTAAAATGTATAGCCTAATCCTGCAATTGCTTAATATGTGGTCACCAGCAACTAAGGCATATATTCACCTTTATACGGGATACGTAAATTTTATGGTATCCCAAACATAAAAAATTAAAAATAATAATAGAACCAAATAATATCTCTAAAATGACTAAATTCATTTAAAGTTCCAATATCAAAATAAACACACTGATTGAACATTATAATTACCATGTTTCTAAGTATTACGTAAAATAGCACAATAATTTTTTCATGATCGAAGCCAAAATATAACACATGCGAGATACGACAGGTGCAATGCGACAGTTTTTTTTCGTCGTTTAATGTTGTAATTTATGGTTATTAGGTTCTAACACAAAGAAGTTTCTTACAAAGAAAATTCCACAGTAATACTTACCTTTTCAGCCATATTATTTATTGTTTGCTTGGCTTTAAATATGAAACTTTGATTAGTTTATTATTAAATTATAAATATTCATTTGTTATACGCCACTATAACCAAGACCAATGCATTTAATTAGAAAGATTGCAAAGAATGTAGCGTATACCAAATTCTCACAGTATTATTCACTTTACGACCCATAAAATAGTAGAAACAATCGGGTAAACAACAAAGCAAAATTATGGTTTGTGAATAAATTGAAAAAGCGTGAGTCAACAATAGACTATAGAGTTTTAGAGATGTAGTTTATCATAGAATCGACATTTATTTTGAACCGGTTTACTTAAATCAGCTTAAATGTTATCCTAAATATTTTTTAAATGAATTAATGCAATTACATTCCATATTTCCCACAACATATAATAAATTGAATACAACCTATTAAAAATTTTAAACGAATTAAAAACGTACAAAACATCGTTTGACTTCATTTTTAAAAATTTTCGATGTGACCAAGGCCTTTTTAAAGTATGCCAGGGTACATACGAAAATTGGGCACCACATTTAAAGTAAAATTATAAAAAAGATATAATTTCAAGTATTAATTATTAGGCCATTTAATGAAACAGAAATAAACACATTGTATAATCGATTTTTAATAAAAAAAATTAGCGATTTCAATTGGAAAATACATTATATTATTATAATACATATTATTATTTTAAATTAAATCGATAATCAATTCTCAAAATTGAAAATTAATGTGAAAACGAATATTTTTAACCAGATAACACACAAGACACCTTTACGTTGATGTCATGTTTTTCCAGAAAATTCATAGGAAAAATTCCTGGTAACAACGATAGCTTTTAGTGTTGCACGTAACTGACAATACTACCATATTCAAATTCAAATAAAAAATATTCTTTATTCAAGTAAACTTGTAAACAAGTGCTTATGAATCGTCAACATCTACTGCTGGTTCGGAAAGCTGTTCCTACCGAGAAGAACCAGCAAGAAACTCGGCGGTTGCTCTTTTCAAAGAATAATTCTTATTACTAGTTACATATAGTTATTAATAAATAAATAATAAATATAATACATTTATTTCGACCCTTATTACAAGTCATATTTTGTTAGTATACACACAAACTTAATATAGTGTTAGTAATCTAAACCTAACTTAATTCTAAAAAACTTATCTAGGATAGGCCCGATTTGTCAGCACGTGAATCATGTGACAATGGTTCAGGTACTGACAATCAAACCTACCAGCAAATACTTTCAGGGTGCTATTATTACTGGCCCGCACTCTGCGCACCAGGGACGTGCATCTTTTACGCATAGTTGCATAAAAGTATTCTACATGCGCATCAGCGAACATCCCCGACGCGCTACAGTATCGAGGCAGTCCTATCAGCATCCTGAATGCATTATTATATTGAACACGCAGGGCATTGTACTGTTTTTGCGTAAAATTCATCCACAGGCTGCTCGTGTAAAAAGTGGTGCAGTAAGCTCTGAATAGCGTTACTTTAACGGGCAACGAGCGAACCTGCGTGCAATCATATTCGCCCTAACAGACACTGCCCTGCGCTCTCTCTCTATATCAGCATCATCCTTCAGGTCAAAGGATACCACATGTCCAAGGTATTTAAATTGAAACACCCTCTTCACCGGAGTTCCGTATAATTTGATGGGTGGCACAATTGCGGGCAAGGGTTTTCCTTCGGCCTGAAAGACCATGCACTCGCTCTTATTGACGTTATACGTCAAGCCGTGTCTATAAGCATATTTTTCACATATGCCTAATAATTTCGCCAGGCCACATACGGATGCACTCAGCAACACCATATCATCTGCGTAACTGATGTTGTTAAGGCACACACCCTCAATGTGACAGCCAACATGAGTGGTGCTAAGCTCCTCTATCAGTGCATTGACATATAGGTTGAAAAGCCTAGGAGAGGTTAAGCCCCCCTGCCGTACCCCACACTCCAGCCTATATGGCTGCGAATAGGTTTTAGACCATCGCACGACGTTGACCTGGTTATGGTACCAATATTTGAAGATCCTGGTAACTTGGCAGTGCAATGTTTTTCAGCTTTTGCCATAGGATATCATAACTAACCAGGTCAAAAGCCTTACTCAGGTCAAGGAAACAGGCGTACACGGGTGTTCGCCTAACCGAGTAGTACTTAACAGTTTGTTTTAAACATAATATGGCCGACTCCGTTGACAACCCTGGTCTGAAGCCAAACTGATTGTAATGTAAGTCAATTTCAATGTTGAAAAGATAAGTACATTAAATAACGACAAACCTATTAAAGCTTACATGTACTCTATGTCCCGGACAGAGTCCAGGGAATTGTCTTGGCACATATAGATTTCATTACAATTGATTTAATTTCATGCACTGTGTATCATGAATTTAAATAAGCGATGTCTCGCAACCAGAACGAAAAAGCTCAACAGACGAATACTTACACGCGCTAATATCACAGCTATACTAAAACTCAATCCCTTTTCGTATTTCTTTCTCGTCAACTACATTTGGAATTAATTAAACAATATTTTATAATTTAGGAAAGGTATTTATTGTCAAGTTTAAATACTTAAAATTAAAAGCAATTTATTGTCGAATGTTGCAAGTAATGGATTTTTACATAGTGGAATTAACTTACAATTACGTATACATATACATTAGGATCCTAAAAGCGTAGACAAATAAATATGTGAGGGTCAACACAAAAATATCAAAGAATAACGACATAAATATATATCAGGGGTAAAAATTATTTACAACTTGTGATATATTATTATGCAACTGGGCTAATGAACTTATTCTACCATACTTATTTAAATGGTTCAATAAAATGATCGTAACAGCATGGTATTATATAGTAATTTAATTTCTTTCAGATTAACTACCTAGTATTATACTATTTGATTAAAATTGACCGTTTACTTTTAAAAATTATGTAAAAAAATCGTAAAGATGTTAATTAGATGATACGTAAAAGATAAATATTTAGATCACACAATATATTACTATTATTAAAATAATACTTTCATGAAAAAATGAACATCAAGGTATTTTTAATGACACCTTTTTGTAAAATGTAGGTATTTGTGTTTCTACTACAAGCTTCTATGAATTAAAGAACTATTTGTGCGTTGTTATTTTGTCCTTTAAAGCATCAATATAATATATTCTGTTATGTACCGAATCTTGCAAAGATATTATTGTTGCATAAAACATTTCGCCCTATCCGAAGATAAAGTCACATTTTCTATGCTTATATGGGAGATGTGACTTTGTTCTTCGAATAGGGCGATTTATAGTAGTTAGTATAAATTTGCTTATTTCCTCTTGCAAATATTGACGTTAGATCTCGTAACAAGCGATTATATTGATTTTTATTGAATTTATTTTGTACTAGATATGACCATAACTTATTTTATTCTGAGTAATCGATGTCATCTTATTTTTCTAAATACCTATATAAAATACAGTATTGTTATTCGAAATACTTTCAAATTAACTATTGAATAATATCACATACTTTTATTTTTATATTTTCCATGGAATAAAATGAATTTTTTCAACGCCATTGCTCAATGAATAGAAGTAGCTAACTATGTCTTTTAAAATTTTGTAAGGTTAACAACGAGAATTACTTATATTTATCTAAAATATTACATTATATAACTTCTATTAAACTTCTTGAAATTAAATATGTGCATCAACAACTACAACTACTTAGTGTAAAATTATTAGAATTACATTCTAAATTTTATTCGTTACATATACAGGGTAAAATTTTATAATTTGAATGTCTAAAAAGTACATAATATATAAATTTTGTTATGTATTTCATAGTAAGGTTAAATAGGACATTTGGCTTTAAAATTTTGTTATGAACAATTACCATAAAGTTCTAATAATTATAAATATATACGTACTTATTATATACTTTTTATATTAAGAGGATTAATTAAACAAACATCTAAAAAATAATACTATTTTAGGGTTTTTTTTGTATAATAGCAACACTTATGCTCTGTTTGTAGTAGAGATTAGAGATTATAGCGCGAAGGAAAAAGATCGTTATTGTTGCCAATTAACACATTCGAAATTCAAAATATCATCCTGTAAAAGAATGAAAACACTGTAAACAGACTAAAAACGTAATACCAACTTTGTAATTTTTTAATATTTTCATAGATTATGTAGCTCTATTATTTGAAAATTTTTATATGATATTATTATTCTTGAATGCGCTACTGAAAAAAATTCTAAACACTAAGTTTCTTTTTTAGTGTTGTTTTTGTTATGTGTATAAAGAACATTACTATTTATTTGTTTATGTATTCTTGGCGATACACTTCATTCGATAAAAATTGTTAAAAAAATCCAGTTAGAGTTACAGTAACGATGTAGTTTCAACTAATATATTAATTTTAATATAAATATTATAAAAGTATACGACCTTGTTTGACATTTTGATAAATTCACATATCTTCTACTGATTTATTTTATTGTCAAAGCACAATCTATACGTACAGAACTACAAAAATTATTGACATAATTGCTAAGTCCGTGAATATAATTGAGTCTTTACATATTTATTCATTAAATTTTTGTCATAAACCTCTGATAGCTAATTTTTTGCAGAAAAAAATGTTATTATATTTAAATAAAAAAGTATATTTAATAATTTAATCTTTTGCACTATGTAAATACTTCTATATATGATTTCTGATTCATCATGTCACACAAAATGCAATTTATCCTTGCCTACAGGCACAAGCAGTAAGCACTTAAGCCATAGCCCAAATGTTTACTAATAATACATTTTTACTTTTATTTAGACAATGACATTTATTATAGCGGCCCATAGCAAAAAATATAAAATTTTACTATGGCCGTCTGTATAAGATAAAAGAGGTTTCATTTTTTGCTTTGCTGATTGCTTAAGGAATACGTCATAGGATACTATGTCATATTCCGCAAGTATTTCTAAACTATAAGAGGTTTATAGCATTTATCGAATGAATAACTGAGTTTAAAAATTACTATAAAGATATATATTGTATAAAGATATATAAGGAATATTACCATGTTTTATTTACAGCAATTTAATGCCGTTTATTGTCAAAGCACACACAGTATAAGAACTTTAAAAATTATAAATATAAGTTTACAATAACTTATTGTCATATTTCAATTAGTACCTAATTATTAATACTATTATAATATATTAAAATGGTTATTTATACAGGGTTATGAGGAAACTTCCAATAAATTATGTAGTTTTTGTATTTATTTTACCCCCTTACTTTAAAAACGACTAAGATGTATTGGACACATTTTGTTCATAATAACATCTTAAGGAGATAAAAGTATTAAGAATAATCTCATTTAAACTGGCTGAGTTTAGAAATTTATTTTTAATATTTTCTATTATTAAAAAAAAATTGTTTATTTATATTCTATCGTTACGAAAACATATTTGATTTTTATAATAAAAAAACTACAGTAGTGCCAACCTTGTTCTAAATATTTTCACAGATTTTAAATCATAGAGTTAATTCCTCACTAGTTACTTCCACCAACCATGGACAAAATATGTATATTATATGACCTGTAGAGCCTAATTACGCGCCAAAAGGGTAATAATAATATTTTCTTAAACTTTAACCGTTATGGACGTAGGCAATAGCTGTGTGGTTTAATGCCAGCCGGCAATATCTATGGAAGCATAAATATTTAAAAACCATTGGCTGATTCATTTTCCTAAGAATATATATTAAAAATAAATCCTGTGTCATGAGATTTTTTTTAAATATGTCGTATAACAGAATTTTCATTTATAGATACCCTTTAAAATCATGAAATTATTAAATTCAATTATGCATATTAAGTTTTTATATATTACACGTGAACGTACGTTGTCAAATATTTCTTTATTATATGTATAAGTTATTAAAATGTCCTATTAAATACTAAAAGTGTACCCAAATCCTATATAATGTATAAAGATAGACCCAAACTCTTATTAAATGACTGATATGAAATTGATATTAAGATTGACATTATTTTATTCGAATTTTATATAACCTATACATTATAAGCGAGCCCTGTTGTATGCCAGATCAATTCCTTCCAAAAGAAAAAACATACTCAAAACAATTTAGTATTTTTGAATATAACTAAACATTCAGTTAAAAAAATGAAGTCATCAATTATGTTGTTAAATAACGAACCTTTTTTCAATACTAAATACTTATACCTATATATTTTAAGTGTTGTAATATCCTATATAGTCTATTATCTATGGTTGTAAGAGAGTTTAAGTTTTTCATGTATTGGTTTTAAATATTTGATTAAAAAATAAAACCGGTAAATACCTTGGGAAAATAATCGATATTATTATAATTATTTTCATTAAATATTTCACCAGTTTTATACATATTAGAAAATAAATTAGAGGCTTTATCGCCGATTTACCTATGCCCAATAAACCCAAAACCAAACGTTATTAAAAAAAGCTTAACCAATGTTTTCTGAGCTAATTTTATTAGATCTAGTATAAAAGTCAATCGATGTAAATTTTTGATCTGATAGATTCATTTGGCTAATCCAAGAAACTATCCTAATAATTATACAAATAATTTTATCACCTAACATAGAATGTCTAAAAATGTATATAATAATAAAATATTTGTATAACAGAATTATATTGTTCGTTTCGAATTAAAATTATTTATTGTATAAAATCGTATATTTATAGGCCTATTATAGAATATATCATTCGAAAACATTTTATTATTACGTCTATGAAAGTTCGTCTTTTTTTTATATATTTGACCATTTTCAAAGCCAAAGATCGTTCCGTAATCCGTACTCGTAGTCAAATCTAAATTTAAATTATTGTCTGTAAATTTAATTATTGTCTTTAAATTATTGTATTATTTATACTTCTTTATTGTAAGAATTATTTGTTTCTGACCTACCACCAATATGAGACGAAAGTATTTGTATATAAATTATTTGTAAAATGATCACATTCCTTACATTTTATCATTAAAACTAAAATAATGGCCGTATTTATAAAAAAAATCAGTTTATGAGCTTCATATCTAATTGAAGTCGGAATTAACTCGTTTAAAAACACTTATATATCGTCAATTAGGACCATATGTCACGTCTTAAAATTAATAGGAAATAATGAAATAAAGAAAAAGAAACAATTTTATTACTTGTCATGTAAACTATAATGTTTTTTGTGTGCTTTTATTTGTAATTATTTATATTTTGTCATTTACGATTTAAAATACCAACTGTAAATTCAAAATTCATTGCGCAAAATACTTACGCACGGGCGTAAAAAATACGTCGCGTTAAAATTCCGCAACAGGCGTAATAAGAAGTTTCGTATGGTATTTCGTATTAGCTTAACGCTCAATGCCTAACGCCTAAAATAAAACGCGCGATACGTCGCGTTTAAAAAGCGCTGTCGTGTGAATAGATATCGGCAGGCCTACCATGAACTCTTATTGACTCAATTGTAAACTAATTTTTTTTGCTTTATCATACTATGAAGTCTACATAGAAAATATAAAATATCATACTACGAACACTTTAAGTTGTTGCCGAATGCGTCCTAAAAACATTTGAGTTAAAGAGACAGAGTTATCTATAGTTCATATGTTAGATTCTATTATATTTTGATAAAAGTTGCTGTACTGACTCTTTTCTATTGGTCAATGTTTTAACTTTTTGTTATGTGGGTAATCTGGGAGTATTAATGAAAATAAAGAAAAAGAGAATGTTTTTGGGGCAGTTGGCCACCAGCATTCAATACTGGAAGTTGTGTTTCATTTTACTCGGCACGTTTCCCCATCAATTCGTATACATATAACGTTGGTACGAAAAGAAAAACGGTTGGGTTTAGGTACTGACTTTAAATTGAATCCTATCTAAAAGTTCATGGTAGGCCTACAGGATACCCATTTGTTTCATTTCGACGTATTTTTAACGCACGGTAAATCGCTTAAACCCTTCGTTCGCACGAGAGGTAAAGAGCAATGTCTACTTTATTAGAAGAACATACGAATTTATTTTATTGTCGCTATGTTCTTATATAATCTTGTTTTATTACCGCCAAGCCGCATTAGAGCAGCAAGGTGGATTTAAGCATCAATTCTTCTGTCTAAAGGAGACACTTGTATTGAGGTATTTGTGCGTTTTAACGAATCCTGCATGTATCAAGTATGAGAGCGAAGAGTGCATATATTTTCTATGTTAATTATTGTGGAATATAGCAAATATTGCTATTTCTTTTCTACCATCGATCTCTGCATAGTAGTAACTAATTTTATAAAATATAAATATTTCTTTAACGGATTTCTTAGTATATAGGTCTAATAAAATCTATTTCTTTTATAAATAAGGCCATTTACAAAGAAATTGTGCTATAGATAATTGTATATATAGGCCTATATCTATAAAAGTATACATTTCAGTCGAAAATATTTATTGTCATATAATAGGGGTCTCTTTGTTTGACCATTTATTGTCAAATTTTAATTACTAATGCGTCAAATCTAATAAATATTTGTTAATTTATTGTCATTGATTGCATATTTTTTTAGTGTTTTAATCTAAGGGTACAAGAAGAAAATTGATCCTTGGTAGAACCTCAACCATAGATAAAAACAAAATAAAAATATTTATATTGTATTTTGGGCATAGACATAAACAATCCTGTACAAGCTGAAATGATCTTTTATTAACTGTTTTGTCTTTGAATAAGTCTTTAAAATTTTGTATGTAAAAACCAATTTATAAATTATGGGATTATATAGTTGTTTTCATTATAAAAAAAATACTATAATCGATTTTTAATCTTGTACCCTTCATTTGTACGTTGAAAACTGGTAAGCAATAGCAAGACCAACTTAATTATACTAATATCATAAAAAGGGTCTTTTCAATATAATAAATATTAAATGTATAATTAAAATTAAATATTAAATGTATAAAAGAATTCCTTTTCAAATCCTCTTGCGTATCAAACAGAGCTCGCTGTGGGTTTCTGAACGTTTTTACCTGAGAAGAGCTGTCAAAATGACAAGCATAATTAAAGATGGCAGCGACAGGAAAGAGGTCGAGTTGACGATAGCGCTCTTATCCCCCGGGACGTGGATCGTTGTCCCTGGATCCACTACGTGTATTTTCCATCCCAGGTTGTTGTGTGTATAACACTGGAAATTCATACCAATAAATGTAAAAGTCTGCCTTTAACAGCTTTTAATAATGCATTGAAGCATTTATTATCATCACAATGCATAGTATGACATCAGATCGGTCCAAGATTCTGAGATTCGCTTCCAGAGTATGGGAATCTATATAGTGTCACGTAACGACACCTAATAGCACGATAGGCGCCTGTCACGTACGGTGGTAATATCACGTCACAATTTACGGTGGGTGACAAAATTACGTTTGGTATCCCGAAATAAAAGAAATAGTTTGGGCAGAACTTCGTATACTATGAATGACTTAAAGAACAAAACTATTACACTACAAACTTATAAAACAATGATACTAAATAACTTTAACAACTTGCCGAAACTTAACCGAAACGTTAACCGCTTGAGACTTGTACCACCTGACACAAATTTAGAGACGCATCCACATTCCACGAGGCGGAAACGAATAAACAACTAGGTACTAATCCAAATACCGAGCTTCCTCGTAATACGTTTGGTTGCTACAATAGACATATAAACATACAGACAGGTTTGCTCACGATGCTTGGTTTAAGACCATTGTGACTTTATTCATAGTTAATGTATGGTCACGTCTTACTTCTGGGTGAGTCTGACTCGTTTAGAGCCCTACATGCACCCTGCATCTATTTATGCAGATTTATCGCAACAGGAAGTTAGCTCCCGACGCGACTGCCACCACAATACACAAGCACTACACACGTTCACTATCACAGACTCAACAATCGTTTCGCCCCGCAACCGAAGCATCATCAGGAGATGACTCCACGACAAAATCGCAATCGCTTTGCGGGGCGAAACGATTGTTGAGTTTGTGATAGTGAACGTAACACACATGCGTGTGTTACGAATCCTGCATGTATCGGGTGAGAAAAAACGGATAGTCCACTATACATTTAGCATTATATATGTTCCGCACAAACGTGCGGGCGGATGAAACAACATCCGAGACGTGGGCCCGTCGTCCCGGCGTTTCAACCTACCTTATGCGGCCATCAGCTGTATGCGGTCCGGCCTCATGATTCACTGCATCTATATGTGTACGTGTGTGTGTGCGCTTGTATGTACTTGGCCGATTCCCGAACTCGTTGGCTCGCCTCAGCAGTCTTCCACGGACACGTACTGTCTATTTCTCCCGGAGTATACACTTCACCAACGCGGTTAAATAACACAAATAACACGCGGTGTGCACACAACCTTCGTAAGGTCACACGTTATTGAATCGTCCCAAATCGGGGAACATTAACCCGAACGCGCACTAAAACCGGGGACGGTCGCGTCTTGTTAAACGCTTGTTACGTCTACTCAGCGATTGCCGCTTTCCCAGACTTCACTCGACACCGGAGGTGTAGTGTTCCACGCCTGGGAAAGAAACTTTGCGTCACCTCGCCTTTCCCTACCTAACTTCGGTGGGATCGGACGCCGTTAGTATTTAAGATTTTAGCATAGTACATAGGATAAGAAACATTATAATTAATTACTTGTAAATAAATAGATTTATTTGGATAGTGAGTTTTGTGTACCCAACAGTCGCCACCCATAATATAATTGGCGCAGTCTGGGTGCGGTACTTAACATCGAAACAGTATTTGTGGAAAAAATACGTCGCTTCGTGTTTGGTGCCGAAATAAGAACCTACGGAGGCTGACTGTTGGAGAAACCCACGTACGGATCTCGTTCGTCCAAAAATCGATGAATACGCCGATCGTGATGTTTTTGTAAGTACACTACTCTGATAGTTTAGACACTATTCCTATGAATCCTATCCTAATTAAATATATAAAAAAAATAATATAAAAATAATTTAAAAAACTAAATTGCTAATTTAAGTAGAATAAGGAATAGGAATATAAGCGATCGCAAACTTGCATTGGGCAAATTGATGCGAATCGAAATTCTAGTTTTGATATAGATAATAGTATAGAATTAAATATGACCGCTCCTTCTCAGCCCACTTTAAACATGGAACAAATATTAAGATTTATAAAATTGTTCGAATCATGATATGTTAGCATTCAAAATAAATTCTCTTATCTCGAACCGCAACGTAAACAGAGAGTCCGAGATGCAATATGAGCCGAATAAAGACGTGTACATACGTATTCCGCTTACTATAAGACAAAAACTTGCACCTCAGGCCATTCAGGATTAAGTAATTAGTAACCAACCAATTCATATTACACATCTAACTTTCGCGGACTTGTTGCAAAATCACATTTCAAACGAAAAAAAAAATTGTTTTAGGTACTTTCATTTCCTTTTAGGTTTATAACATATATATAACAATAATATATTTTTTATTTCCTTTATTTTCATAAATAAACAAAAATTACACAGAGCTCTTACTTTAGTCGAAGAATACGACTTCTAAAGATATAGAGCGATTAAAATACTTCACTTTGCTTGGGCAAATTTTCGCCATGTTGACCGAAAAATGCGCAAGACCTTCACAGTGAAATTATTAGTATTGAAGACATATTAGCTTACTATTTTTACTACTTAGTTATTTTAGACTCCAAAATTTTCATAATTATTAAATTACCTGTAGATACTATTTACAACAACCTAGTACCTTTTCCGACTTCTTCCTGTTCCTAATAAAGAAATTATTGTAATATTGCCTCCTTCCCCGTATATAGTTACTAACTTGAAAGAGTATGTGCACATGGAAGCTGAATGCTCGAAGTTTAGTTATATTTTCGAAAACAAGTTGAAGATGATTATACTCGAACAAAATTTTACTGTATCAACAAATTAAAACTTATACAGAAGATCGATCATTATTGCACATTCTCGTCTGGCCAACATTATATTCCATTTTGAACTCGAAATCTCACTAAAGTGTAGCTCACTTGCAAATTGCACCGATATCATATGTTGCAAGGCAGCTATCTCGTGACAACACCACAATTCGACAGTAGCTGCCATCAGTGAAGAAGAACACCATACCGCAACATTTGGTGTTAACATTACTGCCACCAAATAGTTGCTTTTCTGGAAGGGGAGGTGTTACGTCTACTCAGCGATTGCCGCTTTCCCAGACTTCACTCGACACCGGAGGTGTAGTGTTCCACGCCTGGGAAAGAAACTTCGCGTCACCTCGCCTTTCCCTACCTAACTTCGGTGGGATCGGACGCCGTTAGTATTTAAGATTTTAGCATAGTACATAGGATAAGAAACATTATAATTAATTACTTGTAAATAAATAGATTTATTTGGATAGTGAGTTTTGTGTACCCAACAGTCGCCACCCATAATATAATTCGCTTCACTAATTGAACGCGTCAGTAAATCTAGAACCACACCCAAAACGCATAATTACGCGTGTGCGTTATACAATAAAGTCGTATACAGTCGCGCGCGTGCTGTCTTTATAGTATCCGAAACGTTACTAACTGGCGGACGTGACCGGCGGCGAATGAATGCCCAAAGGTCGTTGATCCGGCCGGTCGCGCGGCGTCGCGCTTCAATTTATACAAAACAATATATATTTTCTATTTACTGTATCGCGGATTATAGCGAAATAATTTCATTATTACTTTTGTATTATGGATCTCCCCAAACGCCTAATTATATAAATTAAAAGCTGCATAAAGAGCTCATGAATAAGGGCCCCGGATTGACTTGAAACTATTCAGGCTCATCCGATATTATAGGACATGATTGCCTGCGACATATTAGTCTTATTTGGATGATAAAAATGCCTGGATCTGAAAATTCTTTCAGCTTCATACAAGACTGCGTAGTAAAAGAAAAGTAAAAAGTAGCGGCCTGTTACAATCCCACTGCTGGAAATAGGCCTCCTCTCTCCGTTTCTGGAGAGAATGGTTGGAACTAAGACCTACCACGCTGCTCCAACGCGGATTGGTTAGGTTTTACATATCCCCAGAATTCTCTAGAGATATGCAGGTTTCCTCACGATGTTTTCCTTCACCGAAAAGCGTGTGATAAATTGCAATTATCAATTAGACACATGAGTTTTAATAGAAAAACTTATTGGTGCCTGCTCGGGTTTGGACTCGTGTTCCCCTCGTAAGAGTCGCACGATCCCACCGTTGGGCTATCACAGCAGACTGCGGTTTAATAATGTAAAATTGAAAATGTTAACAGATTGACCGCCGAGTTTCTTGCTGGTTCTTCTCGGTAAGAGCAACCGAACCAGTTGTAGCTTCATTAATCATTTTTATGCTTGACGATTCAAAAGTGTCTGAAATGGCTTATGTTTTGTATAAATTCAAGCGGCGCGCGCCTAGCCAACGGAGCTTTGGTAAACTCGCGTCGAGGCTCACTTGACGGGCATTCGAGTGTGGGGTCACGTACGCTCGCCGCTCGCGTTTATTACGTAGTATTTTTAGTAACGTTTTGGATTACGATAAGACAGGACGCCCGCGCGCATGTACGATATGCGCCCTGTATACGATCTTATTGTAAACGCACACGCGTAATTATGCGTTTTTGGGGTGTGGTGTTAGATAGTACCACGACTGTATTGACTTTTGATATTGATATAAGTATCTAGTGACGCGTTTTAACCAGTGAATGGTGTGGTTTTTACATTTAGTGACGCGTTTTAACCAGTGAAGGGTGTGGTTTTTACATTTAGTGACGCTTTTAAATGATTTATAGAAGCAGGCGTTACTTTGCGGAATTCCATATTACAAGTAATATAACAGAAACAACTACTTTGCTATAATCCGCACGGGTTAAGTGAATGCATGCAAAGCCAATGTGTATGAAGCAGGCAAAATCTACGCACCTTATACATGTAGGACCAGCCACCACATGCACCCCAAGGCGCAATTCACCAGCAACAACGAACACAAAAGCAGCACACACACCCACCACCACAATCTCGACGATCGTTTCGCCCCGAAACCGAAGCATCATCAGGAGGATAGGCTTCACGACAAAAATCGTACTGCGCCGCGCTACCCACACAAGCAGTCTTAAATAGTTCAACTCCCACCAATACCCTCCCCTCCGAACACATGCAGCAAAACGGAATTAGATACATTTACTTGCTCGTTAATTAAGTGACCATTGTTATTTTTTATTATCTCAAGATGCTCTAACGTATTGAGGCGGAGTCCCTTATCACAAGTGTGGAGAATATGATATGAATGGTCATTAGGCACTTTATGACCGCTTTCTAGCAAATGTTTTGCAAAATTAGAATTTTGTGCTTTATTATTCCTAAACGCAGCCATATGTTCCCGGAATCGAACCGCAAAACTTCGGCCAGTCTGACCCACATATGTACCGTTGCACTCAGGACAATCTATTTTATAAACCCCAGATTTTTTACCCTTATCTAATGTATCTTTATTTTTACACAACAAACTACGAAGCGATTGGTTAGTTTTAAAAGAGAGTTTAGTACCCGATTTTGATTTAAATATATTTGCCACTCGATCTGTTAATTTTCCAAAGTAAGTCAGACTGGCTTTATAGTTAGTTTTATTAAAAGATGGTACCGCATACAAAAGTTTAGCGACTTGAGATTTGTGTTTATTTTTAATTATGTTTTTAACCGTGTCTGTAGTGTAACCATTGGAAAGTGCTATCTGGTAAATTATTTGTAACTCCTTTTCATAGCTGTTTTTTGAGAGAGGGACCGACAATAACCTATGGACGTAGCTATGAAAGGCAGCAAGTTTATGCTGCCAAGGGTGGCAAGACGAAGCCGGTATGATCGTATCGGTGTAAGTCGGTTTGCGAAAGATCTCAAATGAATGTTTATTATCAACGCGAGTAATAATCAAGTCTAAAAAGTTCAGCGAGCCAATTTGTTCGTATTCTAATTTAAATGTTATTTTGGGATGTTTTTTATTTAAAGTATGGAAAAATTTATCAAGTTGTCTAGTAGTACCTGTCCAGCATATAATAATATCATCTACATATCTATAATAGTATAGAATATTTTTGTTATGAACAATATGTTGGTTTTCGAAATTATCCATGAAAATTTCAGCCATCAGTGGACTCAAAGGTGATCCCATTGCTAAACCATCCTTTTGATGAAAGAATTGGTTATTGAATCTAAAATAATTTTGTTCCATACATAGTTGAGTTAATTCTAACAATTCTAAGGTCTCACCAGGATGTGAACATTTTTTCTCGAGTAAATTGCTTAAAATGTTCAATGATTCCTTATATGGCACATTCGTGAATAGACTATCAACGTCTAATGAGACTAATTTACATTGAGGTGGTAAATTTATATCTTTAATCTTGTTAATAAGCTGAAGGCTGTTTTTTAAAGCATATGATGGTCGAAAGGACGTTTTCATAGGTATAATTTTATTTAAATGTTTGGCTAATTTATATGCTGGGGCACCAATGTAAGAGACAACAGGACGAATTGGAATATTATTTTTATGGATCTTTGGCAAACCATATAACATTGGAGCGCGAGGATTCATCTCAGTGACCTTCAATTTTGATGTATTTGTGGGAAGTATATATTGACAATTGTTAATCAATTGTTTAAATGCACATGAAAACTTTTTCGTGGGATCTGTAGGTAACTTAACAAAATCATCACCTTGGATAACATTATTAACCTTTTCGAGATATATATCCCGTTTTAAAATAACAACTGTGTTCCCTTTATCAGCTTTTGAAACTACAAGGCTACACAAAATAAATAATAAACATTCATTTGAGATCTTTCGCAAACCGACTTACACCGATACGATCATACCGGCTTCGTCTTGCCACCCTTGGCAGCATAAACTTGCTGCCTTTCATAGCTACGTCCATAGGTTATTGTCGGTCCCTCTCTCAAAAAACAGCTATGAAAAGGAGTTACAAATAATTTACCAGATAGCACTTTCCAATGGTTACACTACAGACACGGTTAAAAACATAATTAAAAATAAACACAAATCTCAAGTCGCTAAACTTTTGTATGCGGTACCATCTTTTAATAAAACTAACTATAAAGCCAGTCTGACTTACTTTGGAAAATTAACAGATCGAGTGGCAAATATATTTAAATCAAAATCGGGTACTAAACTCTCTTTTAAAACTAACCAATCGCTTCGTAGTTTGTTGTGTAAAAATAAAGATACATTAGATAAGGGTAAAAAATCTGGGGTTTATAAAATAGATTGTCCTGAGTGCAACGGTACATATGTGGGTCAGACTGGCCGAAGTTTTGCGGTTCGATTCCGGGAACATATGGCTGCGTTTAGGAATAATAAAGCACAAAATTCTAATTTTGCAAAACATTTGCTAGAAAGCGGTCATAAAGTGCCTAATGACCATTCATATCATATTCTCCACACTTGTGATAAGGGACTCCGCCTCAATACGTTAGAGCATCTTGAGATAATAAAAAATAACAATGGTCACTTAATTAACGAGCAAGTAAATGTATCTAATTCCGTTTTGCTGCATGTGTTCGGAGGGGAGGGTATTGGTGGGAGTTGAACTATTTAAGACTGCTTGTGTGGGTAGCGCGGCGCAGTACGATTTTTGTCGTGAAGCCTATCCTCCTGATGATGCTTCGGTTTCGGGGCGAAACGATCGTCGAGATTGTGGTGGTGGGTGTGTGTGCTGCTTTTGTGTTCGTTGTTGCTGGTGAATTGCGCCTTGGGGTGCATGTGGTGGCTGGTCCTACATGTATAAGGTGCGTAGATTTTGCCTGCTTCATACACATTGGCTTTGCATGCATTCACTTAACCCGTGCGGATTATAGCAAAGTAGTTGTTTCTGTTATATTACTTGTTATTTAGTGACGCGTTCAATTAGTGAAGCGTTTCGAATACTATAAAGATAAGACGCGACCGCGACGCGGTTTGAGTACGCGTTGGGATTAATGTTCGCCGATATGGGACGATTCAATAACGTGTGACCTTACGAAGGTTGTGTGCACACAGGGTGTTATTTATGTTATTTAACCGCGTTAGTGAAGTGTATACGCCGGGAGAAATAGACAGTACGTGTTCGTGGAAGACTGCAGAGGCGAGCCAACGGGTTCGGGAATCGGCCAAGTACATACAAGCGCACACACACACGTACACATATACACGCAGTGATTCATGAGGCCGGACCGCAAAAAGCTGACGGCCGCATAATGTAGGTTGAGACGCCGAAATGGCGGGCCCAGGTTTCGGAGGTTTTTTCATCCGCCCGCACGTTTGTGTGGAACAGCTTATTTGAATAAAGATTATTTTGATTGCATTTGTCTTTCAACTCACCTGATAGTACACGAGATCGGGCGTCTCGTGGGCCACAGTCCAGTTGAGCAAGGCCGGTTCCCCCTGGTTGCACTCTAACTGCAAGGTCTTCATGTAATCCTCAAAGGTGTTAGACGTCGCTGACTTGTCCGTGGTCTTGTGGGTCCATTCACAATATCGACCGACTGTAAAGATGAGAATATTAAAATCGAAATAATTTATAAATCTTTCCTTTTTGTCACTAAAATAAGATAAAAATGAGTAAGTTGTGATGGTTAAATTTTGGTTGACTATAGAAATATTTGTTAAATTATGTCAGTATATCTCGATCTTCCATAATAAAATTACAGAATTGATTCAAAGTCTAGCCTGTTAATAAAAACAAGAGAAAAAATAACTACTGAAATATGTTGATGCTGTGTATGATTGACTACTTGAGTGTGTGTGTATGTTTGTGGATCTCTTTTTCTCTCTGTGTGTGTGGGCGCTTGCTTCTTTTTTTGACACACACATACGGTCGTCAATCCCCAAAGTAAGTAACTTAATACTTGTGTTATAGGTGACAGACAACTGGTAGATATACTATGGAACCAACCGCTTTCGAGAACATTCGATAGCCTTGAAACGATCATAAACATGTTTACTAATAACATGTTTTGATACACGTCGAATGTTCCAGAGAATTAGTTAAGCGATTTGAATTCTATGCCATTTACTTTACGTTTTGGCATGTAAGTAAACTGTCTCGTTCAATTTGAACTTTATGACATATGCATTATGAACCCTTATCGCATGTTCGTAACACTGCCACCGTCAAATTCGAATTCTATAACATACGCATTACGATCTCTTTTTGCATGTTCGTAACAATACCTAAATACGAATACACACCCAGGCTCGAAGAACCATTAACTTGTTTATAGAAAATGTTGGCTCTCGGCGAGCATCGAACCCGCGACCAGCCGAGCTGAAGGCAAGGTCACTACCCACTGTGCCAATGGGCCAGTCGACTATCAAATATTGCAGTCTAGACTATCAAATAAAAGGAAGAGAAAAAACAACAATGAAATATGTTGATGCTGTGTATGAGTAACTTTAGTGTGTGGATCTCTTTCTCTCTGGGCGCATGTGTTTAATAATCGTACAAGTCAAGCTTTACAGGAAGACTCCAAGGGATGAAACGATCTAGCCGCGTAAGCGTCTAATAACAGTATAGGTCGAGTTATACAAGAAGACTGGATTCGCTATGGCCCGTTCAGCTTTTTATACTAACAATTTAGCCCCCACTTTTTGTTTTTATCATTTGATACTCCCGTTTCCGGATTATTTGACATTAAACAAACAAAAAATGACATTTGACTATGTCCGATTCTAACACGCTCGCTTGTGTTCGTGAGTGACCGTGTATATTGTATGAAGGAGTGCGTGTCTCTCTTTTTATCTCTCTTTGTATATATCTGTGTGTCTGTGCATTTGGCTGTGGGCTAAATCATCATCCGCCTGCCCTTATCCCACTGTGAGGCAACATGTTGTCACATGATTTGGCTACGTATTTTACGACCGGCCGCCTGCCTGACGTCCACTTACCTTAGTCGTCTTTTACGACACCTCGGTAAAAAATGAGGGTGGTCTATTCTACTTAGCCGGATACCTGTGGGCTAAAGGGAGAGTTAACAGTTTACCAGCAGTAGGGTAAGGGTAACCCTCGTTGTCGTATGCAACTCCGGCGAATACCCGCTGCTTCCTCTGGTCTTCTTCTTTCTTCTGTCCGAATCCACCTTCTGACGAATCGCTTATATAGAACGGATGGAATCTGGAAGCAGTATACACTTCAGCATTTAAATGAATCAAAAACCCTTAATTCCAATTGAATATAACAATTTGAATCGCCAGTCATTGATTTTATTAATAGCCAGGCGTTACCGCCATATTGTCGCGTCCTATGATTTTTTTTATATACAGTAAAAGTTTTATTTAGCTCAATACCTTTACAGAAACTATAACTACTTTGCTATAATCCGTGTATGTTAAGCTAATGTTCCGCACAAACGTGCGGGCGGATGAAACAACCTCCGAGACCTGGGCCCGTCGTCTCGGCGTCTCAACCTACCCTATGCGGCCGTCAGCTGTATGCGGTCTGGCCTCATGAATCACTGCGTGTATATGTGTACGTGTGTGTGTGTGCTTGTATGTACTTGGCCGATTCCCGAAACCGTTGGCTCGCCTCTGCAGTCTTCCACGGACACGTAATGTCTGTTTCTCCCGGAGTATACACTTCACTATATCGGTTAAATAACACAAATAACACCCGGTGTGCACACAACCTTCGTAAGGTCAGACGTTATTGAATCGTCCCTATATCGGGGAATAGTAACCCGACGCGCACTAAAACCGCGGACGGTCGCGTCTTCTCAAACGCTTCACTGATTAAACGCGTCACTAAATCTGAGAACCACACCCGAAACGCGAAATTACACGTGTGCGTTATACAATAAAGCCGTATACAGGTGCACTGTCCTTATCGTATTCGAAACGTCACTAACTGTCGGCCGCTCGCGTCGGCAATCGAATGCATAAAGGTCGTTGATCCGGCCGGTCGCGTCGCGTCGCGCGTCAATTTATTCAAAACACATAACTATAATGTACTATTTATCTATGCCTTCCAAAAGACCCGCACTACCTTTTAATAAAAACCGTACAAAAATCCGTTCAGTATAGGTTGAGAAAATCGATCAGTTATTTTGGTGATGGGTGCATGTATTGCTTGTGTGCATTGTTGCTGTTGGAGGCGTCGTGGGATGCATGTGGTAACTTGTCCTGTATGTTTAAGGTACGTGAATTTTACCTGCTTCATACACATTAGCATTACATGCATTCTCTTAACCCGCGCGGATTATAGCAAAGTAGTTCTGTTATAGTTTCTGTAAAATGGAATTCCGCAAAGTATCGCCTGTTTCTATAAATGATTACCTTTTCATTCCGTTATTCTACTTTTTAAATACCTAAGGCGTAATGTGAATTAGGTACATACTTGGCTGGATTGGTCCTGTCATCGCCCCCTTCCACCATGAAGATGTATGACTTCCCGCGCTCCACATAAATTTCCGGGATCAGAAGATCATTGATGTACCACGCGATACCCCAAGATGGATGGCCTGGTGGTAATTATGGTGGTTATGAGCAGTCCTATATCTTTAAATCTAATGATAACCTAAATTCAAAATATTCTTTATTCAAGTAAACTTCTAAACAAGTTCTTTTGAATCGTCAACTCTATCGGTTCGGAAACGAGAAGAACCAGCAAGAAACTCGTAGAAAGTTTTAGTAATACTAATACTAGTTGAGTTGGTTTGAGATTTTAAAAGTATACAAAATACTCTAGTAACCACCGTGTGGTATCCGGTTTAGTAGAATAGACCACCCTATTTCTTACCGAGGTGTCGTAAAATACGTCATAGGTAAGTTGACCCACCGTGTGGTATCCGTTGAGTAGAATAGACCACCCTCTTTATTACCGAGATGTCGTAAAAGACGTCTAAGGTAAGTTGACCCACCGTGTGGTATCCGGTTGAATAGAATAGACCAACATCTTTATTACCGAGATGTCGTAAAAGACGTCTAAGGTAAGTTGACCCACCGTGTGGTATCCGGTTGAGTAGAATATACCACCCTCTTTCTTACCGAGATGTCGTAAAAGACGTCTAAGGTAAGTTGACCCACCGTGTGGTATCCGGTTGAATAGAATAGACCACCCTCATTACTTCTTTTGTACCGAGGGTTCGTAAAATACGAATAAGTTGACGTCAGGCAGGCTCGGTCGTAAAATACGTAGCCGGATCATGTGACAAATGTTTTTAACATGTTGTTTCAACCCCACTTAGATTAGATTAGTATCAAGTAACGTTTAGAGTATTCAAAATCAAATCAAACCATTCGATTTTCGATTTAATTAACTGGCAACTAACTCATGAAATACAATTATAAAAGTTGTAGACAATTTCTTCACTATTATATGTATTTATATTAGTTACCGTAAGGAAGAAATCCATTGGTGATCTCATTGTCTGCATGGAATTATAAACACAAACAATTATTTAATTATAATAAATATATGGGATTACACACAGGGTTATCTGCTCCCAAGGTAACTTAATACTTGTGTTAATAATGATAGATAAGTGGTAGATATATACATATATGGTTTTTAATACATATATACACCCAGAATCGAAGAACCAACAGATTGTTTTATGTTCGCCCTAGGCAGGAATCGAACCTGCAACTCGCGCAACTGATCTTTCGCGTTGACTGCATTCTTATTATTTGAGTAAACCGTTATACTTATATTAATAATGGTTAGAGCGGGTTAACCTTAAAAGCTAGACATATGCTGTCGCGGACTTTTATTTGGAACTTTTAGAGGGGAACAATTTTGTAGTACATGATTTTTGAATAACTTTCACCGTTTACTTAGCTTTAGATTTTTCCGTTTCCGCAATATTTTTTATTGCTGCTGCTCTCCTATTCATCATAGCGTGATGTTATATAGTCTTAGCCTTCCTCGATAAATGGACTATCTTACACTCGAAGAATTTTTCAAATCGATCATGATTAGAGCCTTCAATTAATCAAACAAACTGTTCAATTTTTTATATAGTTATTATTAGTAATCTATACTCATTATAAAACAAAGTCCCAAAAAGCTGTCTGTCTGTATGTAATCGATTTTCTCAAAATCTACTGAACGGATTTTTGTACGGTTTTCACCAAAAGATAGAGCAATACTTCCGGGTGGTTTAGGTAAATAGTACATATTTACATTATGTTGAAGAGGGCAGTTGTCACTGTTTTGAATATAATGACTCGCCCGCCGGAGGGGCGAGCGACGAGAGCGGCGAAATCAAGGCCGTTTAGGCATCCGATTGCTACCGGAGCGGCCGACCGCTAGTTACTTTTCAAACACGATAGGGACAAGCCGCGTGCGCCTGTACACGGCATTCCTTTATAACGCATTTGCGTTTCGGGTGTTATTCTCAGATTTAGTGACGCGTTTAACCAGTGAAGTGTTTGATAAGACGCGACCGTCCACGGTTTTGGTGCGCGTTGGTTACTATTCCCCGATATAGGGACGATTCAATAACGTGTGACCTTACGAAGGTTGTGTGCACACCGGGTGTTATTTAGCCGATATAGTGAAGTGTATAATCAGGGAGAAACAGACATTACGTGTCCGTGGAAGAGGGCAGAGGCTTCGGTTTCGGGGATCGGCCAAGTACATACAAGCACACACACACACGGACACATATACACACAGTGACTCACGAGGCCGGACCACATACAACTAACAGCCGCATAAGGTAGGTTGAAACGCCGGGGCGTCGGGCCCAGGTCCCGGAGGTTGTTTCATCCGTCCGCGCGTTTGCGCGGAACAGTCAAAAAAAATATTTGCTGGGAGCTTTAGTCGCGTGCGCTGCATAAACCAGCAGAGATACGCTAAAGTAATGTATTAGAGAATTGTAGATCTATAAAAATACTACAAAAAAGTCCACTGTAGCATGTCTCTATCTCTTATGGTTAACTCACAATAACTACTTTTTGAAATTACAATTACAGAAAAAAATTGTGATACGCTGATATTGATATAGCCCCTGGCCGTTATTAATAGATTTATTACCTAAGTTAATTAATTAAGTCAATAATCACGTACCAGTAATGGGGGTGTAGCCCCTCTTCCCACCAGCGGGTCCGATCCGTGCTGTGAAGTTGCTCACCCCCACCAGAACACGGGCAGGCCAGGGTTTAGGTCCGCTCGCATCCAACTCGGCCAGACCGATGCAGTTATTATCATTCTGCATTGAAACAGATTTAATTTATACACGAATCTAGATCAAATTCAAGTGTATTGTTTTTATTCATATTTAAATGGATTATTTTAATATTTAATCGTATTTGAATGAATTGTTAAAACTGCCGAATTAATAAAATGTTACTTTTCCATTTTGTCCCACCAGCAGCTCTAAAACCTTATCATCTAGGGTGGACATCTTTAAAATTTTAAAACTTTGCTAACCTGGTTACCAAAGTCAATCACTTACTTACCTATTTATTATAATAATAATAATAATAATTATTATTATTATTACCTGGCCGTCAAAGTCAATCTCTTACTAACCCGGGTGCCAAATTCTCTTACCAGCCTAAGTGCCACAGTTATCTTGTACTAACCATGTCTCCAAATTCAATCTCTTACTAACATGGACACCGAAGTCAATATCTTACTAACCTTGGCACAAAAGTGAATCTCTTGCTAACCTGGGCTTCAAAGTCGAGTTCTTAGTTCTTTAAACTCGAGTTAGGGTCAAGCTCTAACAAACCTGGACGTCAAAGTTTAGGGCTTTCCATTCAATACTCGAAGTCAATTTCTTACTGACATGGACTCCAAAGTCAATCTCTTACTAACCTGGGTAGCAAAGTCAATCTCTAACTAACCTTGGCACCAAAGTCAATCTCTTACCAGCCTGGCCGTTAAAGTCAATCTCTTATTAACCCCAGTGGGTGCCAAAGTGAATCTCTTATAATCCTAGGTGCCAAACTCATCTCTTACTAACCTTGTCTCCAAAGTCAAGCTCTTACCATCCAATACTACAAAGTAAAGTTTTTAGTAACTTGTTTTCAAAGTCAAGCTTTAGCAAACTCGGTCTACAAAGTCAAGCTTGATAAGTTTGTCTTTACAGTCAAGCTCTTACAAACCTGTGCCCCAAAGTCCAGCTGCACGTCCGTCCTGGTGGTATCCATGAAGGAATGGGCGTTGGCCTCGTACAGCAAATTCAGGGGGCCGAAAGCGGCTATCACGGACTGTGATCTCGTGGTCAGGATCTCCTTGTCTTTATTGGGTTCTGTAGCAGCCAGTGGACGTCGGTATGTGATGGTAGTTATGCCGTTCTTCTGGCTGCCGGACACTAGATGGAAAATTAGAACGAATATGTAAGCTGCAACGACGTTCGCGTCAACTTAAGTTTTGATAAACCCTCTTTATACCGCGAATTTTTCTTATACGTGATCCTCATTGCAGTTTTGTATTTAAAGGCAGCACCAGAAAAAGAATTCAATCATCTGTTTTTGTAATTAATATAATAAGCCGTGATAGCCAAACAGTGAAAACGTGTTACTCTTTTGAGGATGTAATGGGTTCACACATCAGCGTAGGCATCAATGAGTTTTGACAGTTAAAAATTATATAAGTTTTACTAGGCCTACTGCTATAGGCAGTGCCTACTTGAGATTTACAATTCTTCATAAGCTTTTTAGTGAAGAAAAACATCGTTAATGTATAGCAACCGGCTATACGCACGTCCTATTGTGTCTGGTGAGCTCGACTAGTTTCAAGCCAATACGAGGCCCTCATTCATGAGCTCTTTATGCACATTTATTACGGTGAGAGCTAAGTGTCTGTTGCGATTACGTTGCATAAATACATGCAGAGTGCATAGATACACGCAACGCTGCATGCAGGGCTTGAAACTAGTCAGGCTCACCTGGTAGCAAGACGAGGGCATGCATTATGTTCCGCACAAACGTGCGGGCGGTTGAAACAGCCTCCGAGACCTGGGCCCGCCATCTCGGCGTCTCAACCTACCTTATGCGGCCGTCAGCTTTATGCGGTCCGGCCTCATGAATCACTGCGTGTATATGTGTACGTGTGTGTGTGCGCTTGATGTACTCGGCCGATTCCCGAACCCGTTGGCTCGCCTCAGCAGTCTTCCACGGACACGTACTGTCTATTTCTCCCGGAGTATACACTTCACCAACGCGGTTAAATAACACAAATAACACGCGGTGTGCACACAACCTTCGTAAGGTCACACGTTATTGAATCGTCCCTATCGGCGAACATTAATCCCAACGCGTACTAAAACCGCAGACGGTCGCGTCTTCTTACACGTTCCACTGGTTAAAACGCGTCACTAAATACTTATATCAATATCAAAAGTCAATAAACAATAAACCACACCCAAAACGCATAATTACGCGTGTGCGTTTTACAATAAGTTCGTATACAGGTGCGCCCACACCTGTGGTGGAAATACAGCTCCAAACCATCACATTGCCTCCTCACTGTTTAACTGTTCCTCTCGTATTTTGATGGTAGAATTCTTCGTTGAGTTTTCGCCACACAATTACTCTTTCATCCATTTCTTTACTGTTCTGTGCTTTTTTATAATACCTCAAGTGTCCCAATATTTTCGTGAATTACCGTATGTAGAGAATTCTGGTGACAAATGTCCGCAGTTGTACATTGAAGAGGGGATCGTAGCTTCAACCCTCGTCGCTAAAAAGGAGGTGGGAGACCTCTGCCCAACTGTGGGTTTATGCACATACCTACAACCGCGTCGTTGCTTCCGCCGAGTCTTGCATCCGGACACACGCCTAGTTCGCCGTCGCACTGCGCCAGATGTGTTATCGTATAGTCCGACACCCGTGGCTTGTTAGATCTTTAACATTCATTAGACTTCAATTAACACACTTGGAGGTTCTGTTTACTGCTGTTTCAGATACACATCTATACATATTACTAAAGAAAGTATGCCGTGTGGTATCCGGCTGAGTAGAATAGATCACCCTCATTTTCTTACCGAGGTGTCGTAAAAGGCGACTAAGATAATTTGACTCACCGTGTTGTATCCGGCTGAGTAGAAATAGACCACCCTCATTTTCTTACCGAGGTGTCGTAAAAGGTGACTAAGGTAAGTTGACCCATCGTGTGGTATCCGGCTGAGTAGAATAGACCATGCTCATTTCTTAACGAGGTGTCGTAAAAGGCGACTAAGGTAAGTTGACCCACCGTGTGGTATCCGGCTGAGTAGAATAGACCACCCTCATTTCTTACTGAGGTGTCGTAAAAGGCGACTAAGGTAAGTTGACCCACCGTGTAGTATCCGGTCGAGTAGAATAGACTACCCTCATTTCTTACCGAGGTATAGTAAAAGGCAACAAATGTAAGAAGATGACGTCAGGCCGATCGTAAAATATGAAGTCCTATCCAACTTGCTTAATAGTGGGATACGGGCAGGAGAATGATGAAGTTGACAAAACTAAGATGCAAAACCTTACCTGGTGTCCCAATAAACGACCACTACATCAGCCCCCAGCATTGCTGCCCGACCCTCGGCCCCGGACAGTCCGAAAGACATGTACTGCTCCTTCCGCAGGCGGGCCGACAGAGTTATTTGGACATGGTCACCCTGAAATCGTAGCAATTACATTTGATCTTACTAAATATCCATTCTAACATTATGAATTTGTAGAGAGTTATATCTATCTATACTTATTATAAAACAAAGCCCCAAAAAGCTGTCTGTCTGTATGTAATTGATTTTCTCAAAATCTACTGTGCGGTTTTCACCAAAAGATGGTTTAGGTAAATAGTATAAATCGGTATTATATAAATTGTGTTGAAGAGATCGCGCAGTTGTTAATCAACTTGCTTGCGGACTTGAAACTTGGGAGATTTAGTCGCGTACGCTGCGTTAACCAGCAGAGATACCCTAAAGTAATGTAGTGGAGAATTGTAGATCTACAAAAATACTAAAAGAAAGTCCGCGGTAAAGTGTCTCTATCTCTCACGGTTAACTCACAATAACTACTTTTATGTCTTTTATGGATACCACGCGGGCGAAGCCGTTGTTGGCACAACTAGTCTTTTAATAATATATTTTATCCTGTTCGATCACGAAAATGGGTGTGCCCCAAGGCCCTATTCTGGGACCCTTCATGTTTTTAGTTTATATTTGTGACGAAGTAGTTTCCGCAGATGATACATCATTTTTATTTAAGACTGACAAAAGAAGAACAAAATTGACGATATGAACAGTGGTTTTTGACAGGTATCCCATTGGTTTACAATAAATAATTTGCTTTTGAATACAAATAACACTAAGGTTTTAGATTTCACATTACCTAATGCTGAAAAATTGGTAAAAATAGTAAAAATTAATTATGAAATAGTAAAAACAGAAGACTTAGCTGTTTGTCTGGGAGTGACCTTGGATGCAAAGCTGCAATGAGGACCCCATATAACAAATTTTTGCGGTAAACTTAGTTACGCTGCTTATACAATTACGAAGATTAGGCAATTGGCTGATATTGAAACAGAAAGACTAGTCTATTTTTCGTATTTCTATAGCATTATGGCGAACGGTATCTTGCACTTTACTTGATAAACATATATCCTACTAATCCTACTTCCTACTAATCCTACTAATATTATAAATGCGAAAGTTTGTGAGTATGAATGGATGTTTGTTACTCTTTCACGAAAAAACTATCAGACGGATTTAGATGAAATTTTACAGTTATATAGGTTATACATCGGAGTAACATATAGGCTACAATTTGTTATGATTTTATGTAATATAACGATACATGTCAATAAAGTCGGAAAAAATCTGGCCTCTGAGGCTATCTCGGCGTACGCTGCCTAAACCATTAGAGTTACACAAAGATGATGTAGCGTAGTATTGTGTCTTTAATAGTTCTAAATAAAAGTCCGCGATAGCATATATCGATCTTTTATGTGGAAGCCACTATGACCAAAATTGTGAATCATAAATTTAATTAAATTAGATACTGTTGCAGACAATATTCCTAGCGAGCGATGCCGCGGGAAAAAACTAGTATATTATAAATTAGAGTTTTCCATTTTTTTACCTTTCCATATCGCTCTCTTTCAATGGCTGGTAAATGAAAAAGAATAAACTAATTACCAAAAACATAAACGATAACTGATGTAAAAATATAATCTGTATTTAAAAATCTCTATGTATAATATTTTGATAAATTAAAAATGACTTCTTCTTTTCAAGTAATTCTAAATGAATTTTAATGGGTTTCTTTTAGGGTAGTTCTTTTAAATATATGGTAATACTGAAAGTATTTCTAAACATTTACCTGTATTTCCCATCTAACTTGCAGCCGCTTATCCAATATTTCCTTACAGCTATTAGATGCGCTGAAAGGAGTTTGCGATGTTGTTGAACTCGTCTGAAATTTGTCATGTTTGGGTTACTCACAAAGAATTTTTTTTATACTTTATTATATCTGTAGCAATAATGTTTAGAATCTTAGATAAAAATGTAAATTAATGATATTTTTACCAATACTTACAACAGAAATTCCTAGTCAGCTTAAAAATCTAAAAATTTACAGAGTAAAATACCTATTTTACACTCGAAAGTAGTAAAGCTGTTTTAAACCAGTGTTGCCAGTTCTGAAATTTTTTTCCGTAAATACAAAAATTTCTAATACAACATGGAAATCGGTTACGATAATTTTAATATTTTTTTCAGTATATTTTTAAAGCTTGAGTTATATTAGAAAAGTAAATAAAGTGTGATATTTTATTTATTTATTTTTATATAAATATAATATCCATTTTCGATTATAGATCAACCGATTTCTATGTAATTAAGTAAATGTGTATCATTATTTTCGACAGTAAAAAAAAAGAATGAGTATCAATCTGAATTTATGAATTTTTAAACATGATAGAATCGAGAAAAAAATCGATTAATAATAGATTTTTCCACTCCAAGTTACATCCCTAGTACGTGGACAATCGACCCGCTATCGGATATTAAATAAAGATTTCGATGTCATATATATAGACTATTATATAAATTGTGTTAAATAAATTATTGTTATTATTAACTTACCGGGTTATACCACCAAGCAGGCTGTAAATATAAAGCAAATCCCGGGAAGAAGCATGGAAAAAAATCGCACATTCCTATGTTAGTAAAAGTTATTTATTGTAAATATTACATTAACAAATATATAATAAATAAGTCACAGATAATATATAATGCGATTTATAAACAAGCAAACATAACCTCAATAATTCCCTCAAATCTCAATTGGTTTCTTTATTAAACTAATTAAAAATGTTAGTTAACTTTTATTTAACTATTAACAATACTTAAAATAAAATTATTGCGAATTGTTAAAAAAAGTATTGAAAATTGGAATTCTATAATCTATGGTTCTAGGTATTCAAAAATTGAACCAATCTGAAATTGAAGGATAAAAAGGTTTTTTAGGCTTCGTAAGTTTTTGTGATTGGTTAGTCGGTTTTCTTACTGCTTTCCTTTTCATCTGAAAGCGAACGAAAATTAGTGAAATTTAGTAAATGAGAAACATTCCAAGCAGGCTGTTATGCCGTAGACAAGATAAGAACAATGGTGAAGTAATAACTTTTTTGACACTATTAATAGAATGACCGGTCTATTGGTACAGCTGGCCATGACCCTGCCTTCAGTTCAGTCGCAGTTCGATTCTCGCCGAGGGCAAACATTTACATATGAATTAGAGAGAATAGAATAGAATTGAAGAATTAATAAAAAAGAAATAAGAATAAATTATAAATAAATTTGTTGGTTTATGAGTCTAGGTTGATATATTAAAGTGACCTAATCCAAAAAAGTTATTTTGTAGCAAATTGCAATAGAGCGTCAACAAAACTCGTGAGTCCTATAACTTGGAAGAGCAAGGAAACACTAGTTTCTTTGATAGTTCATAGGATGTTGTCATAGATGGCATTGAAATAAGCATTACAATGTATCTAACTCAAGCATAATTTTAATTTTGTTTTCGGTCACTTTAATACTGAGCGTGCGATATTTATTTGAGCATTTTTTTTTTAATTTATTTTCCAATACAATTTCTATGACATACATGTCAAACACATTAATATACCTTTCGAAAATCACGCAAGGTGTGAAATTTAAAATACATATTTATACAGATTATCACTTGAACGGATGGGATAACTTTGGCGTAATTCAATCTTCGTTAGTATCGTTTTAAGAAAAAGTATTTTCGAATAAAATTTCATTGAGATCTGGCTAACAAGTAATGGTTGAATGACCTGGCGCGGCTCGCTTGTTCAAATAAAACAGGATAACATTATAGTTCTGTCTGTTCCGCACTTGTATATCTTTCCGTCAAGGTCAATGCATTACATACGAAACGGAATAGAACGGGTTACGGTCATTCGCCTTTCTATCTTTTATTCAAAGCTCGCTAAATTTCGCTAAATTAATTGTTTTATGTACGCTGCCAAAGTATGTAGGTACCTGGAATTAAAATTAAATGTACGATCCGTACCACCCTTTATATTTACCAGTTTTTTTTTTATATGATCCCTTCCTCACCGTTTTACAACTGGACAACAAGAAACCGCGAGGGGCTCCACCGCTATACAATTAATGTACCAAAAATGCGTACAAAGCGCTTCAGGTCGTCTTTTCTGATGCGTACAGCCAAAGTATGGAATTCCCTTCCTGTATCTATCTTCCCGGATTCTTACGATTTGCATAGGTTTTTTGGCAAGCTTTTTGGCAAGCGCGGTTCATCTTAGGCTGCATCTTTCGCTTACCATCAGGCGAGATAGCAGCCAGGCGTTAGCCTTATCGCATTAAAAAAAAGAAAGTTTTCTGTCACACATAACACAAATATTAAGTAACTTTGGGGGCGGATGACCGCATGTGTGTAATAGTCTCATCTGTTTATTTATACCTTGGGTAGTAGTAAAGTAGTTCCTATCACCCACAGCCCCTCGTTAATCTGCAGACATTTACTCACAGTTATCTTCGTCTGGCCTAAAGCAGGCGGCACGTCCAAGTCCTTAGGTATGTAGACATGGCCAAAGTTGTGCCTGTACTCGACGCACCATACAGCAAGCCAGTCCACGTCGTACGCAGTCAGCTTCCCCGGTAACACGATCTCTATGTCCTCACCCTGGTAACCTCGGAGAGGGTTTAAGGAGTTCATCTCGTTGGGAACCTAAAGAATATATACGTTACTACCGATGCTTGCGGATTAGCTCGCGTGGAAATCAGTATGTTGAGTTAAGTTGCTCGGTAACCAAAGCATTACAAGGAGATTTCCTCAAAACATTAACTGTCAAAAACGCGCATCAACGCTGGCAATTTGTGGAGATCCATAATATTAAATTATTCGGGCAGGTACCAATGAGTTTTTCTCTCTCATGTGTCTACTTGATGATTGCAATTAATCACACGCTTTTCGGTGAAGGAAAACATCGTGAGGAAACCTGCATATTTCTAGAGAATTCTGGAGAAATGTGTAACCTACCAATCCGCATTGGGCAGCGTGGTAGGTCTTAGCTCCAACCCTTCTCTCCAGAAACGGAGAGAGGAGGCCTATTCCCAGCAGTGGGATTGTAAGAGGCCGCTACTTTTTACTATTTACCGCTTGGTTTACAGGGGACAAATACAAACATTGCTCTATTGGTAAATTAAGCAAACATCACGGCTATCAAGTGACAATACTAACTGCCATAACTTGTCTCTGTAGCTGCTTGATATGATATGATTATCAGGCTTAAATACACACGTATGTCTTGTTTATTATAAGATAATACCTAAATAATATTGATGTTTTCTTAAATGATTTCCTTTAAATACTCATTCCTGCAAAGCAATACTGAAACAATATTTAATGTCAATTACCTATGATGAGGTTGAAACTTATTAAATCTATGATAGCCTAGCGGTGAGACCGTGCGACTCTCTAGAGACGACATGGGTGAATGTGAAATTAATGAAAGTGTTATTTTACTATAACCTGCGAAAAAAGAAAATATATACACTGCAAAATGTACAGCGTATAAGATTAAATCGCAAGGCTTTGCGGCTTTTACATTCAAAATATTCTTTATGCAAGTAAACTTGTAAATAAGTGCTTTTAAATCGTCAATTCCACTGCTTGTTCGGAAAGCTATACCTACCGAGAAGAGCCAGCAAGAAACTAGGCGGCTGCTCTTTTCAAGATAATACTTATAACTTGTTATTTTTGTCTTTGCTGTCTTGTATAGGATCGATGAGTAGCTATATTCACGCATTTTATCAATTAGTAATCCTCAACTCCATATAATACAAAGTTAAAATTGATTGTGGAATTTTATTATAGAATCTTATACCGAAACCCACAAACGACTTACGTACTTTTGCAAGGCGCAAAGCAGGAGGCGCAAACTTATGTCGATTCCTACTTTGTCTATTACGCCAATTTATTTATAATACGTTAAAGCTTCAGTTAGTCAATTTTACTAATTTATTTACTTTTAAATTTAAACTATCGTGAGGGTATTCAAAATTAATGTATAGAAACCGGCTATACTCACATCATATCTCATCGAGCTCATGCGATAAAAACACGTGAGTATAGCCTGTCTCTATAGATTAATTATGCACTTACTTTAGTTCCAAAAGAATTCGGCTCGCTTCCATTTCCGACCCAGAAGTAAGCATCAGGTCCGGCTCCGTCGTAGTGCAGGTTGGGAATGTAGAAAGTCTTCGCGTCCAGGACGCTGATGTTGCCAGAACGAAGACCGTGAGCGAGCCGCTTGAACTCTGGCAACACTCGGGGCCGCGGTGGGTCAAGCCCAGTTGGTATGAATACATCACCGAAATTTACCTGAAAAGGTTGCAAATTCATGCTTATTATAACAATAAATTCATTTATTTATAAAGGCTTACTAATTAGAAATCATATACCATAACATACTAATTTAAACATTTAACATATGACCTGTCCTATATGTTTTTAAATTACAGGTACGTACAACATTTACTGTACACTTCAAACAATAATTGACGCAAATCTGCCCAAATATAATTATAATATCCGGCATTAAATAATGCACATCGATGTTTAGAACGAAACAGCCGGTCAGTTCGGTTTCGTAGAACGCTGTCACTGTCACACACGGGTTCGTTAGTCTGTGCGACAGAGACGATGCTCTATGAAGCAGAATCTAGCCGATTTCTCTCTCTCTAAGCCTCGATGTGCATTATTTATTGCCGCGTACTATAATGACTTTAGCAATTATTTTTAGAAAAATCGGGAGTTTCGTATATTTAAAATATTAATAAATAATAAAAATCCGAATCTGAAAACTATGCAACTACATAAACTATTAACGTAAAACGAAAATAAAGAAGTCAAGTTACGAGTAAAAAATTAATGTTAACCACCCTCCTTTCTTACCGAGGTGTCGTAAGGGGGCGACTGAGGTTAATGCCGTGTGGTATCCGGCTGCATAGAATAGACCGCCCTCATTTCTTATCGAGGTGTCGTAAATGCGACTAAGGTAAGTTGACGTCAGGCAGGCGGCCGGTCGTAAAATACGTAGCCAAATCATATGACAGCATGTTTGCAACATGTTGTGCCGACCCTAATTAGAACGGGATAAGGGTAGGAGAATGATGCTGTTAGCCGTTGAGAAGTTCCCTCGTCAAGTCCCTATCCTGACCGCAATATCATGCCATGTATATTAAAGACATGCATGGTAATCTAAAATAATAATATATTGATAAAATGCAAGAAATTCTTTAAGCTTTTATTGAACGTAATTGGTAATTCTAACAATGTAAAATATTTAAATATGACTTATGGCAACAAAACAATTTCTTTTTCTTAAAACTAAATAAGGTCGTATATTTAAATAGTAGTAGTAAAATTACTACTCTAATAGGACAGGTTTGCAAAATTTCAGCTCAATCGGACACCGGAAAATTCAAATTTAACTTGCAAGATTCCTTCACATAAACATAAACGGCAATTTGAATAAAATCTTTTAAAAAGGTAATAAATAAAGTATCCTTTATAGGTCTTCCAAATTTAAGTATAAACTGTTTTACAAAAATAAGTTTTTCATATAATAGTTTTTAGTTTAGTTTAGTTTAGAAGCTGTGATAGCCTAGCGGTGAGACCGTGCGACTCTCTAGAGACGACATAGGTTCAAACCCGGGCAGGCACCAATGGGTTTTTCTATTAAAACTTATGTGTCTAATTGATAATTGCAATTTATCACACGCTTTTCGGTGAAGGAAAACATCGTGAGGAAACCTGCATATCTCTAGAGAATTCTAGGGACATGTGTAACCTACCAATCCGCATTGGAGCAGCGTGGTAGGTCTTAGCTCCAATCCTTCTCTCCAAAAACGGAGAGAGGAGGCCTTAGCCCAGCAGTGGGCATAGTAACAGGCTGTTACTTTACTTTACTTTACTTTTTATAATAGTTTTTATGTCCGTAATTATTTATTTTCTGTTCTTATTAAATATATTCAAAATAATTTTTCTGTATAAATATTTGGCATCATGGCCGCCGCTGTCAAACTTTGGCGGGAAGGACGCGAGTTGCGCGCGGCCCTAATCAATATTTCATTTCGTTTACAATTCATTCTAAACTGCCTCTCCTATTATCTATATACCTACTGAGAATATTTATTTATTTAAGATTGATTCTTTATAACTTTAATTTATTTATGACTTCTGTTAACAGTCTATAAACTCAAAAATTCAACATTTATGTATTTATGTTTTACATGTACGTATTTAATCGACTCCTTTGAACTCAATTTTGCTTAGAGTTATTAATACTTGAGAAGGGAGCCATAGTAAGAGAGGGAAGACAAAACTCGTATATTTCGTCTTTGTCTAATCACTCACAAAAAAGAGAGACAGATAGATCTCCCTCATTTGCTTTCACTTTATTTCTCTTATGGTACTATGGCTACCTTCTGATTCTGTTCTGGTATACAAGGCAAGCTTCCCCACTTTAAGTATATCATCATCCTTCTCCTGCCATTATCCCACTCTAAACATGTTACAAACATGTTTCCATTTGATTTGGCTACGTATTCTACGATCGGCCGCCTGCCTAACGTCAACTTCTATCTATCTAGTTAGATAGATAGACATCAACTTACCTTAGTGGCCTTTTACGACACCTCGGTAAGAACTGAGGGTGGTCTATTCTATGCAGCCGGATATCACATGGCACATACCTTAATCGCCTCTTAGGACACCTCGGTAAGAAATGAGGGTGGTCTATTCTATGCAGCCGGATCACGGAACCCGGCATGTTTAGTTCGAAAGCGTGTTTTCAAGTTTTTTTTTAATCTATTTCTACGAATACGTTCAAAATTCGCAGTGAAGTCTAAAATTATTCAATGTTATGTCTACATTTATAATTTAACAAGCTATAGTTACCGTGAATCTCCTGCACCAAACGCTTATCCACCTGATGTCCTTTAGCCGCTTCCCACCCGGTAACCGTAGTAAGATGTCAGAATTGGTGTGCGCTGTCAGCACTGGTGGATCGCTGGGAAATATACATATAATTCGGATCATTAGGAGGCTGAGGATAGAACCAGACTACAAAAATTTGGAAGTATAGTTTGAGATTATAACGTATTGTTTATGAAACATAGGAACGAGCCGAGCAAGTCTTAACACGGTTTAGTTAATTCTAGTTTAGAATTATTACCAGATCGATTCTACCACCAGTTCGGAATGCTGTCATCCACTGAGAAGAACTGGCAAGAAACTCAGCGGTTGCTCTAACTATTTCTATAATATATTTATAGACTCAGTCCCTGGACGGGCGACAATGTAAACTTTTTTGAGTATCGCTAAAAAATTCTATAAAACAGAGAGAATTGCTGGGAATAGCAAAAAATATTTTATTTAATTTATTTATATTAAACATATTATATAAACTAATTGTTTATTTTCTTTTATCAAAATGCTCAACAGTTTTGTCTGCACTATGCTCGCATTTCCAACTAACACAGTATCTTGTATCAGTATCTTGGACTCGGTTAGTTCTATAACAAAGCAATGAATACGTTCAGACATGCCTGTATCATACAAAAAAATACAGTTAATTGACTGTGGTGTAGTTACATTTAGAAGCTATACCACGTCATAGAAAAATGTTACAATATTATTTATTAGTTTATTTAATGTTCATTTAAAAGCCACTTTACTAGTAGTTTAGAATATAACAGGTAGTCTGTTATATATTTTAGAAATCACATATTTTCCTATAGGTTTCACATGTTCCACACAATCGCACATGACTACGCTATCACACAGTCACACAAACGCACAATGTTTTTTGCTCATATTTTAGAATGTTTTCTTATATTTTCACTTTAATGTTTTTGATATTTTTAAGGTGACGCCAATAATAACACAAAACCACACAAGCACTGCATACATTCACTGCCAGAATCTCAACCGTCGTCCCGCAACCGAAGCATCATGAGATAGACTCAAGAACAAATTCGCAAAGCCTCATCATTCAAGCAAGCAGAGTTATATAGTAATAAGAATAACCCCCACCATTTATTTTGCCTTCAAACACAATTTTAAGAGCCCAAAGCGTTTGAATTGTAACAATTCAATAAAATCTCATTAAAATCAACGGAAAACGCGAAAACCATATTGCTATTACGATCGAGGAATCCGGAATATGGGACATTATCGACAATACGCCGTTTCACACCATTAAAAAAGTTCCTTTCAATATGCGAGGGAATTTAACAAGTTTCGCCGATGCGGGAATTGTTTGAACTTATTCCTACTTCGCCATTTTACTTTACACGAGGCGCTGTAAGGAACGGTATTTCTTTTGCTATAATCAGTAAATAGAAAATATGTATAGTGCTAAATGTATAGTGGACTATCCGTTTTTTCAAACCCGATACATGCAAGATTCGTAAAAACACATGCACAAACCTCCACCACTTCCACCACAATACACAAGCACTACACACGTTCACTATCACAAACTGAACAATCGTTTCGCCCCGCAACCGAAGCATCATCAAGAGATAGACTCCACGACAAAATCGCAAAGCTTTGCGGAATCTGTCGTGTGTATGTGTGTGCAAGTGTCGTGATATCCTGCATGCATCGGGTATGAAAAAACGGATAGTCCACTATACATTTAGCACTATATATATTTTCTATTTACTGTATCATAAAGTAATTGCAAAATAATTTTTATTATTACTTTTGTATTATGGATCTCCGCCACGTAACGCCTAATTCTATAAATTATAAAACGGTATTTCTATAAATATTCAAATTCAAATTAATCTTTATTCAAATAAAAGCAAAAGAAAGTAAAAAATCATTTATTTACTACAACTGCTTTTGAATCGTCAACTTAAGAATTATATTTTAAAATCAACAACCGCCGAGATTTCTTGCTGGTTCTTCTCAGTAAGAGCAACATTCCGAAACAGTTGTAGCTTCATTAATCATATTGTTCCTTGACGATTCAAAAGTGCTCGAAATAGCTTACTTGAATAAAGATTATTTTGATTTGATTTAATTTGAATTTTGAATCAGCAGTAAAGTTGACGATTCAAAAGCATTTGTTTACAAGTTTCGAATAAATTAATAATAATAATTGTAAATTCCATTTAAAAGTTTATACAATCTACAAATTCCATTTCAAATTCAAATTCAAAATATTCTTGATTCAAGTAAACTTGTGAACAAGTGCTTTTGAATCGTCAACATCTACTGCTGGTTCGGAAAGCTGTTCCTACCGAGAAGAACCGGCAAGAAACTCGGCGGTTGCTCTTTTCAAAGAATAATTCTTATTACTAGTTACATATAGTTATTAATGTCTTGTACAGGGCCAAATAGCAGCTATATCCACGCATTCTTATCGTCTAAGTAATCCTCGAAGGAATCCTCTAAATCGAGCTGTGATAGCCCAGCGGTGAGACCGTGCGACTCTTTCGAGGGGAACACGAGTTCGAACCCGGGCAGGCACCAATGAGTTTTTCTATTAAAACTCATGTGTCTAATTGATAATTGCAATTTATCACACGCTTTTCAGTGAAGGAAAACATCGTGAGGAAACCTGCATATCTCTAGAGAATTCTGGAGATATGTGTAACCTACCAATCCGCATTGGAGCAGCGCGGTAGGTCTTAGCTCCAACCCTTCTCTTCAGAAATGGAGAGAGGAGGCCCATTCCCAGCAGTGGGATTGTAACAGGCTGTTACTATAAGTAATCCTCAATAGTATAGTAGGCTTACAAAATGATATATTAAATCATTTTAATTTGTCATATTTTACTGTAGGTGAATTAATAAGTACGAATGAAGCCTTAAAAATTATTATCAGAGAAATGTTTAATTTTCTATCTCTGGAGATGTCCCTTTGTTCAATTGTCACTACGTCTCACGTGACAAAGGAGGGTATTTAATTTTTTTTCTATTTATAAAATAATTTTCATCGAGCAATGACACCCGAATTTGCTGCAAAGAAATTCAGAAACGAATATTTGTGTTTATTTTATTTTATCAAGTGAAATAAATATCAATTTTTATTTCTATACAGAAATTTTTGGTTTTGTTCATGACTTGACTAAAAGCATAAATAGAGGATCGAACATGGCGCGGTAAAACAACAATATCGCAAAGCCTTAAAAAGCTTTGCGATTTTGATGATGTTTGTGTGTGATGATTTTGTCGTGGAGTCTATCTCCTGATGATGCTTCGGTTGCGGGGCGAAACGATTGTTGAGTTTGTGATAGTGAACGTGTGTAGTGCTTGTGTATTGTGGTGGCGGTGGTGGAGGTTTGTGCATGCGTTTTAACGAATGCTGTATGTTTCAGGCACGAAAACGAATAGTCCACTCTACATTTAGCAGTATATATATTTCCTATTTACTTTATCGCGGTTTATAGCAAAATAATTTTACTATTACTTTTGTATTATGGATCTCAGCAATAATTCTATAAATTATTTAAAACATCTTACTTAATTTAGAAGGTATTTTATCTATTGACATTCACAAAATCGCTAGTACACTTAGTTTGCTTCTATTTGCATCAAGTGAATCGCGTTTGCAGAAAATATTTTTGTATAAAAGCATGTTTCTATTAAGTATAAAACACGATTAATAATTCATATATTTATATATAACACTAGGTTTTAAACGCAGCTTCGTTCGCGTGGAGTGCAGTCTTATTATTTGAGTAAACCATAATACTTATATTAATTATGGTTAAAGTGGGTTAACCTTAAAAGCTAGACATATGCTGTCGCGAACTTTTATTTAGAACTTTTAGAGGGGAACAATTTTGTAGTACATGAATTTTTAATAACTTTCACCGTTTACTTAGCGCAAGCAAGGAAAGTTTAAAATTTTTCCGTTATCATAATAATTTTTATTCCTTCTCCTCTCCTATTCATCTTAGCGTAATGTTATATAGTCTATAGCCTTCCTCGATAAATGGACTATCTTACACTGAAAGAATTTTTCAAATCGGTTCTGTAGTTCCTGAGATCAGCGCGTTCAATCAATCGATTACACAAACAAGCAAACCTATAGAATTAGGCGTTACTTTGCGGAGATCCATAATACAAAAATTTTGCGATTTTGTCGTCGAGTCTATCTCCTGATGATGCTTCGGTTGCGGGGCGAAACGATTGTTGAGTTTGTGATAGTGAACGTGTGTAGTACTTGTGTATTGTTGTGGCAGTGGTGGTTGTTTGTGCATGTGTTTTGACGAATCCTGCACGTAACGGGTATGAAAAAACGGATAGTCCACTATACATTTAGCACTAATATATATTTCCTATTTACTGTATAGCGGATTATAGCAAAATAATTTTATTATTACTTTTGTAAACAAACAAACCCTTCAGCTTTATATATTAGTATAGATTAAAGTCAATACGGACTGGACATGCGATGGTATTTTACATTTTAATGGGTTAATGGATTTTACTTACGGCGACACGCTTTATATCGTGTGTTATATGCTTATTTTATATTATATATTCCTATGCTTTTTTATCGGTCCGTACTACGTCACTGTTGGGCTAAAACCTCTCCTATTTGGTGACAAAAGTTGGAACTTAGATCAACGTTGCTCCAACGATTTAGTAGGTTACACAAATCGACGTAATCTTCTACAAATATGCAGGTTTAAGTACTTTGGAATCGTCAAAGATCGTTATGATCAATGAAGCTACCACTGCTTTGAAATGTTGCTCTTACTGAGAAGAACCAGCGGTCAATGAAACATTTTCAATTGACATTATTAAACCGCAGTCATATATAAAGCTGAAAGAATTTTTAAAAATAAGCATTTTGATCATCCAAATAATCTTCAATCATCCAATATGTTTTATGTATAAGCAAGCATATTCCTTAAAATTATTTCAAAACCTCTGTGTTTGCAAGTCTAGTATGTTTTTAAGAATTTGATTACAAAAGCGACTGAATTGCTAAAACTAACGTCGTTTTTATTAGAACGAATTATAGCCATTAATTGTGACTTACAAGGTAGTCATTTGGCCATTTTATGGCACTTGATGATCGCTATTTATTGTAATTTACAGGCTAGTTATTTCGTCACTTAATGGCACCAAATGATCGCTATTTATTGCAACTTACAGGGTAGTTATTTGGCCACTTGATGACACCAGATGATCTCTATTTATTGTGGCCTACAGGATAGTTATTTGGCCACTTGATGACAATATATGATCGCTATTAATTGCAATTTACAGGGTAGTTATTTGGCCACTTGATGACAATATATGATCGCTATTTATTGCAACTTACAGGGTAGTTATTTGGCCACTTGATGACACTAGATGATCGCTATTTATTGTGACTTACAGAGTAATTATTTTAACATTTAATGGCACCGGATGATCGCTGTTTATTATGACTTACAGGGTAGTTATTTGACCATTTTATGGCACCGGATGATCGCCATTTATTATGACTTACAGGGTAGCTATTTGGCCATTTTATCGCACTGGATGATCGCTATTTATTATGACTTACAGGGTAGTCATTTCGCCATTTTATGGCACCGGATGATCGCTATTTATTATGACTTACAGGGTAGTTATATGGCCATTTTATCGCACCGAATGGTCGCTTTTTATTATGACTTACAGGGTAGTTATTTGGCCATTTTATCGCACCGGATGATCGCTATTTATTATGACTTACAGGGTAGCCATTCCGCCATTTTATGGCACCGGATGATCGCTATTTATTGTAAATTACAGGGTAATTATTAGACTATTAATGACACCAGATGATCGCTATTTATTGTGACTTACAAGGTAGTTATTTAGGTATTTTATGGCACCGGATTATCGCCATTAATCGTGACGTGCAGCGTAGTTAATCATTTTATGATATCGGATGGACGCTATTAAGTATGACTTACCGGGTGGTGTAGTCCTCAGGGTACGGCACCAAAGTGCCTTCGGGCGATGGCTGATGGGTATCCCCGACCCAGAAGAAGGCGTCTGGTGCCGTCCCATCATACGCGAATCCGCGTACAAAAACCGTGCTTTCATCCACCGCGTAGACGGTGCCGCGTATTCCGTGCGCGTACTGAGTTAGCCGACCGATGATTCGCCCGAAGTAGGGTTCAGGGCGCCTCGACGCAGTCACATCTGGGGACAATTCAAATTCAAAATATTTATATGCCTTATTCAAGTAAACTTAACTAGTGCTTGAGAATCACAAATTTATTACTGGGTCGCAAAATTGCTTCGAATTCGAATGGAGAAGAGCTATAATTCTTATAGTTCACACATTAGTACATTTCGTTATTACCCTCTTGTACAAAGGCGAAGAGAAGCAATCCACGTAATTTTTACTATACGATTATAATAGGTTTACTGTATCAGGGTTCATTTTTTGTTTATTTTCAATAGCTGTAATGGCAAGTTTAAATCTGACTGAAGAATTTTATATATTGGTATACCAATTTTTATTATTTCAAGAATAATTCTTATCACTTGTTCCATATAGTTATTAATGTCTTGTACAGGGTCGAAGAGAAGCTATATCCATGCATTCTTATCGTCTAAGTAATCTTCAATAGTATAATAGGCCTTCTGAATTAGCATTCTTTTAATAGTATTTTGAAACTGCTGTAATGGTAAAGTTAAAGTAAATTGCGGAATTTTATTATATAATCTTATACCCAAACCCACAAACGACTTAAGTACTTTTGCAAGGCGCAATGCAGGAACCAAACTTATGTCGGTTCCTACTTTGTCTGTTATATAAATCGCCAATCTTTTTATAATCATGTGTGTTCTTATGTACAAAAATTAAATTACTAAAAATATACTGTGAAGCGAATGTAAGAATACCTATTTCCTTAAACTCTCAGGCAGGGAATCATTATTAAAAAGAAGTGAAGCAATTAAAGTAGCCGATCCTCGGGGAGTTCTAGAACAAGATATAACATGATAGAGTGATTCAGTCCAACACATTCCCAGGATAATATCCGTGGCATATTCCTCGTGGGGGATACAAATGAGTATCGAAACGCGGAGACAAAACTGTATTCATGTACGTGTTGGGGACGAGGGTGCTGCAACGGGGGCGGCTAGGGCTGCCACGGGGGTTAAAATAACTAAATATTAATCCAAGTAATAATAAAAATTATTTTGTTATAATTCGCGATACAGTATGTTGGTATTTAGTCTATTATTTGTGCAAAAAGTTATGAATATCTTACCTTAGTCGTATTTTACGACCCCTCGGTAAGTAATAGGGTGGTCTATTTTACTCAACCGGATACCACACGGTGGGTCAACTTACCTTAGTCGCCTTTTACAAAACCTTGGTAAGAAATGAGGGTAGTCTATTTTACTCGGCCAGATACCACACGGCGGACAAAAGTAATGAATGAATTTTTAATACCGGCCACATCTAAATTAAGCTTATTAAAGCAGCGTGCGCCATTTTTAGTTCTCTTACTTCGCTCACCGCTGTGCTATAAAAACGCGTAACCGTCTATGGTAAGATTTATTTTAAATATACTTTTGATTCTTTGACTGTATAATTTAAATGTGTGTTTTATTGTTTTGCTCTGTAAAATCCCTATTGCGTATACAGTAAATAGAAAATATATATAGTGCTAAATGTATAGTGGACTATCCGTTTTTTTATACCCGATACATGCAGGATTCGTAAAAACACATGCACATACCTCCACAACTACCACCACAATACACCAGCACTACACACGTTCACTATCACAAACTCAACAATCGTTTCGCCCCGCAACCGAAACATCATCAGGAGATAGACTCCAGAGTAATTAATTAGTCCTGCATGTATCGGGATTAAAACGGATAGTCCACTATGCATTATTTATATTTATATTTATACTATGCATACTATATATATATTTTCTATTTACTGTATCGCGGATTATAGCAAAATAATAATTTTATTATTAAGAAATGCACCATAAGACATACACCATTATACAACAGTATCGAAAATCGACATCCTATGCCAAATCTTTCGATACTATCACCACAATTTTCAATATTTTTACGGTATTTTTTACTTTACGCAATGCTTAATAACCACGCTATTATAGGAATTATTTGTCACAAACCAAATGTCTTAGGTTCATTAAAAAAAATTCAGATTAAAAAAAATCAATTCGTCAATTGCGTCAAAAAGCTGTTATAGTCTGGTACTTTATCCACTTCCCGCTTGACGTTGAGTTTTGGGACTCCCTGTATATCATATCATTATACATCATACCATTATAAATTCAAATTCAAATTCAAAATATTCTTTATTCAAGTAAACTTGTAAACAAGTGCTTTTGAATCGTCAACATCTACTGCTGGTTCGGAAAGCTGTTCCTACCGAGAAGAAACTCAGCGGTTGCTCTTTTTAAAATATAAATCTTAAATCTAGTTACATTTAGTTATTACTGTCTTGTACAGGGCAGAAGTGCACCTATATCCACACATCCTTATCATCTAAGTAATCCTCAACAGTAGGCTTTCTGTATCAGCCTCTTTTTAACAGTGTTTTTAAACTGCTGTAATGGCACGGCCAAAATTGATTTCGGAATTTTATTATAGAATCTTATACCCAAACCCACAAACGATTTACGTACTTTTGCTAGGCGCAAAGCAGGAGTCGCAAGCTTATGTCGGTTCCTACTTTGTCTATTATATACATCACCTATCGTTTTATAATTCTTTATATTTTTATGTACAAAAATTACATTGTTTAAAATATATTGTGAAGCAAATGTAAGAATACCTATTTCCTTAAACTTATATAACAAATTATACATCATTATTATATTATACAACATTAGTCTATATTAATACAATAAACTGAACTCTACAACGATGATCGTTCCGACTGAAGACGGTCTAGTAATCATCGATCATTGTCAAAGATCAGGCAATGGTTTTAGGTGCCGTCGCGCGCCAGCCCTAGCATCACCCTAGCTCAGCACAATCTCGGGGGCCCGGCACGTCAATCAAATATCCCTTAATGGCGAGGGTCTCGGGAGTTATTAGATAAATACGTAATCATAATGCGAACGTGCCCGCCTAAACGGTAATCACTCTCGCAAGATTATTTTTTTCGGGGACTTCGCACCAGTTATATTTTTCTTTATTGAAATAATAGAAATCACAAAAAATACATACCAAAAATCAAAGAGATTTGTCTGGTGTGTAGGAGCTTAGTTAGTGAGACTGAAAGGTGTGTTATGTATTTATTATATGTCATAAAGATTGTTTATGGAAAAAAAATTAGAAACTAATTTGTAAAAATTATAAAATTATTTGTCTAATTGATAATTGTAATTTGTCACATGCTTTTTGGTGAAGGAAAACATCGTGAGGAAACCTGCATATCTCTAGAGAATTCTAGGGATATGTGTAACCTACCGATCCGCATTGGAGCAGCGTGGTAGGTCTTAGCTCCAATCCTTCTCTTCGAAAATGGAGGCCTATGCCCAGCAGTGGGATAATAACAGGTCCTTACTTGTAAATAATACTTTATATCTGTTAGTTTACGTGAGCCAGGCGACTAAACCTCGCAACACAATTTACATAAAACCGTAATGTAATATTAACCTAAATCTTCCGGGAGAATTGCACTACCTTTCATTAAAAAACGTACAAAAATCCGTTGACTAGATTACAAGAAAATCGATTACATACAGACAGCTTTGGGGACTTTCCTTTATAATAAGTATAGATATACCTAGGTAAATAACGCCGTGTGGTATCCGGCAGAATAGAATAGACCACCCTCCTTTTTACCGAGGTGTCGTAAGAGGCGACTAAGGTATGTGCCGGGTGGTATCCGGCAGAATAGAATAGACCACCCTCCTTTTTACCGAGGTGTCGTAAGAGGCGACTAAGGTATGTGCCGGGTGGTATCCGGCAGAATAGAATAGACCACCCTCCTTTTTACCGAGGTGTCGTAAGAGGCGACTAAGGTATGTGCCGGGTGGTATCCGGCAGAATAGAATAGACCACCCTCCTTTTTACCGAGGTGTCGTAAGAGGCGACTAAGGTATGTGCCGGGTGGTATCCGGCAGAATAGAATAGACCACCCTCCTTTTTACCGAGGTGTCGTAAGAGGCGACTAAGGTATGTGCCGGGTGGTATCCGGCAGAATAGAATAGACCACCCTCCTTTCTTACCGAGGTGTCGTAAGAGGCGACTAAGGTATGTGCCGTGTGGTATCCGGCTGCATAGAATAAACGACCCTCCTTTTTACCGAGGTGTCGTAAGAGGCGACTCAGGTATGTGCCGTGTGGTATCCGGCTGCACAGAATAGACCACCCTTATTTCTTACCGAGGTGTCGTAAAAGGCGAAGGTAAGCTGACGTCAGGCAGGCGGCCGGTCGTAAAATATGAAGCCAAATCCTTTGACAACATGTTTGTAACATGTTGTGCCGACCCCACTTAGAGTGGGATAAGGGTAGGAGAGTGATGATATACCTAGGTAGATAGATGTACGCGATAAAAACTCAATGATATTTTGCTATATATCTCGTTAATATTCTAGAATGGAACAGAATTTATTTGGGGTATTTCATCAAATTCCATTTACCGTTTTGATAGAGGGGGAAAAGTACGTGAGTCTGACACGATGTATAAATTCTACCCTCAACGAGGGCTGCATACTAATATCGCTGAACAAGGAAGTTTTCTCTAGAATTGACATGTACCGCAATAGCCTTCCTGCGAGACAGTGTGAACCCTTCGAGAGGATCACGGGTTCAAATCCCTGGTTTCCATAAGTTTTTGTGGTTAAACCTATTTGTCTGATTGATAATTGCAATTTATCACACGCTTTTCGGTGAAGGAAAACATCGTGAAGGAAACTGAATATTTATAGAGAATTCTGGGGATATGTGTAACCTACCAATCCGCATTGGAGCAGCGTGGTAGGTGTTACCTTAAAACTCTCCAAAAACGAAGAGAGGCCTATATCGAGAAGTGGAATAGTAAGTTAGTGGAGTAGTTAAGTTAGTGTACTTTTTTTTACCAGTGCTGCGATAAATGTATAGGAAATTATTTGGCCATACGGATTTAATTGTCATACTTAACTCATAAAATTTGGTAATTGGAAACGGTTTTCATTGGTTCTTAATGTTTATGATTATATTTAAAGCTTAGTTGGAGTGGGGTGTTAAGAGAAAATAGCGGTTTAGAATGATTGTCTATATGTATAAAAGTAGCGGTCTGTTACAATCCCACAGCTGGGAATAGACCTCCTCTCTCCGTTTCTGGAGAGAAGGGTTGGAGCTAAGACCTACCACGCTGCTCCAATGCGGATTGGTAGGTTACACATATCTCCAGAATTCTCTAGAGATATGCAGGTTTCCTCACGATGTTTTCCTTCACCGAAAAGCGTGTGATAAATTGCAATTATCAATTAGACACATAAGTGTTAATAGAAAAACTCATTGGTGCCTGCCCGGGGTTTGAACCTATGTCGTCTCTAGAGAGTCGCACGGTCTCACCACTAGGCTATCACAGCTTGAGTGAGTGGGATAATGATGATGATATTACGTTGTGTATCCGTGTGAAGGAAAAGAAATGGGATAACCAATCTGACTTGGATTACTAATAAGGACGGTGAGCACTATATATATAAGTACTGTTGAAATATTAGGCATAAATTTTACTTCTATAAGCGTCCCTTCCCTGCCTTCAGCTCCACGGGTCGTAGGTTCGATTCCCGCCGTGGGCCTACATTTTCTATAATCAATTTGTTGTTTCTTCGAGTCTGGGTGTTTATTTGTATTTAAGTATGTATTTTATATTATATATGTAGTATATCTACCGGTTGTCCGTCACCCATAACACAAGTATTAAGTTACTTTGGGGACGTACGACCGTGTTTGTAAGTGTCCCATATATTTATTATTTATTCTACTCTTATAACAAAGTCCCCAAAAGCTCTCTGTGCGTATGTGATCGATTTTATCAAAATCTACTAAACGGATTTTCGTTCGGTTTTTACTAAAAGATATTACAATACTTGAGCAAGTTTTAGGTTCATAGCAAATTCTCCGAAACGGTGAAATCAATTTTCATGGGACTTTCACTGGAAAATAGAGTAGGTTGTGAAGCAGCTAATAACCTCCTTTTTTGCGTACAATTCCCGTAGGATCAGGATTTACGCGGGAAAAACTTTGTGACACATTGATTTCCTCGCAGGCGTGGCCGCTGTTACACCTAGTTATAAATATAATACAATAATTTTGTATATTCGTAGCAGAAGAAAGGCATCAACTTTTTCTACTTACGTCAAAACAGCTGAACTCGCTTAAAAGTTTTCCAGCCAGTGAATGACTAATTAATATAAATATCTTAGAAAATACAATATAATTTTTAAATGCGCATAATTATTAGTAAGGGAACCTGAAAACAAACCGAGCTAAATCAAAAAATATCATTGAACCATGGATTTCCATTATTTTCAGCGTATTATCCCATAGCGTCCCAAACACGGGAAATGTGTAGTTGATCGATGGGGATTAACTTGAGATATGAGGCCCCTTTAAAGATTGCGAACCATGGCGAATCGAGAGGGTGGATCGCTAGAGGGAATTAACTTTGAACGAGGCATGGTACTCATTTAAAATAGAATGAAAATATATGGGACAATTACATACACGGTCGTCCGTCCAAGGTAACTTAATACTTATGTTTTGAGTGACAGACAACTGGTAATTATTTACATATAAAAAATTAAAAACATACTTAAATAAATAAATATATACATACTAGCTGGGCTTTGCCCGCGTGGGAATCGGAATATTTTTTTGAAATTCTCAACATAAAAAAGTTATTGTGAGTTAACCATAAGAGATAGAGACATGCTCTCCCAGACTTTTATGTAGTATTTTCGTAGATCTACAGTTCTCTAGTACATTACTTTAGTGTATCTCTGATGGTGTACGCGGTGCATCCGACTAAATCTCGCCGCAGACGAAGTTTTTGACTACCGACACAATTTACACAAAACGGTTATGTACTATTAACCTAAACCTACCGGAAGAGTTGGACTATCTTTTAGTAAAAACAGTATAAAAATTCGTTCAGTAAATTTTAAGAAAATCGATCATATACTATAGATACTACTATATAGATAGAAAATTTGGGTGCATTTTTTTGCGTTTTGTGCGATATACATATAGTATATCTTTGTTTGTTGGTGTATAATATTGGTGAAGTTGCTGTATAATATTCGTGATGCACGGTCCTGTTAAAGGAGCATACTGAAAATCAGTCACATCTTATCCTAGATTATAAAATTCGAATACGTAAAAATGTAATATATTTTTTGAAAATTGTGTTCGAATAAATCTTTTCTTTCTTTTCTTTAAAATTCCAGGCATTCCCTTCAAAAAAAGTAGAAAAGAGGACTTTGTCCCAGTTATTATGCTACAAATAACAGGCCGAAATACCTTCAGTTTATCGTGTTTTTTTTCGCGCGCAAATTATTCGTCGAATTCCCCACGGTCCGTCTCCCAGCATCCTAACAAAATCCCGTTGAATATGCACCCTCGCAATACGTCACCAAGTGGTTGGGGTGGAAACTGGAATCCATTACCATAATTGTGTAAGAATTTACTACGGACGAAGCAAAAGAAACTAAATTGTAACTTTTTCATTTCGGTCGGCAGTGGCTTCTTGCCGCCCTTCCGACGTCGCAGTGACTAATCAAAGTCATACCATCAGCCCTCCACAACGCGTCTCACAGGAGGCACCCTTAGGACGACGTTCACCGACACTAGTAGAGCTTCTGCGCTCTACTCTCTGCATTTCGCAACCTCGACGATTCTGCGCTCGCCCGTCCCGCCCGGTGACGCTGTAAAAGCCGTTAGGGCTAACAGCATACAGTCAGTTGTACCTTTTTCAGAAAACCTAAAAACCTATGTCAATGATTGACATAAAATATCTTATCCTTTAAAAGAAAAGACACATTGAGCGGTCAGATTTAATTCAAACTCTTAGTACTCTTATCAAAAATTAGTAACATAAATAAATTGAAAATTAAAAATCACTTCCAAAAAATCTAAAAAAAATATTTTTATATCAAACCAAATCAAATCAAATAAAAATAATCTTTTTCAAGTAGGCTTTTTACAAGCACTTTTGAATCCACAAGGATCAATTGGATTTAAGCTACACTGGTTCGGAATGTTGCTCTTACCGAGAAAAACCAGCAATGAAAATCGGCGGTCAATCTTTTAAACATTTAAATTTACATTCAGTCTTTTTTGGAGCTGAAAGGATTTTCAGACGCAAGCTCTTTTATCATTCAAATAATCTTCAATTGTATACGTGTAAGCATACACTTTTCGTACACTTAATTGAAACTTTTCTGTAGATAATTCTAATACAGATTGCGGAATTTTATTGTAAAAGCGAGTACCGAGACCAACGAATGAGTTGCTAACTCTGCTGAGTCGCGACGCAGGGATTACAAGCTTTTTGTGACCTATGTATACCTATGGTACACATGGAATTTGGTTTGATACATTTGAATATTTTTTCGTACGAAAATAATATTACTATATATATATACTAGCTGTGCAAGCGGCTTCTCGCCCGCGTGGAAATGAGCGTGTCACGTTTTTTTCTAGAATTCAAATTTTAAACATAAAAGTAGTTATTGTGAGTTAACAACAGATAGAGACATACTATTGCGGACTTTTTTGTTGTATTTTATTGATCTACAATTCTCTAGTATATTATTTAATTAATGGCTAGAATAGAAAATGTTTAACGTTCTTTCACGAGATACCTAGCCTTTAAGGATAACTCTTGCCCGTATCGAGCAGACTACGAGACACGTTTGAACCACTTTAAGATGGACTCGTTAGAGAAACGTAGATTCATGAGTGATCTAATAATGCTATACAAAATTGTTCATAATTTGGTAGACTCTCCCGATTTGCTGTATCAGATAAACGTGAATATCCCTTCCCGTCCTCCTAGACATCCTCTTAAGAAATCTTTTTCACTTGGTTCTTCCAAAAGTAATCCAGCCAAATTTTCTACTATTAATAGAATTAGCAATACTTACAATAGTGTGGCCCACCATGACATTGACATCTTTCACGATACTCTTACTAGCTTTAGGAATAAAATATACATGTACGGACATTTGTGACATCGATCTCATTAATTGTTATATATTATTTTTTTCGACATTTTTTGTTTTTATTTTTATTATTACTAGACTTTTCGACATAGTTTTAGTTTTAACTTTTTGACAAATTTTTATTCAATTAAGACTTGATGCTTTTATTTGATGATGTACCTAATTGTAATATATATTTAAGAGCTAACATTATAAGACAATGCTGAATACGCCTTTAATGGATAAATATAGTAGTATAACAATTAATATAAGTATAATGGTTAATGCATTTATATTGTATCGTTGGTGTATCAAATAAATAAATAAATAAATAAATATTACTTTACTCGATCTCTTCAAAACAATTTACATAATACCGATATGTACTAATTTACCTAAGCCATCCGGAAGTATTGCACTATCTTTTGGTGAAAACCGTAAAAAATCCGTTTAGTAGACTTTGAGAAAATCGATTACATACAGACAGACAGCTTTTTGGGACTATGTTTTATAATAAGTATAGATTGTGACGCTACTGTAAGTATGCCTACTTCCTTGAATTTTTCGCAAAGAGACTCACATTGCCTCATATTATAGATAGCACGTATGGCTCTCTTCTGGGCAAAAAAAAATCTTTCTAATATCTGCCGCTTTAACCCACATTATGCCATATGACATGATGCTGTGAAAATAAGCAAAATTAACAAGTCGCGCTGTTTCAACATCGGTTAAATGTCTTATGTCTCTAACAGTGTAAGCGGCGGAACTAAGTCAACCTGCGAAGGCTGTTATATGGGTGCCCCATTGGAGCCCCAAAAATGAAGATGAATCATTTTTTTAGTATTAACCATACGCTATTATCTTAAAAGACTGTTACTAAGTTAAGGGATCTTATTGCGTTAATTCCACTGTCTCATTAAGATAAGGGGCGGCACCCCAATCAACGAGTCATATATTGCGAGGGTGCTAACTCGTCTAAAATAGAAGCAGTGATATCACGCAGGCAAAGACGTGGTCCCAGTTTTTCTCCCTGGAGACAGTCATACCACCAGCCCTCAACTACGCGTCGCCGTAAGCCGCGGTCCAGACTCACAGGAGGCACCCTTGAGACGATGTTACACGACACTAGTAGAGCTTTATACCGCATCGTGATGACTAGTAACAGTCATACCACTAGACCTCAACTACGCGTCTCCGTAAACCGTGGTCCGGACTCACAGTAGGCACCCTTAGGACGACATTTCCCAACGCTAGTAGAGCTTCATACAACATCGTGATGACTAGTCACAGTCATACCACGAGTCCTCCACTACACGTCGCCCTAAGCCGTGGCCCGTACTCACAATAGGCACCCTTAGGACTACGTTCCCCATAGCTAGTAGATCTTCATACAACAGCGTGATGACTAGTCACAGTCATACCACGAGCCCTCCACTACACGTCGCCCTAAGCCGTGGTCCGGACTCACAATAGGCACCCTTAGGACTACGTTCCCCATAGCTAGTAGATCTTCATACAACAGCGTGATGACTAGTCACAGTCATACCACGAGCCCTCCACTACACGTCGCCCTAAGCCGTGGCCCGGACTCACAGGAGGCACCCTTAGGACGACGTCCCCCGACGCTAGTAGAGGTTCATACAACCATCAATATGATTAATGAAGTTACAACTGGTTTGGAATGTTGCTCTTACCGAGAAGAACCAGCAAGAAACGCTGCTGTCAACATTTTAAATATTTTCAATTATACATTATTGAACCGCTGTCTTGTATGAAGCTGAAAGGATTTTCAAATCCGGCCATATTTATCATCAAAATAATCTTCAATTTTGTAATATGCTTTGCGTATAAGCATATTTCTTACACTAAGTTTAAACTTTTGTATAGACTGGTCTACTATGGATCGCGGAATTTCCAAAGCAAGAATTGCAAAGCCGGGTTCGTCGGTTAGTTAATATACAACACGGTTGTCATGGTGTGCGCGGTGGAGTGGACAGAGGGTTGAATTCAAAGGGCTGCCGACACTACGCTGACGTTGAAATTTACTCATCTTGCCGAGATTAGATACTTGTATAACGGAACTAAATTGCTTTCCTTATAGAGGACATGTTTGATCGACATTAGGTTTAATAGCTAGGCTAAACCCTTTGCAATGGTCATTGGTTCAAGCCCTGGACATAAGTTATTGTATATGAACTTAATGCATACAAGTTTTTAATATATGGGACAATCGAACACTCGGTCGTACGTTTTCAAAGTAAGTCACTTATATTTCTGTTATTTGTTTACAGACAAATGCTAAATATATACGTATTTTATTTTAAATACATCTATACACCGATACTCAAAAAAAACAACAAATTGTTTTTATAAATGTTGGCTTTCAGCAAATAGCGAACCCGCTTTTGGAGCTGATGGCAGGCATTTCGATGTAACAGACAGACGGACAGAAAGACTTTCATCTATAATATTGGTACCGATTTGCCTTTTCCTGTTTTCGAAGGAAAAATTGTAATTCTTTACAGTATATTTTGACCCGGTATATAATTCTCGTTTGTCGCAAATTTCATCAAAATTGCTCCAGCGGATTACCCATGAATCCGTAACAAACAGATAGACTTTCGCATTAGTAATACTAGTATGGATTAGCACTATTACACGCACACAATAAAAAGTGAGTAGTTAAAAAATATACAGAATTAGGCGTTACTATACGGAGATCCATAATACAAAAGTAATATGTTTTAACGAATACTGAAACTGCTGAAACTGAACTGAAATTTATATATATCGGGTATGAGAACAGATAATGCGTTTAGCATTATGTATATTTTCTACTTAATCGCGGATTATAGCAAAATTTCATTATTAATTTTGAGTAGTTAAAATGCCTTATACATTTATCGACAGGGTTCGATTTATCTTTAATTTGTAGCTGTAAACTAAAACTATGAAGCGTTGAAGTGGTATTCCAATAAACTAATATAATTTCTCCGTCGGTTTATATCGGTAGGGGGTCTAATCCCATAATCTCGTCGAAACACTCAGACCGAGCGGTTTATATCACGCGTTTGTTCCAAGGAACGACATCTACGTTAAATGTATAGAATTTTCATTGCCTAATAATGCTGCAAAAAGAAAAAAGACTCGACATAATAGTGTACTACAAAAACAGATGATACAACAAATTAATTGCTTATCCCTTTCTGTTTTATATATATACTAGTATATACTACAGCGGAACATGGAAATCAATGACAACAAAATTTTTCCTGAAATGAAAATTTTATAGTTTTTATGAGTCAACCACAAGAGATGCTGTTCCGGACTTTTTGTAGTATTTTTGTAGATCTACAATTCTCTATATAACTTAAGTGATTCTCTGCTGGTTTGCGAAGTGCTCGCTAGTTTAGATTCCAACGGGCGAGTTTTTTACGACGACCTCTTCAACACAATTTACAGAAAACGGTTAATGTAACCTAACCTTTGACTGACCCGTTGGTGAAGTGGGTATTGACGCTGACTTCAGCTCCGCAGGTCGCGGGTTCGATTCCGGCCAAGGAACAACATTTTCTATAAACTATTTATTGGTTCTTCGAGCTTGGCTGTCTATTTGTATTTAAGTAACTGAAAATTATATATGTAGTATAGCTACCAGTTGTCCTTCATTCATAACACAACACAAAAAAACGCAAACAATCGAGGGTAATTAAATCTTATTGACGTGAACGGATTCACGAGTACACCTAGTAATCTAAATTAGTTATTCATTTAATAACACATAAAACCTGACGACCTTTGCCTAGATATAAAGGCCTAATGCACCTGTTATTCTATATGACGGCATTGACTTATCACACAAGATTTATCAAATACGATTATCTGTAACCAGTTATTTTTTATGACGTTTGTTAAATTCCATGACGTAATAGGAATTCAATTATTTTGTTACTGTGTTAGATCGAAGAGCACTGGTTCAGAAGGTCTAATGCAAATTTTCATCGTTTTCGAAAAAGACATTCGATTTTGGATTATTTTTCTTTCTCTCCTTTTCTCTACCTTTCGCTCTTTTATTAATAGACATCCACTGTTTGATGTCTTCCACGTTATACGATTTTGTGTCGAAAGCAGTGGCGTTCAGCAACTAAAGATCGTCGGCATATTTGACACTGGCCCGTTAGCCAGTGACTCTGCCTTGAGCTCCGCGGGTCGCGGGTTCGATTCCCGCCGAGGGACAAAATTTTCTATAAACAATTTGTTGGTTCTTCGAGCCTGGGTGTATATTTGTATTTAAGTATGTATTTAAAATTATATATGTAGTATATCTACCAGTTGTCCGTCACCCATAACACAAGTATGAAGTTAGTTACTTTGGGAACTGACGGTCGTCGTGTGTAAGTGTCCCATATATTTATATTTAAAGGGATCTACACTGCTCTATTTTTCTTTCGTTAGAAACTTTTCGCTAAATGAAATGATTTGATATTAATTTCTTCTTCTTACTAGTGCTTCAAACTTATGCCGTGTGGTATCCGGCTGAGTAGAATAGATCACCCTCTTTCTTACCGAGGTGTCGTAAAAGGCGACTAAGGTAATTCAACCCATTGTGTGGTATAAGGGTGAGTAGAATAGACCGCCCTTGATTGATTTGATGATGAATGATGATTGGAAAAATAGGTATTACTAGACAATAGATGTGTCCGCGGCTTCGCCCACGTGGAAATCAATGTATCAGAAATATGATTTTCTACCAACTTGCATGTACCGTAAGATGCTATTATATTAACTTAAACCTTCCTCTAGAATTACACTATCTTTTATTGAAAACCTTACAAAAAAACGTTCAATAGATTTTGAGAAAATCGAATACATACAGACGGATATCTTTTTGACATATTACGTGCAAGTGAGTAGGCATGGTTATGTTGGCAGCGTATGGCGAAATCAAATAATGCACAGAATATATTAATGTACAAGCAATATAACAGAACTAACTACTTTGTTATAATCCGCACGGGTTAAGTGAATGCATGCAAAGCCAATGTGTATGAAGCAGGCAAAATCTCGTACGTTGGCAGTACGATTTTTGTCGTGAAGCCTATCCTCCTGATGATGCTTCGGTTTCGGGGCGAAACGATCGTCGAGATTGTGGTGGTGGGTGTGTGCTTTTGTGTGCGTTGTTGCTGGTGAATTGCGCCTTGGGGTGCATGTGGTGGCTGGTCCTGCATGTATAAGGTGCGTAGATTTTGCCTACTTCATACACATTGGCTTTGCATGCATTCACTTAACCCGTGCGGATTATAGCAAAGTAGTTAGTTCTGTTATATTGCTTGTAATATGGAATTCCGCAAAGTAACGCGTGCTTCTATAAATCATATTAATGTACAAAAAACAAAGTGTTTGTTTACTTATAACTACGAATTGACAAAGTAAAATCCCGACTTAATGAAGTAGGTATGGCTTAGCTTTGTGTGTACTTTACGTTTGCATAAGTTGCGTGAGATTAACCTTGCGGTCTGTTGATCATTGCGCAATGCATTCTAATTTGAGGACAGACGGCACTTAAACCGTCAATAGACTACCTAACATGTCTCGGCCGAACTGAGTCGTTGTGCAATGCGATTCTAGACACTATACCGCCGAAGTAAAGACAGTCGTTCCCGAGGCAGTATTGTGATAGCACGTTTCATAGTATGCCATCTAATAGTAGTAAAGTAGCAGCCTGTTAATATCCCACTGCTGGGAATAGGCCTCCTCTCTCCGTTTCTGGAGAGAAGGGTAAGAGCTAAGACCTACCACGCTGCTCCAATGCGGATTGGTAGGTTACACATATCTCCAGAATTCTCTAGAAATATGCAGGTTTCCTCACGATGTTTTCCTTTACCGAAAAGCGTGTGATTAATTGCAATTATCAAGTAGACACATGAGTTTTAATAGAAAAAATTCGTCTAAAAACACACAGTTTACGCAAGCACACACACACATATACACACTAATTTATTAAAATTACCTACGTTAATTGATTTTTTTTATTTTTGGTTTATGTTGACACTTTATATTGTTTACTTAACGAACAATTTTTTTTAAACACTATGTAATCTTCATATGGCCTTAGTTTAAGTTGTTTATATTAATATGTATTGAGTAAGAACTTTGTTACACTGTATTACCTGCTATAAAACAAATGTAGGAAGGAATGGACAAAATATAACCTTAAGAACAAATAACATCAGTCATCAATTATCTTTTTTTTACCTTTTCACAAGTACATCACCAGAAATTCTATCAAAAATAATACTAGAGACCTATGAAGTCATTCGCATTTTTTTTACAGGTAACGAGCTGTGCATGCGAAGCCTGAATAGTAGCTGAATCGCCGTTCAGTTCAGTTGTGCATAACCTAGCCCCAAGTTCAAGAACCAGCGAGACCTATAATAATAAATAATAACTGATGCGTTATTGTATTCTTTTCTTCGAATTTACTGAATGTTACGGCTTTTACAGTCGGATAGGACACGCGAATACGCTTTGTGTGTATAAGTTGTGTCTGTGCTTTCGTTATTTGGTCGTTATGTAGGACAGGGATGATGTGCGCTACACATCGGTATATTGTTGAGGCATTCAAAGTCCGGGCGAACCAAGCTCGATCGTCTATTTAAACTTTAACATTCGGTTGTCCTCAAATTCACTTCTGAATCTATATGATGTTTTGTAACAGACGAAGTCTTGACCGCAAATCTGGTAGAATTCAAATCTATTCTTAATACGTTTAATTAACTGAACGAACAATTTTTATTATTCTGTTATATTCCATCGACATTCTTACTCTTCTTGAGTCTTCGGGGATAAGTTGGGATGATGGCAAGAGACCAGACGGTGTGATGCTGGTTTTTTAGGTACAGGGAAGGGTCCTAATGATGGACGCAACAAACGTTGATACATTAGTCTCGTCCCATATCAGGGAAACGGCGTCAGGACCTGGAGCTGCGATGGAAATGGCCGAATTCGGCAAGTGGCGAACGTATAAGTATATAAAGTCATCGAGAGTTATATATTTGTGCCGATTGCAGTAGAGACCCTAGGGCCATGGGCAAATTTTTTTATCCCTTTTAACCTCCTTTTTCGCACAAAGAATCAGCTTAGCGATTCAACGGGGAAACGGTGCAAGCATTCTTGGGACCATTCCACGTGGGCTTAATTTGTATAGTACTAGCGTGTAAGTAATTTAAGATAGACATAATTTGTTGTAAATAAAAAATTAAAAAATATATTCTGTTCATCATTCTCCTGCCCTTATCCCATTTTAAGTGGGGTCGGCACAATATGTTACAACATGTTGTCATATGATTTGGCTACGTATTTTACGACCGGCTGCCTGCCTGACGTCAACTTACCTTAGTCGCCTTTTACGACACCTCGGTAAGAAATGAGAGTGGTCTATTCTTTTCTGCAGGATACCACACGGCTATAAAAAAAAATATATATATATATTCTGTTAAATCAAAGTAGTATCGGTGGTGTATAGTTCTTTCATTAATTTCTTTCTGTAGTTTTCATATGCTTAAGACAAATTCTATCTAAAATTCAATATTAATGGCAAAAACAAAACAAAGATCAATCACCCAATGTCATTTGATTTAACGTATATATAATTATTTCTAAAGTCCAAAATTAATGATACCTAAAAGTATAACAAAATGGTTGTGTTCAAAGATTAATTTTATATTTGTATCTATAGTATGAAACACCTTAATCCCATATTAAGTTGAGATAATTCAAAATTATATAAGGAGTTCAAAATGTATCCAAATGTCTGTTTAAGGATTATCCAGATTATATCTATAGTATAAAAAACAATTGCAAAATTGTACCAAAATGGCTGTCTTCAAAGATCAACCCAAATAGTCCCATATTAAGTTGAGTTAACCCAAAATTGTATAAGTTCAAAAGGTATCTCAATGGCTGTGTTTAAAGGTTATTCACCTTACCCATATTGAGTTATAATATCCCAAATTGTATCTAGACAAATAAAATTAACTTACCCGCGTTCAGGACGAGGAGTATGGCACAGAAGTGCGGCAGCGAGGCGCGCGGGGGCGGCACCCTCGACCTCATTGGACGGTCGCCGGGGGCGGACTGCGATGTAATAATACAACCTCCGGGATAAAACCTCCTTGCTGCCAAACTTAGTCCTGACAGCCTCTTTCTTCTGGTAATAAAGTTCTCTACTCTGTGGTCACTTGGCGGGCTTTTACTTATATCTGCTTGCCCTTTTTTGTCTGTGTAAATTTGACAGCTCTGTGGTTTCAACTTTGACAGCACTTTCTTAAGTTATTACTTTTCAATTAATCTGTTTTAAATAATTTCGAACAAATTTAATTAATATACAATCGCCCGAATAAAACCTCTGCTTGACAGCGAGACTTTTGCTTGCGTTATTAAACCTGCATGCTTACTAACTTTTTGCTCAATTGGCTAACTCTATCATTCCTTTTAGAACTCTATGGTTTGAACTATGACAGCACTGGTTTGTAAGATAATTTTTTTTATTTAATCTGTGTTTGTATTCACTTTTTTTTTAATAATTTAAAGATTTGGTTATGTTTGAGCGCGCGACACGTTCACACCGCACCGTTCCGCCAAACGCACTGGCACTTTCCCTTTTTACATGGTCACCTTTCACTTTTTCACTGATCGTCTTATCACTATATTATTGTCGACATTTCAGATGCAGTCTTATAAAATAATTACATATGTTTGTTTTGCGCTGCAACAGAAAAATTAACGATTGGTAAATAAATAAATGGGACACCTACACGCACAATCGTCTGTTCCCAAAGTAAGTAACTTAATACTTGTGTTATGTGTGACGGACAACTGGCAAATATACTACATATATAATTTTAAATACTCAGATATAAATATACACCTAATGCGTGGATATAGCTACTCTTCGACCCTGTACAAGACATTAGTAACTATATGTAACTAGTGATAGGAATTATTCTTTCAAAAGAGCAACCGCCGAGTTTCTTGCGGGTTCTTCTCGGTAGGAACAACTTTCCGAACCAGCAGTAGATGTCGACGATTCAAAAGCACTTGTTTACAAGTTTACTTGAATAAAGAATATTTTAAATTTGAATTTGCATAGCGGTACATCTCCATTTTTTATAATTCTGTATTACGCACAAAAAAATTATATTGCTAAATTGCGAAAACTATAAAGTGTATGACTTATTTGCGTAGATAATTATGTAACTGTACGAAATACTGACCTACAGTCACAAATTTCTAACTTACGCCTACGTATTTTATTACGTCATGTTATTCTATTTTTGTTTACGTTACGATACGATGACGTCACCAGTTCTATTTCAAGATAAAGTTACGATATTGTTAGGGATTTAGGCTAAGCTTGTATAACATTTATTCAGGGAATTAGACAAGCTCGCATTATGTATGTGTCGTAATGATATTTTCTTAACTTGTATGTGGCATAGTTATTGGGTTGATGTTGATGTTTGATTAAATGTAACCTCTTTTATGTGGAGCGAAATTAAAGTAAGGCAGGTGAAGATAAAGGAGGGTGCCAGAATTGGGCCTAATTGTTACAGGAACCCCACATACATCAAAATATTCTTAGTTTTTTTTGTTCAAATATCACTATAAATAATTTAAACTTTCAATGGGATTATGTTACAAAACTTATTTAATAATGGTATTAAAGTAGTTAATGCCTTAAACGGAACGTGTCATTGACAACTAGTTAATTGCCTAAACAGCGCAGGATTCCAGCGTTTTTAGTATAAATAGATCAAAAAAATATAAAAGATTCGTAAATTACGTTTTTGTAAACATAATAATTTAAAATATTTATGTAAAAAAATATATTACCTTCATTTTATTAACAATAATTACTTTAGTGATATTAAAAATGGTGTTTAGAATAAAATATTTTTTTTAATTGGCTTAAATGGTATGGCTTAAAATCTTAATCTCTATGGGATCAAATAAAAAATATTGCAATAAATGTCAATTATATATATAATTATAATAACTAAAATATACGTTGCGCTTATGAACGTATTTTCTCCAAATGTTTGTTTTTCTGACGAAAAATGAATGATCAACTTTTACTTCAATGATGATAGCTTATTGTTATATTTTTATCACAAATCCTATCGTTTTTATAATGTTCTTATGGTATTTAGCATGTACTTGTAGTTGTCCATAACCTCTGACTATAACTGTTATTTTATAGTTCTCCCATAGAAATTAAATAAAATAATAATTGATCCTAAGATAACAAATATTTTTCTATATAACAACACAAAAATTAGTACTGTAACATCTGGGCCCAAAGATGTATGAAATTCTGGTACTTTCCTTTATTATACGTGTGAACAGATTGCGTATTAATTAGCGACTGGTTATAAGTTGCATCTATTACGGATATTTGAGATCCGCTGACTACAGGGTACATTACTTCCCCCTTTTAATGAAAAAAATACAATACAATAAAATAATATGAAATAAAACTTGTTATATAAAAAAAATATTGTACCATGTAGTAGTAAAGTACCAGCCTGTTACAATCCCACTGCTGGGAATAGGCCTCTTCTCTCCGTTTCTGGAGAGAAGGGTTGGAGCTAAGACCTACCACGCTGCTCCAATGCGGATTGGTAAGTTACACATATCAACAGAATTCTCTAGAGATATGCAGGTTTCCTCACGATGTTTTCCTTCACCGAAAAGCGTGTGATAAATTGCAATTATCAATTAGATACATGAGTTTTAATGGAAAAACTCATTGGTGCCTGCCCGGGTTTGAACTCGTGTTCCCCTCGAAAGAGTCGCACGGTCTCACCGCTGGGCTATCACAGCTTAATGTACTGTTAATGTACTTAATTGTACCATGTAAAAGGGGTTTAATGTGTAAATTACTGTTTACAAATATTTTACATAAACATTATCAGAATATAACACTATTGAAAAAAAAAATCACTTATACTATCACTTGTTGGGAGTTAAAGGCCAAACTAGATTCTAATCAAAATAATTTATATTCAAGTAAGCTACATGCACTTAGTTTGTATATACAGCTAATATATCTGTACTGGGGTAATAGGAAGTTAGAAGAGACATCGACTAAATTCTCTCTCGAAGGAAGTTTGTTTTGTAGTAATTAAACTACTTGAACCGAAATTGGGACAACACTAGGAATGGGACGGGGTTTTACTAGAATTTAGACTTAGCATTACTTAGACTTAAAGTAGCAGCCTGTTACTATGCCCACTGCTGGGCTAAGGCCTCCTCTCTCCCTTTTTGGAGAGAAGGATTGGAGCTAAGACCTACCACGCTGCTCCAATGCGGATTGGTAGGTTACACATAGCCCTAGCGAATTCTCTAGAGATATGCAGGTTTCCTCACGATGTTTTCCTTCACCGAAAAGCGTGTGATAAATTGCAATTATCAATTAGACACATAGGTTTTAATAGAAAAACTCATTGGTGCCTGCCCGGGGTTTGAACCTATGTCGTCTCTAGAAACTCGCACGGTTCACCACTAGGCTATCACAGCTTATACTTAGACTTAGCAATACGGATACGTGGATCGTATGACATTAATTTTAATATTATTGGCCTATAAACCTCAGCATCCTAATTTTAAAAAAAATAGTTGATTTGACGTAGTGTTTTAGCTACAGGAATTATATTACGGTTTTGAAAAAAATTAACGAAGTATAGAGATCAATTACCGTACCCTATTACGACAAACGAAACTAAAAACAACCTTGGCCTATAACTAAATTAAAATTTGTCTACAGATAAGTTTTAATTAAGTAAATAGAAAATCAAAGCCTGCTTTGCGATTTTGTTGTGGAATCTATCCCCTTATGAAACGATTCGATTGCGAGGCGAAACAATTGTTGAGTTTGTGATAGTGAACGTGTGTAATGCTTGTATATTGTGGTGGCTGTGGTGGAGGTTTCTGCTGTGTTCTTACGAATCCTGCATGTAGCAGATACATAGATTGATATTGAAAAATGATGCAATATAGATAATAGTAATTAATTGAACTATTCATTAACTATCTTAACCTAACCCAAAGCACGTGCAGTACTAAAGTATTGTTAAAGTATTACTGCAAGTGTTTCTCTCAAAAACTTCACAATACGTTCATTTTCCATCGCAATAAAAGAGTATAATAGTAAATGTGACCTTTGCTTGCACAATTTGTCACTAATTAACGTGGAATTGAGCGTGGGTGAGCCAACCCCTGGCATTCCATCCGTTTTCCAGCTGCAAGCACTGTGCCAAGGTTAACGAACAGTATATACCGTTGCGTTCAGTTTTCTTTTTTATTTGTTTAACCTTCGAACGAATATGGCGGCACGTTGTCGCTTTTTATTTGACCAAGGAGAAAGCGCGAATTTTCTCGAAATTTACTCAAAACTACTAAACGTTCGCGAGGTTTTCTCTAATATACTGATTGATTCGTTAGAAAGGTATTTTTCACGATAGAATCATTTTGTTATAATTCGCGGTCTCTAAGAAATTCTATGTAACGCTAAGTGTAGGAAACAGAGATCGTTCTCATACCTTATACATATAGGATTAGTTGCATCACAAAACACCACTACAAACAACATTCTACATTTGCGTTTTTGCCAACAATCATCATATTTTTACCAATGAATACGAAAAAGTTAACAAATTATACATTTAACCCTTCCACAAGAATTGTTATATAGATAGTAACGCTGAGGAATCGTGTTTGCTGGAAACAGTGAATAAGTGAACGGACATCCTAATTTGGTAATTTAAATAATTTATAGAAGATAGAAGTAAACGTTATTTTGCGATTTTGTCGTGTAGTCTATCTCCTGATGATGCTTCCGTTACGTGACAAAAAGATCGTTGACATTGTCCTAGTGAATGTGTGTAATGCGTTGTTGGTGCCGGTGCCTTGTGATTTGTGTGGTAAGTAATGTAACTGTAACTAATCCTGCGTGTGTGAAATATGACAACGGATTGTGCTTTGCACTTTTAAAGTAAAGTAAAGTAACGGCCTGTTAATATGCCCACTGATGGGCTAAGGCATCCTCTCTCCGATTATGGAGAGAAGGATTGGAGCTAAGACCTACCATGCTGCTCTAATGCGGATTGATAGGTTACACATATCCCTAGGATACACTACACTTAGTATTACATAATTTTCTTACCAAATGCAGATTATGGCAAAATATTTGTATTGATACGAATACACGGGCACAGTTTACGAAGGTGTAAAAATAGTCCATAAACAAAGAGTTCCAATTCGCTTAACGCTAATTATCTGGAACATTTAGGTTGTTTACGAAACGTTGTTTATGATCCCCCCTAGGACTCGCGAACGTTCGCGAACATTCTTGCCATCGGTTCGTTCGATTTATAAGCGGACGTATTGTGCGCTTCGACGTTCAGTTTGCGAATAGCGATCAAGAGCGAATAACAATAGAAGCGAAAATAAAATTTTGACCTCGGCTTTGTTATTGTCCAACGGACTGTATAGAGACTGTAAGTACTAAGTTTGTAGTGAAAAGTTGAATAAAGTGCTTTTAACGAGTCACCAGGTATTTTCATCCAAATCCATGAGCCCCATTATTATAAACTTTTTCTGAATATGATGATTTAAAAACTATTAAGTAGGGAAAGGCGATCGATGGTGGTATTAAGCAACTTTGTCTCAAGTCAGTAACCGAATAGGTGATCGTAATTTGATTTTCTTAAGAAACTTTTACTCAAATTGGTAACTGGATACCATGTTAACTTAAAAGCTTCACAAAACGTTGTTGTTTAATTGAAAATGTTCGCAAACTATAAATAACAATATATCACAAATGACATCGTTCGAAATATCTGCCACCCACGATTTGAACTTTCGACTTTATTTAATAATAGAGGTGTAAATACCACAAGCTCATCCTCAACACCCACGAAAGTAACACATGTACCACTGAAAATCGTTTTCGTAAGTTATATTTTTGATTATTTACTAACAAAACTAACTAAAAAAAGCTGTAATATCTCAGCGGTAAGACCGTGCGAATCTAACTTCCGTCACGAGTCATATTTTAAATTTCGAGAATCAATGAGTTTTTCTGTTAAAAATTATATGTCTAAAATTATTACAATTTCTAACACGCTTTTCGGTGAAGAAAGAAATCGTAAAAAAACCTGCATATCTCTAGCGAGCTCAAATTCAATATATTCTTTATTTAAGTAAACTTGTAAACAAGTGCTTTTGAATCGTCAACTTTACTGCTGGTTCGGAAAGCTGTTCCTGCCGAGAAGAGCCAGCAAGAAACTCGGCGGTGGCTCTTTTCAAAGAATAATTCTTATTACTAGTTACATATAGTTAATAATGTCATGTACAGGGTCGAAGAGTAGCTATATCTACGCGTTCTTATCGTCTAAGTAATCCTCAATAGCATAGTAGGCTTTCTGTATTAGCCTTTTTAATAGTACAAGCAATATAACAGAACTAACTACCTTGCTATAATCCGCACGGGTTAAGCGAATGCATGCAAAGCCAATGTGTATGAAGCAGGCAAAATCTACGCACCTTATACATGCAGGACCAGCCACCACATGCACCCCAAGGCGCAATTCACCAGCAACAACGCACACAAAAGCACACACCCACCACCACAATCTCGACGATCGTTTCGCCCCGAAACCGAAGCATCATCAGGAGGATAGGCTCCACGACAAAAATCGTAATGCGCCGCACTACCCATACAAGCAGTCTTAAATAGTTCAACTCCCACCAATACCCTCCCCTCCGAACACACGCAGCAAAACGGAACTAGATACATTTACTTGCTCGTTAATTAAGTGACCATTGTTATTTTTTATGATCTCAAGCTGCTCTAACGTATTGAGACGAAGTCCCTTATCACAAGTGTGGAGAATATGAAATGAATGGTCATTAGGCACCCTATGACCGCTTTCCAGCAAATGTTTTGCAAAATTAGAATTTTGTGGTTTATTATTCCTAAACGCAGCCATATGTTCCCGGATGTTCAGTGGCAAATATATTTAAATCAAAATCGGGTACTAAACTCTCTTTTAAAACTAACCAATCGCTTCCTGATGATGCTTCGGTTTCAGGGCGAAACGATCGTCGAGATTGTGGTGGTGGGTGTGTGTGCTGCTTTTGTGTGCGTTGTTGCTGGTGAATGCGCCTTGGGGGTGCATGTGGTGGCTGGTCCTGCATGTATAAGGTGCGTAGATTTTGCCTGCTTCATACACATTGGCTTTGCATGCATTCGCTTAACCCGTGCGGATTATAGCAAAGTAGTTAGTTCTGTTATATTGCTTGTAATATGGAATTCCGCAAAGTAACGCCTGCTTCTATAAATCTTTTTAATAGTGTTTTTTAAACTGTTGTAATGGTAAAGTTAAAGTAGATTGTAAAATTTTATATAGAATCTTACCCAAACCCACAAACGACTTACGTATTTTGTCAAGGCGCAAAGCAGGAACTGCGGTTCCTTAGCTTATGTCGGTTCCTACTTTGTTGGGGAATGCTGGGGATATACGTATGTAACCTACCAATCCGCATTTGAGCAGCGTGGTAGGTCTTAGCTCCAACGCTTCTCTCCAAAAACGGACAGAGAAGGTATTTACCCAGCAGTGCGATAGTAACAGTCCTTTACTTTACTAATAAAAAAAACTCATTCTTGTAGTAATTGTCGCTTAAGTAAGTTAACGGAAAAAATTACTTAATAATGTATTTTAGAATTACGGTTCTGAACTTGTGTTAAATGAAAATCATGCGGTATAAAACCTAGATTTATTGCGTTTTTAAATACAAAAGTAATAATGAAATAATTTTTCTACAATCCGCGATTTTATAAATGGAAAATATATATAATACTAAATGTACAGTGGACTCTCTATTCCTGATACATGCAGGATTCGTTAAAACACATGCACAAACCTCCACCACCGCCACTACAATACACAAGCACTACACACTTTCAATATCACAAACTCAACAATCGTTTCGCCCCGAAACCGTATACCATCATCAGGAGACAGACTCCACGACAAAATCGACAAAATGGAGTATATCTCTCGATATTGTGGTTTGTGCATATGTTTTTACGAATCCTGCATGTATCGGGTATGAGAACGGATAGTCCGCGAATCGCGGATTATAGCAAAATAACTTCATCATTATTTTTGTTTTATGGATCACCGAAAAGTAACGTCTAATCCTATAATCCTATAATTGCTTTTTGCGTACGTGTGGAACTAGTTTAAGACGTGAGTATAGCCGGTTTCCATACAGAAACTATTAATACTACTCACGATAGTTAAAATTTAAAAAATATATCATATTGCGCAGTGGAAATCGAGAAATATATCTTTTATTTCATTATTTTCAAATTTATTATTTTATCACGGATAGTAGCAATTAATATATCATGTAGGTAATAGTTTTAAATCTGAATAAATCTCCCTGGTATTTAATAAGAAATAATTTATTAAAATTTATTAGTATAGATAAAAAACAGTCTCGGAACACATGTTCTTTGTTATATATTTTACTGTGTTTAACTAAATTGTTACTAATTGCTTTTAATATATTTAAATAGACGAACTTATATTAAGTTTTATAATGCAATTCTTTTTTCTATAAAAAATAACAGAATCAAATAATTTAAATACCTTGTTTCTTAAACCGCCATTTTGGTTCGCCCGGCCTCAGGTTTCACAATATGCGGCCTAAAATTGAAACTATAATTTTAATATGATATTTTATTCACGGAATACGACATTCATGTGTCGAGAATTATAAATTAAATATGTGTCACAATTTATTAATGAATATGATAATCTAAATGATAATTATGGAGAAAATTAAGCTATAAATATATTTAAAAACTATACTAATCATATAGTGGCGAATGTTTTCGCCTTGGGTAGTTAAGATTTTGGGAATACTTGAATTTAAAAAAGGGTTCATTCACTTTAACAAGCTATAGTGAAAAAAAAGCATGGAAATTTGTTCAAATAGGTTGTTTTTCGATGGTTTCGCTAAAACCGAATTTACGGAACCCATTTCCCGAAAATACAAAAAACCGCAACATGCTAAATGACATGAAAAAAATCAATCTTCAACGCAGTCAATATCGAAGTTTTTAAGCACTTTTGGGTGATGGATTGAAAATTGGAAGTGCATGTATATTTTTTAATAAAGATTTTACATAGCTGTAATTTTATTTAGAAAAAAAGAAGAGGTTTTTTTAATTACTTTGTTAATGATGCGTGTGGGAGTGACGCGCGCGAGCCGGCAAGCGGCTAGGATTGTACTGCCGTATGAGGGTAAAAAGGAGATAACTATGTCATTTACCCTGATTTTGGGGAATTGATGTTTATCCGATGCCCTAAAATTATTGTGGAATTAAAGACAAATACTCGAATTGTCTGCTATGATAGCCCAGCGGTGAGACCGTGCCACTCTTTCGAGGGGAACACGAGTTCAAACCCGGGCAGGCACCAATGAGTTTTTCTATTAAAACTCATGTGTCTAATTAATAATTGCAATTTATCATACGGTGAAGATTTTTCGGTGAAGGAAAACATCGTCAGGAAACCTGCATATCTCTAGAGAATTCTGGAGATATGTGTAACCTACCAATTCGCATTGGAGCAGCGTGGTAGGTCTTAGTTCCAACCCTTCTCTCAAGAAACACAGAGAGGAGGTCTTTTCCCAGCAGTGGGATTGTAACAGGCCGCTACTTTACTCGAATTGTCTGTGTCATTAAGTTTTAATAACCTGTGATATCCAGACGGTAGTATACAGGTTACTACTACCCTACAAAATCTTTGGTTGATGAATTGATAGAGTAACCCTTAACTGGTGACATAAAAAAATCATAACACTAAGTGACATAACGTCTCACAGGCTACTTCTGTTAAATTAATTTTTGTTGTAAAAATTGACTTGGGTGTCTCGAAATTGCCTTGTTGTTTAACTACCGGTAATGAAAAACACATCAATGAACTAAATCATTTTCTTTTATAAATGCAAAAAATGAATATTAACAGTTAGTCACATTTTTCAGCCTCAATTGGCATGAAATCTTTATTCTACGTTTCAATCGATAATGGCGAAGTTAATGATGAATTTAACATATTTAATTATAAAACTAATCTGCGGCGAAACAAAAACTAGAATAGTGACTTCCAAAATAAAAAATAACTCTGACTCGTCTTGGCATAAAAACCGCGCGACGCCTGTGAGATTTCATGTCACTAGTTAAAGGTCAAGTTGAAATATTGCGACACTTAATTGATAGTTTATTAATCATAATTTTTAGAATTTATAATGATCTAATAGTAATTTGTAAAAAAAAAAAATATTTTGATAATGATTGTGACACTTATTTGATAGGTGGAGCACGTGTGGCCGCTAAAGTCGTAAAAGTAAAAAGTAAAGTAACAGCCTGTTACTATGCCCACTATCGGACTAAGGCCTCCTCTCTCCGTTTTTGGAGTGAAGGATTGGAGCTAAGACCTACCACACTGCTCCAATCGGATTGGTAGGTTACACATATCCCTAGAATTCTCTAGAGATATGCAGGTTTCCTCAACATGTTTTCCTGCATCGAAAAGCGTGTGATAAATTGCAATTATCAATTTAAAAAATTTTTATCCGTTTAAACACCTCGGTTAATCGCCTCTTCGGATGACAAGAGGGCTGGCTCCATTTCGCACAAAGAATCATCTTAGCGATGCAACGTGGAAACGCTGCCAGCATTCTTGGGACCGTTCTACGTCGGCATGATTTAAATAGTAGTAGCGTGTAACTAATTTAAGATAAACAAAGATAAAAAAAGATAAACCAAAATCAAATGGGCCCGTGAAAATAGTAAATATGTTACAAGATGGCCCTCACCCCGGATTGCTATACCTCGCCATAAAACTGCAGCCTTTAGGAGAACGTTTAAGTACGCGGCCAGTAAAATATGGAATGATCTGCCTCCCCCAGCCGTTGCATCAAAATCTATACATGTGTTTCGTAAAATTGTAAAACAAAAATTTCTAGAAATACAAAAAGAAGACATAATTGTAGCTTTTGGGCCGTGTACAATTCTGGATTGCAAATTATGATTGCTCGAGAAACAGAAATGACATACAATAATATCCTAATTATAATATCCTAAATCTTTATAATATTCTAAAACTCTAACCTGTATATGATATGCTATGTGTACCTGTTTGCGGACCGGTCCGTGATATTACTTTAAGGTCGGGCCTGAAAATCAGCGCTGCGGTTTTATTTATATCCTTAAATACCGCAGCAATACGCTGAGGCTGCGACCCTTTCAACTAGAATACCACTTAAGTTGATAAATTTAAGTATAGTTTTTTATATTATTTTATGTTTATTTGCTTACTTGTCTTAGATTTACTTTTCCTTACTGTAAAAGTTTAAGTTGTTGTGTAATTTTTAGTTGAATAAATACTTTATTATTATTATTATTCATTCATGTCTTTTTATTCTCTCGTTGAACGAGGGTGGTTTTAAGAATTTTTACGGGCTTTTGGCCAAGCAAAAATCTAGGTTTTTTTTTTCTAATTTAATGAAAGAAATTTCCGAACAATACGGCAGGTGTTTAAAATGACTGCTTTTTGTAGTTTTATGTAAGTGTTCCTAGGTATGTTAAGTGTTTCAAGACTAGTGAAGAGAGTATGAGGTATGACGCCTGTGGTGGATAGTGTTATTGGGATAATCCGAACTGCTTCTACCTTCCATTGAGTTTTAAGCTCTATTGCTAGATCGGTGTTATTATTATTATTATTACATATTTATTTCGGCTTATTTGTTTCTGTCACAATATTTTTAGCTATGCTATGCTACGTTTAGAAATTTCAAGTATAGTTTAATATGGAAAATGGTAAAGTGGACCGTTCGACATGGCAACACCGGTCGCCGCCCCGCGTAGCGTAGACCCCGCCCGCTACAACGCTACGCCGACGTGAATACATACGCGCTACGTATCACGCTATTTGTACGCGGGTACGTTCATTATGTATTAACAAATTAAAAAAGCTTACTTAGGAATGATTTATAGAAGCAGGCGTTACTTTGCGGAATTCCATATTACAAGCAATATAACAGAACTAACTACTTTGCTATAATCCGCACGGGTTAAGTGAATGCATGCAAAGCCAATGTGTATGAACAATGCAAAGCCAATGTACTGCAGTACGATTTTTGTCGTGGAGCCTATCCTCCTGATGATGCTTCGGTTTCGGGGCGAAACGATCGTCGAGATTGTGGTGGTGGGTGTGTGTGCTGCTTTTGTGTTCGTTGTTGCTGGTGAATTGCGCCTTGGGGTGCATGTGGTGGCTTGTCCTGCATGTATAAGGTGCGTAGATTTTGCCTGCTTCATACACATTGGCTTTGCATGCATTCACTTATCCCGTTCGGATTAAAGCAAAGTAGTTAGTTCTGTTATATTGCTTACTTAGGAGTACATCTATCTTCTATACTTATTATAAAACAAAGTCTCAAAAATCTGTCTGTATGTCTGAGTTTCTCAAAATCTACTGAACGGATTTTTGTACGGTTTTCACCAAAAGCAATACTTCCCGATGGTTTAGGTAAATAGCACGTATCGGTATTATGTAAATTGTGTTGAAGAATTGTAGTTGTTAAAACTTGCTTGCTGGGAGCTTTAGTCGCGTGCGCTGCGTAAACCAGCAGAGATACGCTAAAGTAATGTACTAGAGAATTGTAGATCTATAAGACTACTACAAAAAAAACCTGAATAGCATGTCTCTATCTCTTATGGTTAACTCACAATAACTACTTTAATGTTTAAAATTTGAATTCAAGGAAAATTTTGTGACACGCTGATTCCCACGCGGGCGAAACCGCTGGCACAGCTAGTCTTATACGAGTATATAAAGTTCTCGTGTCACAGTGTAAGTTACCGAACTCCTTCAAAACAGCTTGACCGATTTTTACGAAATTTTATATGCATGTTTAGTTATTAAGAAATATTCTTTATTCAAGTAAACTTGTAAAGAAGTGCTTTTGAATCTTCAATTCTACTGCTGGTTCGGAAAGCTGTTCCTATCGAAAAGAACCAGCCAGAAACTCGGCGATTGCTTACTGTCTGGTACAGGCCATGCCATTACAGCAGTTTAAAAACACAGTTAAAAAGAGGCTGTTATAGACAGCCTACTATACTGTTGAAGATTACTTAAATGATAAGGATGTGTGGATATAGGTGCACTTCTACAGGGGTACAAGACAGTAATAAATAAATGTAACTAGTTCTAAGATTTATATTTTAAAAAGAGCAACCGCCGAGTTTTTTTTGCTGGTTCTTCTCGGTAGGAACAGCTTTCAAAACCAGCTGTAAAGTTGACGATTCAAAAGCACTTCTTTACAAATTTACTTGAATAAAGAATATTTTGAATTTGAATTTGAATTTGAACAGGGTAGGAGTGTAGTTATATCCACAAATTCTTATCATCCTAAGTTATCCTCAACAGTATAGTATTTTTCATACCCCTAAGAGATAAGGATTGTCGACCCCTAATATTTTTATTTTCTATAACATTTTTTTAACATACATTAGAAGTTCCCTAGAATTAATTCATATAGCAACGTTTGCTGGGCAGTTAGTATTACTCAAAATCAAAATAACCTTTATTCAAATAAACCATTTCGGGCACTTTTTAATCGTCAAGCATCAATATGATTAAACTCGGCGGTCAATCTATTAAACATTTATAATTTAAGTCAAGCATATTTATAAATTATATAGTCTTCAATTTTGTAATATTCTTTGGGTGAAAGCAAATTTCTTACAGTTAATTTAAACTTCTATAAAAACGATCATAATTATGACGATGAATCACCTTGGATGAGGGAAGTACATTCACTTTTTTGCTGCCGGACTATCTCTGGCGAGGCGGCCTACGCCTTGGCCGGATTCCCTCCATGGGATCTAGAGGCCAAGGTGCTTGCTCAGGCCTACCGCCGCAGAGTTGAAGCCCGTTCATCGGGGGGCAACTCTGCGGCGGTAGAGGTAGATTGGCGGAGAGCAGCTCAGATGAAGCTCCTCCGTCAATGGAGGCGGCGGCTGGAATCGCCCAGCGCAGGATTCTGGACAATTTCAGCCATCCAGCCCATTCTCCAGGGCTGGGTCGCCAGAAGGCATGGGGTCCTCACGTTTCGCCTGACACAGGTACTTTCCCCATATGATTGTTTCGGGAGGTATCTGTGGAAGGTGGGGTTAGGTCCCCGAGGCGGTCGATGCCTCTGGTGCTCCCGATGCATCGATTAGCGGAGGGAGGGGTCACTGCTTAGAGAGGCCCCGACCTGGAGGTGGCGCTCTCCGGGGTACAGAGCTACTGCTGGCGGTGGTGGGGGGCAATGTGCACAACGGTACCCTATCCCCGCCACCAGCAGCCTGGAGGAGCACTGTCAGGAAAAAAAAAGTACATTCACTTTATAACTCCTCATTTTATGGTTACCTTAAAAATATCATAGATTTTGAATACCAATTAAGAAAAAGTAATAATAGAATTATTTTGTTATAATCCGCGATAAAGTAAATATAATGCTAAATGTAGATCGGACTATCCGTTTATATTTTCCACTCCAGCAAATAATGTTATAATTACTTTTGTATGTTCGTAATCACTTTATTGGAAATATTTAATCATCATCCTCCTGCCTTTATACCACTCTAAGTGGGTCGGCACAACATGTTACGAATATGCTGTCACATGATTTGGCTACGTATTTTACGACCGGCCGCTTGCCTGACGTCAACTTACCTTAGTCGTATTTTACAACGATTAAGGTAAGAAAGAGGGTGGTCTATTCTACTCAACCGGATACCACACGGTGGGTCAGCTTATAGTACCCGGCATTAAATAATGCACATCGATGTTTGGAACGAAACAGCCGGCCAGTTCGGTTTCGTAGAGCGCTGTCTCTGTCACTCAGTTAGTATGTGACGTTTCACACGGGTTCGTCAGTCTGTGCGACAGAGACAATGCTCTATGAAGCAGAATCTAACCGATTTCTCTCTCTAAGTCTCGATGTGCATTATTATTACCGCGTACTATACCTTAGTCGCCTTTTACGAGACCTCGGTAAGAAATGGAGCTCAGCCGGATACCACACGGCATTTTATTGGAAATTTTTTAATTAAAACAAAAATGGTAAGAAAAAAAGCAATATAATGAGTATGCAACGGTGCGGCGATTATGGATCTCCGAAAATCAACGCCTAATTCTATAAATTTCCAATTAAGCACTTAAACTTTAATGGAGCAACTCATTAGGAATCTTAGTAAAAAGTTGAATAACGGCCTACTTACCATCCCACAGCGAGATATAGGCCTCCCTTTCACACGTAATTCCTCGGTAACGTTGTATGAGCCCACTACACATATGTATGTAATTCCTTTAAATAAATATATGGGACATTTACACACACGGTCGTCCGTCCCCAAAGTCAGTAACTTAATACTTGTGTTATGGGTGACGGACAACTGGTAGATATACTACATATATAGTTTTAAATACATACTTAAATACAAATACACACCCAGGCTCGAAGAACCAACAAATTGTTTATAGAAAATGGTGGCCCTCGGCGGAAATCGAACCCACCACCCGCGGAACTGAAGGCAGGGTCACTACTCACTGCACCAACGGCCCAGTCAGTCCTTTACACTATGGCATAAAACTTCCCCACGAGTCGCTCCCTAAACAATCTTTTTAAGTGCTTCTAATAGTAAGTACGTATTTTACTAGCCTTGCAAATAAGTTTGGGTATAGAATACATGTATTATAGACAGCAACAATTTTTAATCAGAGTCTCAATTTATTGTTGCTAGCAACACTTTATAGTTACCGCCCATCCAAGGGTATATAAGAGACCGGGTCATTTACAGAGCTCTCCGATACTGTGCATGACTAGTAAACTGTCACTTCGCAACAAAGTGACACTTTACAAGACTTGCTTTAGACCTATAATGACCTATGCGAGCGACGCGTTCGCGCATGTTCCTAAGTCAAGACTGTGTCCGTTGCAGACACTTCAAAATCGATTCATGCGTACAGCCACTGGCTGTCCGTGGTTCGTGCACAACGTGAATCTCCATAGAGATCTCGACCTCCCCACGATAGCCGATCTCTTCAAACGATTCTCGAAGACTTACTTCGAGAAAGCGTCCACACACCCGAATCCCCTTATAGCGGCCGCATAAAACTATTAGGTGTTTAACTTTCCCAACAGATTTCACAGGCGCCCTAAGAGCGTCCTTAACGACTCTGATGATGCTATTACAGCATCCAACAAGATCTACACACAACATACACACAAACAACGTCTTCGCTGGCGAAGACGAGGTCCCCGCTTGCTTGTGTCAAGCGGCCGCAGCCCTCTGCCGCGGCCGCCGTGATGCAGACTTCTTCAAAGTCAATGTGTTAGATACAGTCCTCCAAAATGCGCCGCTTTAAGCCGAGGTTCGGTCTCGCAGGAGACACCCTTAAGGCGACGCTTCCAATAAGCTGCGAGTGCCTAAAAAACACTCGATTACTTATCAATTTTACCCGGCGACGCTTCTGCGCTCGCCCATCGCACCCGTAACGCTGTAAAGGCCATTAGGGCTAACAGCATAAGACACATTCGAAAAAAATAAAAAAATTACAGAGCTCTCTTTTGCGATCGGTTCTTATTTGTGGAAGCTCTGTTAGTTGGTCGATTCACGTGAATCATTTTATTGATTGCGTTGTATGGTTACATACGTGTTAATTTTGTTGTCTTTTTATTAATCCTACTTTAGATCTTAAAAGTATTACATATTCTATACCAAACAATCAGTGTCCTTTATCAAAATACTAGGAGACTAAGAACCGAAACCCATGGTTTTTTCAATAATGCAATATTCAAATTCAAATTCAAAAATATTTTTTATTAAAGTAACCTTGTAAACAAGTGCCTTGGAATCGTCAACTCTACTGCTGGTTCAGAAAGCGGTTCCTACCGAGAAGACCAAATAAATTTTAAAAGAATAATTCTTATTACTAGTTACATATAGTTATTGATGTTTTGTTCAGTGTCGAAGAGTAGCTATATCCATGTATTCTTATCGTCTAAGTAATCCTGAGTAGTATAGTACGCTTTCTGTATTATTATTTTTTTAAGTGTTTTAAACTGCTGTAACAAACGACTTATGTACTTTTGTAAGACGCAAAGCGAAACCGCAAGATTATGTCGGTTCCTAATTTGTCTATTATATATATCTCCAATCCTTTTATAATTATGTATATACATATGTATGCTTCCAATAATGCTATTTTATTGCGTTTTATAATAATGTATTTTGATGATAAAAATGCCTGGATTTTTACCGAGTTTCTTGATGTTTCTTTTAGATAAGAGCAACAATCCGAATCAGTTGTAGCTTTATTAATCATATTGATCCTTGACAATCCAAAAGTGCTCGAAAGAGCTTGAATAAAGACTATTTTGATTTGATTTGATTTTCACTTTTACTAAATCTTTTATTTTAGACAAAATCAGAAAAAAAATGAGTTATAGTTAATTAATAAAATAAAAAATTGACTCCATTTTCATCGTTTTATATCTTAGGCTCAAAATTGTATCAAAGTGTATCAGTGTTCTTTCTGATACGTTAATATTGTCTTCGGTAACTTTATAGCTAGTGGGCAATCACTAGTATGTTTTAAAAGTCAAACAATTTATCTTCCCAAGTAATACACATCGTAATAGCGGCTTACGCCCGTCCCGGTTATTATAAACGACGAAAACCTCCCCTAAACATGGGGGTAGGGAAATCGTTTGATAAACGCGCACCCCTCGCGACGGGCGATATAGTTTTGTCACGTTTTTTATTATGCTTCTTTTATAGAATACTAGCAATACCCCGCGGTTTCACCCGACATACCGATCTCGTGAAACTGGAAAGTCTACTAATTCGGACTATGGATTTATTTTTATAAATTAACAGTTTGGTCTTGGGACTTATCATTAGTTAAGGCAAAGGAAATTTTTAACGGAAGGTATTCATAGGTACACAAATACAATACGCTACAATTGTTATGGCATTATTTTCTTTATATTGTCATTTTTAAATTCGTTACATCTTTTGATTGGAATATCCGATTTTAATAACTTAAAAAGTATTTTAAGATTAAGGCAAAGAAAGTTTATACTGCAAATTGAATTCTTTTAAAAGGTATAGTTATATCCGTGTATAACAGTTGCAGGTCCTTTTATAATGGTCGCTACAATTAATTTGTTATGGCATTATTTTCTTTAGATTGACATTATAAAATTCGTTACACCTTTTGATTGGAATGTCCAATTTTAATAATTTAAAAAGTATTTTACAGATCTGGAAACAATTTATAGAATTAGGCGTTACTTTGCGGAGATCCATAATACAAAAGTAATAATAAAATTATTTTGCTATAATCCGCGATACAGTAAATAGAAAAAATATATAGTGCAAAATGTATAGTGGACTAGACGTTTTTTCATACCCGTTACATGCAGGATTCGTAAAAACATATGCACAAACCTCCACCACTTCCACCACAATACACAAGCACTACACAGGTTCACTATCACAAACTCAACAATCGTTTCGCCCCGCAACCGAAGCATCATCAGGAGATAGACTCCACGACAAAATCGCAAAGCGAAGCGTTATGCAAACAAGCATTGTTATATAGTAATCGGTTCATCCCCACCTTTACCTCTGAACACGTGCAACAAGCTTGAACTTGAAACATTTATCTGCTCGTTAATGAGGGTGCCATTGTTATGCTTAATGATTTCTAATTGTTCCAAAATATTCAATTTTAAGCTTTTTTCACAGGTGTGCAGTATTTCGAAACAATGGTCATTAGGAACTTTATGACCGCTTTCTAACAAATGTTTCGCGAAATGTGAATTTAGTGGCTTATTATTCCTGAAAGCGGCCATATGTTCTTTAAAACGGGTTTCGAAATTACGACCAGTCTGACCCACATATGTATCATTGCATTCAGGACATTTTATTTTGTAAACACCACTCTTTTTCGGGCTTTCTAATTTATCTTTATTATTGCATAGTATCTTTTTTAAAGAGTTATTACTTTTAAAACCTAATTTTATATTTGACTTTGTTTTAAATATAGTTGAAATTCGTTCTGACAATGTTCCAAAATAGGTCAAACTGGCTTTGTACTTATTATCTTTGTTATGTGGCACCGCAAGCAAAACACTTCTATGCGGTGCCACATAACAAAGATAATAAGTACAAAGCCAGTTTGACCTATTTTGGAACATTGTCAGAACGAATTTCAACTATATTTAAAACAAAGTCAAATATAAAATTAGGTTTTAAAAGTAATAACTCTTTAAAAAAGATACTATGCAATAATAAAGATAAATTAGAAAGCCCGAAAAAGAGTGGTGTTTACAAAATAAAATGTCCTGAATGCAATGATACATATGTGGGTCAGACTGGTCGTAATTTCGAAACCCGTTTTAAAGAACATATGGTCGCTTTCAGGAATAATAAGCCACTAAATTCACATTTCGCGAAACATTTGTTAGAAAGCGGTCATAAAGTTCCTAATGACCATTGTTTCGAAATACTGCACACCTGTGAAAAAAGCTTAAAATTGAATATTTTGGAACAATTAGAAATCATTAAGCATAACAATGGCACCCTCATTAACGAGCAGATAAATGTTTCAAGTTCAAGCTTGTTGCACGTGTTCAGAGGTAAAGGTGGGGATGAACCGATTACTATATAACAATGCTTGTTTGCATAACGCTTCGCTTTGCGATTTTGTCGTGGAGTCTATCTCCTGATGATGCTTCGGTTGCGGGGCGAAACGATTGTTGAGTTTGTGATAGTGAACCTGTGTAGTGCTTGTGTATTGTGGTGGAAGTGGTGGAGGTTTGTGCATATGTTTTTACGAATCCTGCATGTAACGGGTATGAAAAAACGTATAGTCCACTATACATTTAGCACTATATATATTTTCTATTTACTGTATCGCGGATTATAAGAAAATAATTTTATTATTACTTTTGTATTATGGATCTCCGCAAAGTAACGCCTAATTCTATAAATTAAGTAACGCTATCTTTAGAATCAGGCTCGAACTAAATCGTAATTAAATTACGACGGCTCATTTATATGTATTAAGTTTATGTAGTTTAACTCACCGTATACATAGCATATTTCAATAGTCGCATATGCAATAAAATATATAATAATATACTTATTACAGTTACCAATAGATAACAGATTTCATTTAATGTATTTGTTGGTTTATTAGTAACGCCATCTGTACAAACTGCTGTAAATTTTTGGCTATGTTTTAACATCACATCTAATGTACTAAAGGTTAGATGTCGCGTATTATAGTTTTTATTTAGTTTTATATTATAGTTACATTAATTAATTTAGAAATTATATTTCAATTGCAATTGAAAAGCTCGATGCAAATGCATAATTATACTTTTTTTAGATAATTCTACAGATACATATTTATTATATACTTTAGAATTGTAATTATTTTATGATCGTCAGATACCGTAAAAACTTTTTGGAACGTATTTTATTGAAATGAGTAGAATAGAATGATAACTAAACTTAAACTTAAACTTAAAAGACCTGTCGTAATGTATGGATCAGAAAGTTGGGCAATGAAGAAGATGGATGAAAGAAGAGTACATGCAAATGAGATGAGAATGTTAAGGTGGATGTGTGGTGTGACAAGACTTGATAAAATAAGAAATGAGTATATAAGGGGAAATATGAAAGTTGCGCCCATTGTAGAAAAGATGAGAGGTGCAAGATTGGGATGGTATGGACATGTAATGAGGAGGGATGAAAATCATGTGACTAAACAAGTGTTGGATATGAAAGTGGATGGATATGTGACTAGAGGGAGGCCTAAAAAGAGATGGTTGGACTGTGTGAAGTATGACATGCATATAAAAGGAGTAGCGCCAGAGTTGACGAATGATAGAAGAGAATGGAAGAGGAAAACATGTTGTACCGACCCCACTTAGAGTGGGATAAGGGTAGGAGAAAGAAAGAAGAGTAGAATAGAATGATAATATATTTATCTACATTATAGATAGATGGCTTCATTGTAGTTTACTATTTATGAGTTTACTAAAGCAAACGCATTAATAGGCAAATAAAGCTAACGATTTATATATTACTAGCTGTGCCAGCGACTTCGCTCGCGTGGAAACCTTTGTATCACAATGGAATGTCAAATTTTCTAGACATGCTATCGCGGACTTTTTTGTAGTAGTTTTATAGTTCTACAATTCTCTACTACATAACTTGAGCGTATATCTGCTGGTTTACCCAGCGCACGCAACCAAAGCTCCCATCAAGCAAGTTTTTTAACAACTTCGCGATCTCTTCAACACAATTTACACAATACCGATATGTACTATTTACCTAAACCATTCGGAAGTATTGCACTATCTTTCGGTGAAACCCGTACAAAGATCCGTTCAGTAGATTTTGAGAAAATCGATTACATACAGACAGACAGCTTTTTGGGACTTCGTTTTATAATAAGTATAGATTATGTATGCATTCATGATCATTCTCGAGCCTTTACCCCGGCACAGTATGTTTTAAACATGTTGTCACATGATTTGGCTACGTAAATCACGACCGGCCGCCTGCATGACGTCAACTTACCTTACTCGCCTTTTACGACACCTCGGTAAGAAATGAGGGTTTACAAAACCCTCATTTCTACGAGTTGAGTAGAATACAAATTCTACTCAACCGGATACCATATGGTGGAAGAAAACTAAAACACTTATTATAATCAAATGCATTTTGTTTACAGGAACGCAACAGTGTTCGTCAAACGTTTATTTATTGTACATACATAAAAATATAAAAAAGAAAGAAAAAAATAGCACACGTGAAAGGCAGACTTATCCCTAAAAGGGATTTCTTCCAGTCGACCGTCAGTAACAGAAAGAAAAGGGCAAGAATGGATGGGAAGATATGGATAGTGAAAATGAAAACAACAAAGCGTTAACATAGCGTCAAACAAAAAGCAAGCTAATTATACGAAGCATTACTATTAACTCCATTACTGTTTGAGGTCATCAACACTATGAATCATGCGTAACGGGTGTGTCGATGACTAGACAATTAATATTCTTTTGTCATAACAATATTACGACTGATTAGACTTATCTTCACAAAAGTTTATATTATGTGTAAGAAATATGCTTATACGTAAAGCATATTATACAATTGAAGATTAAAAGAGAGCCATACGTGCTATCTATAATATGAGGCAATGTGAGTCTCTTCGCGAAAAGTTCAAGGAAATAGGCATACTTACAGTAGCGTCACAATATATTATATATACAGTAATATTATTTTCGTACGAAAAAATATTCAAATGTATCAAACTAAATTCGATGTGCATCATAGATATACCAGAGGTCACAAAAAGCTTGTAATCCCTGCGTAGCGACTCAGCAGAGTTAGCAACTCATTCGTTGCTCTCGGTACTCGCTTTTACGATAAAATTCCGCAATCTGTATTAGAATTATCTACAGAAAAGTTTAAATTAAGTGTAAAAACTATGCTTATACGTAAGGCATATTACACAATTGAAGATTATTTGAATGATAAAAATGCTTGGATTTGAAAATCCTTTCAGCTCCAAACAAGACTGCAATCAAATAATGTAAATTTAAATGTTTAAAAGATTGACCGCCGAGTTTTTTGCTGGTCCTTCTCGGTAAGAGCAACATTCCGAACCAGTGTAGCTTATTAAATCTAATTATTGACTCTTGACGATTCAAAAGTACTTGTAAAAAGCCTACTTGAATAAAGATTATTTTAATTTGATTTGATTTGATATTTGAGTGTTAATAATGCTTTGATTTGAAAATCCTTTCGGCTTCGTACAAGCACGTGGCACGGTCTAATCACTGGGCAGAGGGCTTTCACAGCCTACAATTAATTTGTTATGGCATTATTTCATTTAGATTGTCATTTTTTAATTCGTTATATCTTTTTAACAGTTTTTTAACAGTTATATCTTTGAAACAGTTTTTAACAGAATTAGATAAGGATTAATACGGAGATATAAATAATATGGTTTTATTATCGTCTAAATTTTTCACATCTTATTACAATTTTATTAGGGATCATTATTTTTTTTGAAAAATGTTAAGCCTATGCTCAGTGAAGAAACAGCTTTCCAATGGCGAAAGAAATTTTGAAATCGGTCCAGCGGTTTTTTCGTGAAAACATTACATACACACAAACATACAAATCTTTCCTCTTTATAATATTAGTATAGAAGTATAGATATTCAATTAAATATGTATTAATATTTAACGTATTACGTTGTAAAAAACCGTAAAAACAATGAAACAATGAAAAAGTATTTACTATTTATAAAACACATCCTTAGAAGTCATAGATAATATAATGATTCTACTAAATTAATTCGGCTCAATAAATATCGTTCATAATTCGTCACTCGTCACAAAGTAGAGATCTTTCATTCTAAAAGTGCACGCCCCTCCACCAAATTACATTATTTTAATGTGTGAGAGAAAATATTGACTGTACTATTGTATATGTGTGCGCGCAGCAATTTCAAAGTTGACTCGACTCATTCGCGCACTAAAAGGTCAACTAATTGCTCGACTGGTATAAGTCAAACATTTATATGGCGGAGAATGCACGCTTTGTATGAGATAACACGTCTATTCTGTCACGCGTTCCTATCATTTGTGCACTGGTTGACCAACCAATCCGGTTACACGGATTACGAGTAACGTTTGCATAAAAATACAATTAATATTATATAATATTTATAATCAAATTTATGTTGAAAATTCTTTAGAATAAAAAGTAAGTTTTTAACGTTTCCCTGGAGTAATAGTAAGCGCTGTGGATTGTAAACGGGAAGTTCCGCATTCGAATCCTAGAAAAAACATATTAGTATATTTCTAAAATTTATCCCTGGTCTTGACTAGATAGATACTTCCGACGTACCCTTCTAACAAAGACGTACCACCAAGCGGCTTAGCATTCAGGTACGATGTCGTGTAAAAACTCTGAATGGTTACACGTTTAATCTTCAAACCCTTTCAAGAAACTTAAACTACATCGGCATCTATCAGGTGAATTCGCAATCAAGAGCTAGCTTGCCAACTTAATTTAATAAAGATCATATCATATATTCATTATGCAACAATTAAAATGATAAATAAAACGTAATGTACAGCAGTCTGTTCATTTATTTTATTAGTAAAAAAAGAAAAAAATTAAACCGCAATAAATATTTACTATTTTAACGCTATTCACTCACGTCGCTATCTTCAGATTCAGACTCAACATTAGTTATAAATTCAAAATTTTTCATATATTCTATCTCAATATCATTCACATTTCGACACGTATTTTCCCACATATTTCTATCAATCATGTCAATTCGTTCCTTAATTAAAGCAATGGCTTTAATGATGAAAAAATGATAGATGTTAAGTTTTGCCCGTTTTTTTTCGCCACATAGTTTTAGAAAAGTCTCCATATTTTTCTATTAAAGATAAACATTTATCAAATTATTATTTAAAATAAAAAATAAAAAATATTTATCCTCTTTTTTTTATGACATGCTAACTGTACTTTTGGCAATAATCGATGCGTGCTCCTCCTTTCGTGTCTGTCCGGCAACTGAGTAACCAATTAGAATAACAAGTTTGCGTGTATTTCCTCTGTACATAAGTCTTCTGTGTGTGAGTAAAGACATTGGAGGGGCGTGCACTTTTAGAATGAAAGATCTCTACCCATAATGCATCACTATTGTGTACTGTGGTTTGTAAAGTCAAAATTACGAAACTTCATGCACGTTATGCAAATAAATGGTTATAGATCGAGTGCTTTTGAATTGTAAACCCTACTGCTGGTTTCTAAAACTGTTCCTACCGAGAGGAGCAGCACGAAACACGGAAAAATAAATAAAAATATTGAAAACAAACAACAGTAAACGCCAAACAATATTCCAAGGAAATTAGTCCATTCACGTTTATATTTAGTTCGCTATAAACACAAGCTTTGATTTGAACCTTGCGTTAACAAAGTCATTACGCACACCAACGCGTAATATCTTCACTCGTATTACGTGGGCCTTTGACTCATTTGAAATACCGAAGATATACAAATTGTTCTATTTAAACTAAGCACAGGGAATTCTTGGAAAGACATTAGTTTTATCTTCATGTGTTAATTTTAAACAGCTTTTTAAAATTAACACAATGTCGTAAGGTATACCTAGAGAATTCTTGTCATATGTGCCAAACTAAATTGAAGCAACGAGGTAATGTTTGACTTTAATCCTTCAATTCAAGGACATAAGAGGACTGTTAAATAGCGGGATAGTAACAGGCTTCCTTTTATATAAAAATCGTAACATTATCGGTATACCAGTGTCAAATGACACGTTAATTAAAAATACCTATAATGCCTTCATAGGGTTGCTGGGTTATCCATGCGGTGAGACCGTCCGACACGAATTCTAACCCGGGGCAAGCACAAATGAGTTTTCAGAACGTCCTATTGATAAATTGATTTATCACACGCTTTTCGTTGAAAACATCGTTAGGAAACCTGCATATCTTTAGAGAATTCTGGGGATATGTAACCTATCTATCCGCATTGGAGCAGCGTGGAACGTCTTAGCTCTATACCGTGTGGTATCCGGCTGAGTAGAATAGACCACACTCATTTCTTACCGAGGTGTCGTAAAAGGCGACTCAGGTAAGTCGACCCGCCGTGCGGTATCCGGCTGAGTAGAATAGACCACCCTCTATCTTACCGAGGGGGTGGTGAAATACGACTAAGCTAAGTTGACGTCAGGCAGGCGGCTGGTCGTTAAATACGTAGCCAAATCATGTGACAACATGTTCGTAACATGTTGTGCCGAACCCACTTAGAGTGGGATAAGGGCAGGAGGATGATGAATGATGATGATAGGTCTTAGCTCTAAACCTTATCTTCAGAAACGAGGAGAGGATACCTATGCCCAGCAGTGGGATAATAAGAAGCCGTTATTATACTTATTATAAAATAAAGTCCCCAAAGCTGTCTGTATTTAATCGATTTTCTCAAAATCTACTGAACGGATTTTAGTACGGTTTTCACTAAAAGGTAGTGCAATTCCTCCAAAAGGTTTAGGTTAATAGCACATAACCGTTTCGAAGAGTTGAAGAGGTCGTTTTACAACAATTTTTAGTGGGGGTAGTAACAAACCGGTGTAGATTGTAGTTTAGATGGGGGAATAGGTATAAAAAGCGGTGTAGGGTTATAGAGAGCCTCTTTTCAAACGATTCTCGACGACTTACTTCGAGAAAGCATCCATACATCCGAACCCCTTATAGCGGCCGCGCTAACTATAAGGTGTTTAACTTCCCCAACAAGTTTCACAGGCGTCCTAAGAGTGTCCTGAATGACCCCGACGATGCTATTACAGCATCCAACAAGATACACACACAATTCACACACAAACAGCGTCTTCGTCGGCGAAGACGAGGTCCCCGCTTGCTTGTGTCAAGCAAGCGGGGACCTCGTTGTGACTTGCCGCACGTATTTCTAGTAACGTATAAATAAAATAAATAAGAGCTGTGATAGCCCAGCGGTGAGACCGTGCGACTCTTTCGAGGGGAACACGAGTTCAAACCCGGGCAGGCACCAATGAGTTTTTCTTTTAAAACTCATGTGTCTTAATTGATAATTGCAAATTATCACACGCTTTTCGGTAAAGGAAAACATCGTGAGGAAACCTGCGTATCTCTAGTGACTTCTGGAGATATGTGTAACCTACCAATCCGCATTGGAGCAGCGTGGTAGGTCTTAGCTTCAACCCTTCTCTCCAGAAAGGGAGAGAGGAGGCCTATTCCCAGCAGTGGGATTGTAACAGGCCGCTACTTTTAAATAAAATGAATATCTCATAAACTATCTCAATATCAAAATTAACGCGCGCCAAAATAATATCAAATACTAAATCGAAAATAGACCCAGTAGCAGGAACGCGTGGCCAAATTTGTTAGCAATTTCGAAATGCTCAAACTCGGGTTAATACTATTGGGAGTGAGGTTTCGTTAATACGACAAAGCGAAGCCTCACTAGATGCGAGCTAAATTTGTAGCTAACTCTAATTAAATCTGAATCCAAATGAATCAAACAAGGAAATAACTTGCTTAGTTGTCTTGATTAGCTTTTATTAGTATAGAATAACTTTCACTATAACATAACTACCTCGCTATAACCCGCACGGGTTAAGCGAATGCATGCAAATCTAATGTGTATGAAGCAAGCAAAATCCACGAACCTCATTCATGCAGGACAAGCCACCACACACACCCCAAGGCACCTCCACCAGCAACAAAGCACACAAGCAGCACACACAACCACCGCAACAATCTCGTAATGTATGCATTACCATTTTGTCGTGGAGCCTATCCTCCTTATGATGCTTCGGTTTCGCGGTTAACGAAACGATCGTCGAGATATTAAGAACGTATAATACACATAATTATCAAAGGATTGGCGATGTATATAATAGACAAAGTAGGCACCGACATAAGCTTGCGGTTCCTGCTTTGCGCCTTGTAAAAGTTCGTAATTCGTTTGTGGGTTTGGGTATAAGATTCTATAATAAAATTCCGCGATCGGTATTAAATTTGCCCTTACAGCGGTTTAAAAACACTATTTTAAAAAAGGCTAATACAGTAAGCCTACTATACTAGTGAGGATTACTTAGACGATAAGAATGCGTGGATATAGCTACGCTTCGACCCTGTACAAGACATTAATGAGTAAATTTAATTAGTAATAAGAATTATTCTTTTTTCTATAGACACTTTTGAATCGTCAAGTTTAAATTAGATTTAATTTTTTACTTTTGCAGCTACAACTGGTTCGGAATGTTGATCATATCGAGAAGAACCAGCAAGAAACTCGGCGGTCAATCTTTTAAACATTTTCAATTTACTTTATTTAACCGCAGTCTTATTTGAAGCTGAAAGTTTTTCAAATCCAATCATTTTTATCATTCAAATAATCTTCAATTGAATAATATGTTTTACGTATAAATATTTCTTCCACTTAATTCAAACTTTTTTCTAGACAAGTCTAATATGCATTGCGGAATTTTATTGTAGTAGCGATTACCGAATGAGTTGCTAATACTGAGTCGCGACGTAGAAATCACAAGGTTTTTAATACCTTTTTATATCTATGTTATACATCTAATTTTGTTCGATACGCTTTCTATAGGAAAATAATAGAAAAATAGCTTCATATGTGAAGTCAGGAGGTTTTGCTAGCAGATATGTAATTTTCCTTTACCTTTAGATATCTATGTTCTAGATCAGTGATTGCCAAAGTGGTCTATATCGACCCCTAGGGGTCTATGACAACCTGCAAGGGGTCTACGTCAGCGAAAAAAAATATTTGGGGGTCCATTTGCATTATTTATAAAAGTACCTATAAAGTAAAAAAAATATTATATATGTTTATAAAATGGTGTAAGTTGTAGGATGTTGGTATTCGCTTTGTGGTCGCAATACATTGAACTTGTAAAAATCTGAGAGTCGCAGACTCAGAACTTCGCTATCTTGCATAAAATTTTATTTTGAGTAGTTTTAATTTAAATTCAATTAATAAATGTATAAATTAACACGTGTTTCTACTTTAAGTTTTTAACACTAAACTTCACTACACTTAGAAATTTACAGGAAATCAATATCAGGTAAGTAAGGGGTCTACCCAACATGGAAAAACATGGCAAGGGGTCTACGACACAAAAAGTTTGGGGAACTCTGTTCTAGATAGAGATTATCATCTGGGTCACATACCTCGTAGATTATTCCATTTTAATGATTACTATATCTACATATGACAAATAGATTTGAGATTAAACAATTGAATCATAAGCTAGTTCGTACGCGCGATTATGTTTAATTACTTTTTTATTACAATTAGAATTAATTAGTTACATTTACATAATGAATGAAATAAGTATTTATTAATTACTATTACAATGTATATCATAAATGTACATTATAATTTATTAATTATGTAATCAACAAGTTAATTTTAAACATTAATAACAGACTGAGTCAAATTAATATGCGCGTATTTAATTAAAACAATGTATCAAATTTTTAAAACGCTTAATTTTTAATTATAGATATTAATAATGACACACTAATTGCATTTTTAATTTAAATTCAAAATATTCTTTATTCTGAATAAAAACAAGCATATTTCTGTAACATTAAAAGCATCTTCTCAGTAACTTTTTTTGAGACTCAGTTAAGTCTCAGATTCTAGGGAGAGAGAGAGAGAAATTTAAGGTTTAATAATAAAAAAAAGTTATTACAATATTGTCTAAAAGTTTCGAAACCGATATACTTAGTTAAGAACTTTAGAAGCACGATTTTGGACCAACGAACATTAATTTTAATTAATTACTTTATTTTATTTTATTATTTCCCCCATGCCGTGTTCAGAGTAAAATAGACTCTCTCTCTTTCTTACCAAGGTGTCGTAAAAGGAAACTGAGGTCAGTTGACCCACCGTATGGTATCCGACTGAGTAGAAGAATAGACCACGCTCTTTCTTAACGAGGGCTCGTAAAATACGACTAAGGTAAGATGACGTCAGGCGTCCGCCTGCCTGTGGTAAAATATGAAGCCGGATCATGCGATGATATTTCTATTACCCTTAATCATTTACCATGTGTATTTTCCTATTCCTGAAGAAAAGGCAGGATTGTTTTATTGTAAGATATGTTAGCCAAATATAAATTTTACTTGTGCCAATTTTCATCAATAGATGAAGCAGATATACAGACAAACTTTCGCATTTATAATATACTAGCTATGCCAAAAACGGCTTCGCCCGCGTGGCATTCACTGATTTACGAAACTTTGCCCGAATTTTCGAAATTTTGAACATAAATTTGGTTATTGTGAGTTAACTGTGAGAGATAGAGACATGCTATTGCGGACTTTTTTGTAGTATTTTAATAGATCTACAATTTTCTAGTACATTAATTTAGCGTACCTCTGCTGGTTTACGCAGCACAAGCGACTACAGCTCCCAGCAAGCAAGTTTTCTAACAACTGCGTGATCTCTTCAACACAACGTACATTATACCGATATGTACTATTTACCTAAACCATCCGGAAGTATTGCATCTTTTGGTGAAAACTGTTAGGTAGATTTTGAGAAAATCGATTACATACAGACAGACAGTTTTTTGGGACTTTGTTTTATAATAAGTATAGATGTATCACTAAAAGATTTCAAGAGAGATTTATCTTATAGTGACAAAGTGTAGTGTCACAAACAAATTAAAACATGTCGCATACGGTTATATATTTTTTGCACGCTCGATTAGAGTTAACGTCCGATAAAATTAGCAAATCACTTACGGCAAACAATTTTATCTAATCGGGCGTTATTAAGAATTGAATGTAGGCGTGATCTTATTTTTTTGGACATGGCTATATTCTGTTAGCCTTTTTTTTTACAATGTCACCAGGCAGGACGAGAGACAGAATCATTGCTTCAAGGGTGCCTCCTGTGAGTCCGGACCACAGCTTAGGGCGACGTGTAGTGGAGGGCTGGTGGTATGACTGTGACTAGTCATCACGCTGCTGTATGAAGCTCTACTAGCTAATGCGATTTTGTGTGTGTGTGCGATGCTAGTGTAGTAGTGGTTTGTGGTACGTGCGGTTATGATCCTGCATATATAAGGTATGAAAACAGATCGCGTTTCCTACACTAAGCTTTCTAAGATTAATGGTCCTAAGTGTAAGATAACGGAAGCGAAAGCGAAAGTTTTTATCTACTTGTATTTATTAGCATTCTAAATTTATAAATTAGTGTAGATAATACGCTGTAAGGTACACCGATAATGCATTTACATTTTGAGAAATCTGTCATTTTCAAAACAATAACCTGGATCAAAAAAAATATAGCAAATCAAATCAAAATAATCTTAATTTAATTGAGTTCTTTCAAGCACTTTTGAATTGACGATAGCACGATAGGCGCCTGTCACGTTGGGTAGTAATATCACTTCACAATTTACGGTGGGTGACAAAATTACGGGGTTCGCTCCCGTCCCGAAATATTCAATTCAAATTCAAATTCAAAATATTCTTTATTCAATTAAACTTGTAAACAAGTGCTTTTGAATCGTCAACATCTGCAATACTTAATACTACATAATAAAAGAAATAGTTTGGGCAGAACTTCGTATACTATGAATGACTTAAAGAACAAAACTATTACACTACAAACTTATAAAACAGTGATACTAATTAACTTTAACAACTTGCCGAAACTTAACCGAAACGTTAAACAATTGAGACTTGTACCACCTCGTCCGCGGAGGCGTAGTCTGACTCAAATTCAAAGACACATCCACGAGGCGGGAACGGATAAACAACTAGGTACTAATCTAATATCGAATATAGTATGATTATAATTACTGATTAAGATTAGTATAATTATATAATATATGTCGGTGCGGTTAAATCAAAACCGCAATGAACTTCCGATATAGAAGAGCAAATAGAATAACCGACATCGGAGGCACAGCAGAGGCATAGTTTTATGATTATAACATAAGGTTAATAAAACAGGAACAAGTTCACACGTTTCGATTAATTATATAATTTGGAATGATTACCAGATCGATTCTACCACCAGTTTGGAACGCTGTCATCCACTGATAAGAACTGGCAAGAAACTCAGCGGTTGCTCTTATCACGAATAATAATTATTTGAGGTTAGATATTAGAATTCTAGAGAAGATTAGATTCTAGAGAATTATCAATTTTATTATAGCGCAGACTTGTATGAAGCTGATAGGATTTTCAAATACGGGCATTTCAATCATACAAGTAATCTTCAATTGTATAATATGCTTTACGTATAAGCATATCTCTTACTTAATTTAAACCTTTCTGTAGACTGGTCTAGTATGGATGGAGCGGCTTAGTAGCTTAACAAATTCAAAGTCTATCATTCGGACACGTTAAGAAACTGAAACACACCGTACATTGTTATATTTTCCCATTATTTTAATAATCTCTTAATTTAAATCTTTTTGAGCTATATGCTGTTCCTACTATAGAGTAGGACACCGACCCAACTTATTGCGATAAATCTCATTCCCTTACTTGCGCTAAATTGTTCCCCTTTTCTAAATTATTGTCCCTTATATTTCCCACCAAATTCTGTGGTGTGAATTAAGAAATATTAACAACTAACTGTGCCAGCGGCTTCACCCGCATGCAAATCAGCGTGTCACAAAATTTTTTTAGAATTCAAATTTTAAACATAAAAATAGTTATTGTGAGTTAACCATAACAGATAGAGACATGCTGTCCCGGATTTTTTTGGAGTATTTTGATAGATCTACAATTCTCTAGTACATTACATTAGCGTATCTCTGCTGGTTTACGCAGCGCACGCGACTAAAGCTCCCAGCAAGCAAGTTTTTTGACAACTGCGCGATATCTTTAACACAATTTACATAATACCGATTGTACTATATACTTAAACCATCCGGAGGTATTTCGCTTATCTTTTAGTGAAAACCGTACAAAAATCCGTTCAATAGATTTTGAGAAAATCGATTACGTACAGACAGACAGATCTTTTTGGGACTTTGTTTTATAATAAGTATAGATGTGTACTTCTTTTGTGGTGTAGCTTGTATAAAATATTTATTAAAAACTCATAATACCAAAAATGTCTTTGTTACAACTCTAAATTCTAAATATATTCTATAGACAAAGATAGTGTTCAAACTTTCGCTATTGACTCCCACACACGATACAAGTGACACCGTTTTGTGAACAGTACCAATGAATTGTTTTTAAATGGTTTTAATTGGACGCGTAGCAAAAATTATTACGCGGAATCCGATGGTTGCAGTAATTTGTTAATTATTCGAGTATTTAATTATTTAATTGTAGTTTATTTCTATTAAACATTATAACTTTTTTTTTATAATTACTTTATTAGGCACTATATTCGCGGTCATAGCTTGCTTACACAAAAACGTCGAAATTTAAAAACGTTTAAAGACTTAAAATTACAATAATGCATCACAAAAATGATGTTTAAATAAAAACGTAATTAAACTTACTTAAATGATATTTTAGGAGCTGGCACAGCGGTGAGACCGTGCGACTCTTTCGAGGAGAACACGAGTTCAAACTCGGGCAGGCACCAATGAGTTTTTTTATTAAAACTCATGTGTCTAATTGATAATTGCAATTTATCGGCACTTTTCGGTGAAGGAAAACATCGTGAGAAAATATGCATATCTCTAGAGAATTCTGTTGATATGTGTAACCTACCAATCCGCATTGGAGCAGCGTAATAGGTCTTAGCTCCAACCCTTCTCTCCAGAAACGGAGAGAGGAGGCCTATTCCCAGCAGTGGGATTGTAACAGTCCGCTACTTTTAAATGATATTTGATTTGGTTAGGTTTACATTTTCTTTTGTGATATTTAGTAAAATGGAAAAGTTAAGACATAATATCTATCGCTTGGATTTACAACATGATAATAAGCTACAGAAACAAACTTAAACGAAGCTACAGAACAAATTCAGCTGATATTTGTTCTAATCATTAAAATTCTCGAAGATTATATAATAAATGAATTTCATTTCAAAACGTTTCCAATATAATTCTCCTCATTTCAAAATCTTATTTAGTTGATAATCCTAGTCTACATTTTTTCGAAATTGTCTTTTGGTAAAGGTCAGGTTAAAAATAAATTATTTATGTTTATAACGCATTACATTGTTTTACATGTTCGCCGTGTGGTATCCAGCTGCATAGAATAGACCACCCTCATTTCTTACCGAGGTGTCGTAAGAGACGACTAAGGTATGTGCCGTGTGGTATCCAGCTGCATAGAATAGACCACCCTCATTTCTTACCGAGGTGTCGGAAAAGGCGACTAAGGTAAATGCCGTGTGGTATCCAGCTGCATAGAATAGACCACCCTCATTTCTTACCGAGGTGTCGTAAGAGACGACTAAGGTATGTGCCGTGTGGTATCCAGCTGCATAGAATAGACCACCCTCATTTCTTACCGAGGTGTCGGAAAAGGCGACTAAGGTAAATGCCGTGTGGTATCCAGCTGCATAGAATAGACCACCCTCATTTCTTACCGAGGTGTCGTAAGAGACGACTAAGGTATGTGCCGTGTGGTATCCAGCTGCATAGAATAGACCACCCTCATTTCTTACCGAGGTGTCGTAAGAGACGACTAAGTATGTGCCGTGTGGTATCCAGCTGCATAGAATAGACCACCCTCATTTCTTACCGAGGTGTCGTAAAAGGCGACTAAGGTAAACTGACGTCAGGCAGGCGGCCGGTCGTAAAATACGTAGCCAAATCATGTGACAACATGTTTGTAACATGTTATCCCGACCCCACTTAGAGTGGGATATGGGCAGGAGAATGATAATGATTGTTTTATATGTGTTCCATTATTTTTTTTAATGTTTTTGTGCAATAAAGTTTTATCTTATCTTGACATTGTCTTAACAAAATCGATAAAATACCGCTATTGTTGGGACCTCCTCATAATCCTACACAATTTATTACTGCATATACCCCTAGTATATTTATAACAATTATTGCATGCTTACGATCTGCAATTCGAGCAGTAAACTCTATGTCGAGATTTAATGATCTGAGTTTAGGATAACAAAGTTACGAAAATAGGTTACAGCCCGGGGTGAACGATCCCGCGGCTCTGGTGTTCTTGTAAAAATAATAAGGCCGATTTAATGATGTGACGCAAGTTTAAGGAAGTAATAAATACTCGAGCATATGGTGAATCTGTTTTAACTTTTTCGCATCAGCGCGAATGAAACACGCCTTTTGGAATCCCTCCAAACCAAAAGCGTTAATTGAAGTGCAATTAAAATTGTTCAGTCCTGAATATTATTTAACGTTTCTATATCCCTTTTTTTAATTTAGGGGTAGATCGATTGCCCAGAGTTACTACAAAAAATTAACTTTAAAACTTCATCTAAACTACCTAAATCTACTAAATCAAGATTACATTCAATAGCTTAAGAGATAACGATCTCAAAATCCCTGTTGTCAAAACATAATATTTTGCTGTTTACATTAAAACTATCAAATATTCCTTTCGACACATACATATGTTATACTATTGTTTTTTATCAACTAATGATTAACATATAAACTACTATTTAAAAGAAATTTTTGGTTTCATGCGTTTATAACACAATAGACCCAGAATGAACGATTTTACTTTGTATTTACCTATGGTTTCAACATACTTTAATGTATTTTTAAGCACAAAAGTAATATTAAATTATATTCTACATAGAATATTTTAACCGTTAGGAAGTACATTCTGTGATTCTTCCTATCTTCCATATAACGCCATATGTAATGGCTGTGTCCAAATAAAGTTAATAAGTAAAAAGGCTACTGAATATTATTCCCATGAAGAAAACTCCATACGCAACAGGTTTGTTAAATATTAAATTAATATTTAACAAATTAACTATATTTAACTAACTTACTAATGTAAGCAACACAAAATTAGTAGAAGTGTTAATGACGAAAAATATTTTTCATCATTTAAAAGTCAAGACAATCAAAATATTTCCCACCTTGAACAGAATACAACGTCGCTATAACTATTTATCAAAAGAATTAGAAGAAGACATATTTAGCTTACATATTTACATACTTTTAAACACAATATAATTAAATTTAAAAGAATTAATTAAGTAGACGATATCTTTATAATTAGTATAATATATATCTTTTATTTTATAATATACTCAAAAAATGTACGCGTCCCTATTACATGCCGTGATAACCTATAATTAAAGACAATTCAATACAATTCTTGGATTTATGGCTTTTAGGAGTGTCACCCGACACTAATTACTTCGCCAATGTCACGTGGAATGGAAGAATCACGGTTATAAGAGTTGGCCGGTTTAAAATTGATTGATCGGTTAAATTTTGCTGATGTGATAATAGCCAGAATTTCTTGTTATGCCTTCACCTAAATATAATTAAAGACTACATTTCATTAAGTAGCTTGTAGAGTATTTTGTAGTATTAAAAATAAAAGCCTTGTTGGTTATCCTAATAAATAAAAATAACATAAAATAAAATTAGAAATGCCGTGTGGTATCCGGCTGCATAGAATAGACCACCCTCCTTTATACCGAGGTGTCGTAAGAGGCGACTAAGGTAAGTGCCGTCTGGTATCTGGCAGAATAGAATAGATCACCCTCATTTCTTACCGAGGTGTCGTAAAATACGATTAAGGTAAGTTGACGTCAGGCAGGCAGCCGGTCGTAAAATACGTAGCCAAATCATATGACAACATGTTTGTAACATGTTGTGCGACCCCGCTTAGAGTGGGATAAGGGCAGGAGAATGATGAAAATAAAATAAAATTAGAAATTCCTTGCATAGACAATAATGATATATATAACAAAATCGATTTTATCTTTGCCATTAAAGCAGTTTAAAAGCGCTGTTAAAGGGAGGCTGATACAAAAAGCCTACTATTGAGGATTATATAGATGATAAAAATGGGTGCATATAGCTACCCCTCTACCCTGTACAAGATAGTAATAACCAAATGTAACTAGTTATAAGAATTTAATTTGAAAAGAGCAACCGCCGAGTTTCTTGCTGGCTCTTCTCGGTAGGAACGGCTATCCTAACCAGCAGTAGATGTTGACGATTCAAAAGCACTTGTTAATAAGATTACTTGAATAAAGAATATTTTGAATTTGAATTTGAATATATGTGGCAATTATACTCACGGTAATACGTAATAGACCTAAATAAAATCATCGTCCTGCCCTTATCCCACTCTAAGTGGGGTCGGCACAACATGTTACAAACATGTTGTCACATGATTTGGCTACGTATTTTACGACCAGCCGCCTGCCTGACGTCACTTACCTTAATCGTATTTTACGACACCTCGGTAAGAAATGAGGGTGATTTATTCCACTCAGCTGGATACCACACGGCATTATTTTTGTCAACTTAAGCATTAAAATAGCCTCAATCGTGTGTATTTATTTCCTGTATGTAATTAACCTATAAAGTAAATATGTCAACTTAAGCAATAATATTTTAAGAGCTGTGATAGCCCAGCGGTGAGACCGTGCAACTCTCTAGAGACGACATAGGTTCAAACCCCGGGCAGGCACCAATGAGTTTTTCTATTAAAACTTATGTGTCTGATTGATAATTGCAATTTATCACACGCTTTTCGGTGAAGGAAAACATCGTGAGGAAACCTACATATCTCTAGAAAATTCTGGAGATATGTGTAACCTACCAATCCGCATTGGAGCAGCGTGGTAGGTCTTAGCTCCAACCCTTCTCTTCAGAAACGGAGAGAAGAGGCCTATTCCCAGCAGTGGGATTGTAACAGGCCGCTACTTTACTTTTTACTTTTTTAAGCAATAATATTTTAAGGCTATTGCCTTAATCGTGTATATTTATTGCCTATATGAAATTAACCTAAGTAAATATAAAGGAAAGTAAAGTAAATAAATAAGGACTGTAAGTTTTATATTCCATAAAAATAATAAGAATGATTTATAGAAGCAGGCGTTACTTTGCGGAATTCCATATTACAAGCAATATAACAGAACTAACTACTTTGCTATAATCCGCACGGGTTAAGTGAATGCATGCAAAGCCAATGTGTATGAAGCAGGCAAAATCTACTTACCTTATACATGCAGGACCAGCCACCACATGCACCCCAAGGCGCAATTCACCAGCAACAACGCACACAAAAGCAGCACACACACCCACCACCACAATCTCGACGATCGTTTCGCCCCGAAACCGAAGCATCATCAGGAGGATAGGCTTCACGACAAAAAACAGTACGATTTTTGTATGTAAAAGTTATGCTATTATGTTTTAACAATAGGTATCTACACGAATTCTCAGCTGTTTCTGCATTAACATTTTCCCACAATTGACATTAAAAGAAAGTATTTCCTATTACATAAGGAGTAAGAACAGAAATTGAAGACATTGCGTTATTAATCTTTATTTCCGTGCATAAATATAGATAAATATAAATAAGACGAAATATTTTCGAATGCTATTATTTATACAAATTATCAATATTGCGAGCAGACAAGCCGTGAAAGAGTAACATACACACAGACTTTCACTTTTATCAAATCAAATCAAAAATAATCTCTATTCAAGTAAGCTCTTTCGAGCTTTTTAGAGTCTTCAAGGATCAATATGATTAATTAAGCTACAACTGGTTCGGAATGTTGCTCTTGCCAAGAAGAACCAGCAAGAAACTCGGCGGTTAATCTTTTAAACATTTTCAATTTTACATTATTTAACCGCAGTCTCGTGCGATTGTATTATAATATTACTAAGGATTTATATAAGGTTAAACAAAAGACCCGAATTAATTTCCTAACTACTTGTGCTTACTCTCGTGTCCGTGGAAATCAATGTGCCACAAAATCTTGAACATAAATTTAGTTGTTACTGAGTTAACCATAAGAGATAGAGGCATACTATCGCGTACTCTTTGTAGTATATTGTAGATCTATTATTCACAGGCGCGTTTTTTCGCAACCGTGCAACATCTTCAACATAATTTACAAAAACCAACAATTTCCTATTATCCTAAACCTTAAAAGAATTACATTATCTATACCAATATAATAAAGAGGAAAGATTTGTATGTTTGTATGTATGTTTATATACGCAAAAACTACTGGACCGATTTCAAAAATTCACCATTGGAAAGCTGCTTCTTCACTGAGCAACATAGGCTACATTATATTTTCAAAAAAATAGGGGTTTCCTAATAAAATTGTAATAAGGTGTGAAAAATTAAGTCGTAAAAATCTTACATTGCGTGCGCTGCGGAAACTACTGATGATAGAACAAAAAAATGTTCTACAGTATTATAGAACGTATCAATATCCACAAAAAAGTCCGCGATATGTCTAACTATTATAGTTATGCCAATATAACTACTTTGTTACATTGTAAAAGTTCATAAAAGTGCCGACAATAATCAAATTTTATTCATCTCCGCATTAATCCCTATGCCATTAAATGATATTTTATTAAAAACTGTTTCAATACCGGTAAAAGATTTTTGAAATTATTAAAATCGGACATTCCAGTCAAAAGATGTAACGAATTTAAAAATGTCAATCTAAAAAACAATAATGCTATAACAAATTCACTGTAGCGACCATTATAACGGGCTATACACTGATATATCTATCTATACCTTTTAAAAGAATTCAGTTTGCAACTAAAATTTCCTCTGCCTTAACCATATCAAATCAAATCAAATCAAAATATTCTTTATTCAAGTAAATTTGTAAACAAGTGCTTTTGAATCGTCAACTTTACTGCTGGTTCGGAAAGCTGTTCCTACCGAGAAGAGCCAGCAAGAAACTCGGCGGTTGCTCTTTTCAAAATATAAATCTTAGAACTAGTTACATTTATTTATTACTGTCTCGTACAGGGTAGAAGTGCACCTATATCCACACATCCTTATCATGTAAGTAATCTTCAACAGTATAGTAGGCTTTCTGTATTAGCCTCTTTTTAACAGTGTTTTTAAACTGCTGTAATGGCATGACCGAAATTGTTTTCGGAATTTTATTATAGAATCTTATACCCAAACCCACAAACGATTTACGTACTCTTGCAAGGCGCAAAGCAGGAGTCGCAAGCTTATGTCGGTTCCTACTTTGTCTATTATATACATCACCTATCGTTTTATAATTCTTTATATTTTTATGTACAAAAATTACGTTATTTAAAACATACTGTGAAGCAAATGTTAGAATACCTGTTTCCTTAAACTTCTCTCGCAGGGAATCACGCGGACTTAAATTGTAGATGCCACGTATGGCTCTTTTTTGTATATTAAATAAATAATAATATTAAAAATAATAATATATTAATAATATTAATAAATCCCAGGGCAAAAGTTTTAATTTACAAAAATAAATCTTTAGTCTGACTTAGTAGCCTTTCCACGAGAACGGTATGTACGTGAGTGAAACCGCGGGGCATTGCTAGTACATAGATAATGGTGTCCGTATTAATATTAAAAAAAAAGTAAAGGCGAATTGGGAACAACTCCCCAGAGCATTCAGGATCCTTGTCGCCTTGTCCTGTGTTTAATATTTCCGAGATGGCAGCCATATTTATTACGTAATCGGATTGCCTTGCCGGGGAGCCCTTTGCAAAGGTAAGTCTCAATTTGACCTCCTTTCCTAAATATGGAAAAGTTTCGTAAGGCCATCGAGCTCGGTCTTTTTTATTGCTCGATAGCTATTTTTTCGATATCGTTAACCTCGTCTTCAATTTTTTCTTTCGTTGTTCAGTTTTTGTGCAAAAACTCAATTATTTTGTGTCGTTTAAAATCACGGTAGAAGTCGTTACATGATTTATAGAAGCAGGCGTTACTTTGCGGAATTCCATATTACAAGCAATATAACAGAACTAACTACTTTGCTATAATCCGCATGGGTTAAGCGAATGCATGCAAAGCCAATGTGTATGAAGCAGGCAAAATCTACGTACCTTATACATGCAGGACCAGTCACCACATGCACCCCAAGGCGCAATTCACCAGCAACAACGCACACAAAAGCAGCACACACACCCACCACCACAATCTCGACGATCGTTTCGCCCCGAAACCGAACCCCACGAGGCAGTACGATTTTTGTCGTGGAGCCTATCCTCCTGATGATGCTTCGGTTTCGGGGCGAAACGATCGTCGAGATTGTGGTGATGGGTGTGTGTGCTGCTTTTGTGTGCGTTGTTGCTGGTGAATTGCGCCTTGGGGTGCATGTGGTGACTGGTCCTGCATGTATAAGGTGCGTAGATTTTGCCTGCTTCATACACATTGGCTTTGCATGCATTCACTTAACTCGTGCGGATTATAGCAAAGTAGTTAGTTCTGTTATATTGCTTGTAAGAAGTCGTTACATTTATTTAAAATGTTTTAACATTTTAAGCAAACATTAAATAAATTATAGATTATCTGTTGAATATTCTATTATTGACTGATTAAAGACTGATTTAAGAAATTTCTATACCTCATCAGTAATTAGTCTGTGACATAATTAAAAAAATTACGAAATATTCTTTAATATTTCATGTACATAATATTAAATTCTCCGCATTTTTTTAATATGCCGATTTTAATTTTAATGCCTTTGTGTTATTTAAAAAATGATTTTAAAAGATTACCATACCAATTTAAAATAATATCGATAAAAATACGTCACTAATGATTTTTTACTCTATAAAAACTTTTTACCTAATTACGACTAGGTACTTAGTACAGTATACTAGGTAGAATATATATTTTAAGTTAACAATTGTTTACTTTTATATAAAAAAACAGTTAGTGAGTAATAAAAGCAAAACGCGTAACCAACATTGGTTTAGCCACAGTATCAGTGGGTGGGCTCGCGGTGCAGATGTCCAGCAAATACCGAATTAATGCAGTACATTGCCGTCAATTAAATCACTTGTTGTAAGCTCGTAAGTCTCAACATTCGAGTCTTGTCTACCCACACGTTTGTCCTGCCGTTTAGTTTAAAAAAGACGGTGCGTTTCACTGGAAACCGCGTTAAAATTAGAATATCCGTCCCGTAGTTCTTACTTCTTAGACGAAATGCATTCAGTTTGATGCGCGACTAAGATATGAGTTGTGGTTTTTGTTTTGTGTTGGTTTATTATGGCATTAGTCTACTGTGTCTGTTTTGAAAGTGACTCCTCTCACATCAACATTTAATTATATCTAATAAACTTTACTTAAATGTCTGCTAGTTATAAAAAGTTTTTATAAATTTTGAAGTGATCTCCAGTCGAAGTTTTTGGTTTCTTGCAGTGATATACAATTCAGAAAAACAAAGAACATCGTCTATACTTAAAGCAAGTAATTAATTTCCTTAACATAAACCATCCAGAAATTAAAAATCAATTTCGACGTAATGGTAACGACAAATTCCTGTTACTTATCATAATATTCTACAAAGACATGCATGAACATTTGTCACTAAATTCTAACTAGTTTCTACTTTCTACGTAACATGTACTAACATATGTGCAACATAACACGCCTCAAAACGTAAACATCAAGCATAAACACGAAGTCTAATGACTCACAATGACGAAGTTTCCATTATCATATCATAACCACGAGCATACGTTAGTTGCAATCTGACACTGAGGGCTAATTGTCGTTTTTTTTAACCGTCGCAAGTATATTTAAATGTATTCAATTATTAATTCCGTTTTCAAGGTTGTTTTAATGAGTGAACGCGAGTGACATGGTTGACTCGTGTCGCGGGACCCTGCGTATTTTCCTCAACGGCGAGAACAAAGGGGCCTTATTTGCGAATTTATTTAACACTTTCCAACGACCGACATACCAGCCTGTTGATCTAGACACGTGAACGGTGCATACGTGAAAACGAGACGATGCGTGTAAAATAAATCGAATGCAAAAATGATTAAAAGGAACGGTGATAATGTATTTGCGATCGCGTCGACCAACAATCAGTGTCAAGGCGGTCGGAGTTCCGTCTCGCTCTGTCCCGGCGCCGCCACGAGGATACCGCGCGCCACTGCCACTAGAATGACGCAGCCTGACGCGCATCAAAACACCAAGGAGGCGAATATCGCTCTATCAACTTACGTGGAAAAGTGGAAAAGCAGATACGAGGAAGCTGAAAGGAAGCACAAAGGCTACCTTCTCAAGTCCGAAAAAGGTTGGTACTGTTAATTTCCTTGAACAAATCTTTAGATTTTCCCACTTTTTTGTGTACCATTGCGCATGCTCCGTCTGGGATCGTATGCAAATGAAAGTGCGAATGAAAATCCTAGCCTCGTATTTGTCGGATTATGATAGGGGATAACCTGTTGCTCGTATGAATTATGTATTCTTAAACTTCAGTAAGTCCTAAGGGCTAAAACTTTTTATCTTTTTCAATGAAATATACGACGCGATATTAAGATTTTTAAAATTAAAAACATACTTTATTGTGTGTCATACGTACTTATAAGTCGGTATTAGTTATCTAATATCTTTGTGTTACTAGTTACTACGCAATACACCTGGTGTAATTAAATAGCTGTATGAAAAGATAATAACTTTTGCTTTTTCTTTTGTCGTTTGAGTAATAGACGATTTCGATATCTATTAACAGTTGCGCAACACTATTTATTGTCAGTTATTTTATTTAAACGTCAAATTTGCACCAAAACAAACAAATAAAGGTATTATTTTATTTGTTTTATTAATTAGAGTGAAACTTAAGTTCAATTGTTTTCAAAAATTATTCTTTTCATTTAGATTAATGGAAGGTAATGTTTGTTAACTAGTTTTGTTATAGTTGATTTTTTAAAACTTTTTATTTTTATAAATTCGATAATTAAAATCTTCAATTTTATATAATAATCTATTTATCAACAAGTAATCACTTTATAGTTTTTTATTATATATTTCACTTCTTTTTAAATAACAAACAATCGTTTTATTTTTAAATATTTTTAAACACAACTCTTTTAGGTTTTTATAGTCATGAACCTCTCATTATATTGTTAGGTATTTCAAGGAAAAGATTAAAAAGAATTGTTAATAACTGGAGAGTTCTAAGAGTTTACTTACTGAGGCAAAGCTTTTTTAATTAGGATTTCTTATAAAAAAGATTCTGTATGTACAAAGTATAAATGTATTGATTTACAAGAGAGTAGTGGTTAGCTGCGTTAGATTGATAGCTGCCATTCATGAGACTCATTTTTAACATCATACAGGGAACAATGAGCATTAGGTTAATACTAATATGCCTACTTGTTATCTATAAAAATATTATAGAATATGTTGACCCTCAGCAAGATTGGAAACTGCCTCCCGCAGAGCTGAAAGCAGTCACTGTCAACTGCCTATCAAGGCCTGTCATTTATAAATTTATGATTTATTATATTTCGATTCACATTGTTTCCTCCAACTATTTTGAGGAAACCTGTGTATGACACTGACGAGTTCATATTGGAGCAGCATCACCAACATCCAATCTTTCTAAAAAATAGCAATTCTAAATTCAAATTCAAAATATTCTTTATTCAAGTAAACTTGTAAACAAGTGCTTTTGAATTGTCAACTTTACTGCTAAAGAAAGCAAAGCTTTGCCTACTGGCTAGTGACTGACAGTGTAACAACACTGGTTTGAGTATTAATTCTCAAACAAGGATAATAAAAAGAACTCCCAATCTGAAATATTTCCTTTATTCTTGAATGACCTTGTCTGTTTGTGAAATTTATTTTTAGTAATTTGGAAGTTTTATTTATGTGAAGGAAAACATTGTGTGGTATATTGTATATCTCTAGAGAATTGGGATTGGGATTGGGGACGATATCTGTAACTGCTAATCTACATTGGAGCAGCATGGCGAGCTAAAGCTTCAACCCTACTTTCTAAAACAGAGGGTGTGAGCTTTGCCCAGATGTGGGATGTTAATAGACCAATATTTTTCTATACTCAATTAAGACACTTAAGCTCTCTTACCTCAGTTGGGGTATACTTGTTCTGGAGTACAAATCGGTAAACATAGTGTAGGACACTCTGAGACTATGGAGTGACGATATACCTATGTCAAAGGACATGTCCTATGACAGCAGGCAAAAAATCGATGGAGGCAAAAAGCTCAGGTTTGGGCTAAGTGGAGTATAATTGGATAGGCCTATGTCCAGACGTGGACTGAAGTGGGCTGATGATGATGATGCTCTCACCATTCGAGCATCAGAACATATTGAAAATAAGCCAAACTATTAAATAGATTACAAATACACTGCTAGTCTGAGAACGATGGCATTCAATAATATTATCAAAATATGTATTCCAATTTTCTAAAATCACTAAATTATTTTATAAGTATGCAGTATTAATGTATGAGGAAAAATTCTTGAATACACAAATTATAATGACTTCATTATTATTAATATTAATTTTGTGGAAGGCAATTAGTTGTACAAATAATCCTTAATGTTATTTGGAGTTTGGCGATAAGTAATTTGTGTAGCGCTGTCAAGAGTACTGCAATGAATGTATATTGTAATAAATAGCTCACATAGTTAGAGGCATGTTGTTCTAGGTGTTATCGAGTCATTTGTTTACATTGACACTTCTGCTGTATTCACTTGAATATTATGCAAAGCAGTATAGTTAATTCTTGACTGTGAATGAGTGATGTGTGTTGATTATTTAAATTTCTGTGATGTTAGTTCCAATTTAATAGTAAAAATTATGTTTGAGAGAAAGTCTAAGTGTCTGTGCGAATGAAACATCACATTTTAACCTCAAATCCCATCGTTTGTCCACTAGCAAGAAGGTGCGGATGTCGTCGCGTAGGCACCGTCATATCGATAATCTTTATCTTCCAAGTAGGTTAATCTCCTTACTGCTTAAATAGGTTTAATTTTGATCCTTACATAGCTTTTACTTGACTCCGCTTAAGTAATCCATAGGTACAGCGTAAGCCATAGCCAGAAGTAGTAAGGTCTGCCGTTGGTTGCAATTGGTTCATTCATCATTTTCCTGTCCTTATCCCACTCTTAGTGTGGTCGGCAACATAATAAAAAAAGTAAAGTAACGGCCTGTTACTATGCCCACGGCTGGGTTGAGGCCTCCTCTCTCCATTTTTGGAGAGAAGGATTGGAGCTAAGACCTACCACGCTGCTCCAATGCGGATTGGTTACACATATCCTAGAATTCTCTAGAGATATGCAGGTTTCCTCACGATGTTTTCCTTCACCGAAAAGCGTTTGAACCCGTGATCGTCTCTAGAGAGTTGCACGGTCTCACCGCTAGGCTATCACAGGCACTATAATAAAACGTTTTAAATATTAGTAGATTTAATATCATCCTTGATAATACAGAGAATACATTCAGAAACCTTATCAAAATGATCTGGCCGGCCTGATCAATGCATAATACCTGAGTGACCTCGATGGTAAAATTATTACGGAACGTGGAACATACACTCAGGTATATAATTGATTTGCGACCAGCAGGCCTACCATGAACTCTTATTGCGACTCAATTGAAGACGTAAACTAAATTGTTTTGCTTTTTCATACCATGACGTCTTAAAGACGCACACTTTAAGTCGTTGCCGAATGAGCGTTCAGAATGCGTCCTAAGAACATGTGAGTAAAAGAGACAGAGTTATCTATAGTTTATATAACGTTATCCTTTTCAAACATTACGATCCCAATGCAGTTTACACTTCATGGTACGAAAAGAAAGCGGTTCGCGGTCGTCGTTTACGTATTAAATTGAGTCGCAATAAGAGTTCATGGTAGGCCAGCAGGCATGAGTATCTATTGCATTTTATTGAACCTTCAAATCTTTCGTTCAAAATAATTAAGTGGATGGAGACCTTAACAGACAGACAGAATGGAGACCTTATGGTTGTGATAGCCCAGCGTTGAGACCGTGCGAATCTCTAGAGATGATCATGAGTTCAAACCCCGGGCAGGCGCCAATGAGTTTTTCTATTAAAACTTATGTGTCTAATCCAACTACGCGTCGCTCTAAGCCGTGGTCCGGCCTCACATGAGGCACCCTTTGGACGTCGGTACACGCTAGCAGAGCTGCGCTCTACCCTCTGCATTGCGAAACCTCGGCGATGCTTCTGCGCTCGCCTGTCCCGCTCGGTGACAGTCAGTTCGAAAAAAAATTTTGTGTAATTGACTTTCTTTTTATTTAAAAAAAGGTAATTTATTCTTTTTTCACAAATTTAATTCCCCACGCACAATAAAAACGATATACGTCAAAAGGCTCTCTCTCTATATACTCTCTTCAAATTCATTCTCCGCACCTCCTAGCTTATCTCCGTCTCTCCACACCAGCGCAGCAATCCTCACGTCTCTCTGTTACAGCTTCCGCTCGCCTCATGTTCCTTTCATTATATAAGATTTTATAAAAATCCTAACGCCTCACAAATAATCAAAACCTCCTTGTGCAACGCTTATTTACCAATTTAACGAAGGTAAAGAATTTGGCCCTCACGAGTTGTATTAGTTGTTAATATACATAATTATAAAAAGATTGGCGATGTATATAATAGACAAAGTAGGAACCGACATAAGCTTGCGGTTCCTGCTTTGCGCTTTGCAAAAGCAAATAAGTCATTTGTGGGTTTGGGTATAAGATTCTATAACAAAATCCCGCAACAGATTTTATCTTAACCACTACAGCAGTTTATAAACGCTTTTAAAGGGAGGCTGATACAAAAAAACCTACTATACTATTGAGGATTATATAGATGATAAAAATGCGTGAATTTAGCTACTCCTCTACCTTGTACAAGATAGTAATAACCAAATGTAAATAGTAATAAGAATTATTGTTTGAAAAGAGCAACCGCCGAGTTTCTTGCTGGTTCTTCCCTTCTACAAATTTACTTGAATAAAGAATATTTTGAATTGAATTGATATATCCGATATATATTCAGCTGAGTAGAATAGACCACCCTCATTTTTTAGCGAGGTGTCGTAAAGAGCGACTAAAGTAAGTCGACGTCAGGCAGGCGGCCGGTCGTAAAATACCTAGCCAAATCATCTTACAACATGCTTAAAACATATTGTGCCGACCCCACTTAGAGTAGGGTAAGGGCAGGACAATGATGATGATATATACATCATGCCTCCCAATTTGAATGCGACCTAAAATCTAAAAAACTACTTGACTACAAATAAACTGAAAAATGTGGAATTTTGCAAAAAAACACCTGTCTCTATAAAGAATGTTGAGCGTTCGTAATTCCACGTTAAAATTGTCATATTTATTCAATTGTTAATGAAATATGAAGGCCAATAACAGTCTAATATATTGTCTGCATCGTTTTTAATATTCTCAACATGGTAATGTCTATTTTTGGCTTAACTTTATCGTAATTATTCTATTATCATTACGCTATCTAGCGATGGCTCGTCATTTCATCACATTTAAATTCAAATTCAAGTTATTCTTTATTTAAGTAAACTTGTAAACCAGTGCTATTGAATCGTCAACTTTACTGCTGGTTCCGAAAGCTGTTCCTACCGAGAAGAGCCAGCAAGAAACTCGGCGGTTGCTCTTTTAAACAATAATTCTTATTACTAGTTACATATAGTTATTAATATCATGTACAGGGTCGAAAAGTAGCTATATTCACACATTCTTATCGTCTAAGTAATCCTCAATAGTATAGTAGGCTTTCTGTATAAAATATACAAAATTATAAAAAGATTGGCGCTGTATATAATAGACAAAGTAGGAACCGGCATAAGCTTGCGGTTCCTGCTTTGCGAAGAGCAGCTGTATCCACGCATTCTAAGCGTCTAAGTAGTCCTTTGAATCTACAACTCCTATTTCTTCCAGGTAATGACCCAAAAAACGTGTTTGTTCCATTGCTTCAGTGTCAGCCTAATCTATACTAATATATAAAGCTGAAGAGTTTGTTTGTTTGATTGATTGATTGATTGTTTGTTTGTTTGTTTGAACGCGCTAATCTCAGGAACTACTGGACCGATTAAAAAAATTTCTGAGTGTATATCTTACACTCAGAAATTTTTTTATCCATTTATCATTTATCGAGGAAGGCTATAGACCTCTATCATCGACCATCTCGCTAAGATGAATAGGAGAAGAGCAGCAATAAAAAATATTGCGAAAACGGAAAAAATTAAAGCTTCCTTGCGTGCGTGCGTGCGTGCGTGAAGTGAAAGTTATTCAAAATCAAGTACTGCAAAATTGTTCCCCTCTAAAAGTTCTAAATAAAAGTCCGCCACAGCATATGTCTAGCATTTAAGGTTAACCCACTTTAACCATAATTAATACAAGTATTATGGTTTACTCAAATAATAAGACTGCATTCCACGCGAACGAAGTTGCGTTTAGAAGCTAGTCTTTGATATATAAAATTAAGAATATGTATAATGTTGTCCACAGCAAAACGGGAACATGACGATCTCCAGAGGCGATACAATATCGTCACAGAAGAAAGGAACCATCTGGAAGCAGAGCTTAATGATAGGGAGAAGGAGCTCAACAAGCTGCGCGCTGTCTCCGAGAAGCTGTTCAAAGAGTACCAACAGCTCAAGAACCAACATGAGATTGACACTGGTGTTATGCAGAAGTAAGTTATTTCAAAAAATACTTTATTTGATTATCGTAAATTTAGAAGAACGAGTATGTCGTGTGGTATCCAGCTGACTAGAATAGACCACCCTCATTTCTTACCCAGGTGTCGTACAAGGCGACTAAGGTAAGTCGACTCACCGTGTGGTGTCCGGTTTAGCAGAATATACCAGCCTCTTACTTACCGAGGGGTCGTAAAATACGACTAAGTTAAGTTGACGTCAGGCAGGCGGCCGGTCGTAAAATACGCAGCCAAATCATGTGACAACATGTTTGTAACATGATGTGCCGACCCACTTAGAGTGGGATAAGGGCAGGAGGATGATGATGAAATTGAAACGAGTCAAGTTCAAAAGCTTTGTCACAATTGGCAAAAAAAACCGTTGAGGAGTTCCCTCGTCTGGAGCCAATCCTGGCAGGAGCATCAGGTCATGCTTTGTCATCGAGCTGGACCCCCCGGGAAGTGGGTCAAATTTAACTTGCAAGATTCCACCTTCACATGCATAATAATATGTAAAAAAATAAAGTTAAATAGTTAAAAAACATGTCATTTTGACATTTTTAGCTTTTGCTAAAAGCAACTTTTGGACGGTGGTAAATTTTTAGTATAATATTTAATTTCTGATGGGGTAAATGCGCGGATATTGAATATATTTTTTTTATTACAAATACGTGGCATTTACAATTTAAGTCCGCGTGATTCCGTGCGAGAGAAGTTTAACGAAATAGGTATTCTTACATTGGCTGTTAGTGAAGAATAAGAGATAAATCTAAGTCTAATAGATTCTTTAGGATGTTGAATCGCTTTACAATGAAATTAACTGGAGTCATTTACATCAGTAAAGAACTCATTGACTAAAATTAGACTTTGCATTTTCTACAATCCATTATGACGTTAAAGAAGCGACGAAAACTCGGTATTATCCTCGACAATAAAACGAAGGGAGATGTATAGAATATATAATGAGTTAGGACCCTGATGTGATAAAAACCCAATTTTACACGCAAACAATATTATGAGCCTTATTGTTGAATTTATAAAGTTTAAAGTTGTCTATGGATCTGTGTCTATGATCTCATCTTTATTCATAGACAATTAAAAGAACATTTAAATATTTATGTCTTAATTATCCTAATATTAGGGTCCTGCAATTGTTGCAGGCGTTAGTGTTTAAATTGAATTAGTGTTGACCATTGAGTTTTTATTATCCATTATCATAATTAAAAGAATTAGGCGAATATCCCTAATATAAAAGTAATGATAATATTATTTTTCTAAGAGTAATGCTAAATGTAAAAGTATGTAAAAATGATAGTCGTCGAGTCTATTTCCTGATGATGCTTGGGTTTGGATTGTGGTACTGAATGTGTGCAGTTTTGTGATGTTGTGGTGTTGGTGGTGAGTAGTAGTGCGTGCGTTTTTACATGCATATATCAGAACGGATTGATAGAATTATCTTTACTTTTTCCGTAATGATATTGTAAATGCAAAAGTATGACTGTCTTTTTCTCTTTCACTGTAAATCAATGGAGCAATATTGATGAAATTTGTTATTTAAGTTTATGACAAAGACGATAAGAAGAGTGTATGCAAATGAGATGATAAGGATGTGTGGTGGGACAAGACTGAAAAAAAATACATATAAGTCTGAAAGTTGCACCCATTATAGGAAATAAGAAATCAAAATCAAAATAATCTTCATTCAAGTAAGCTCTTTCGAGCACTTTTAATTCGTCAAGGTTCAATATGATTAATGAAACTGCAACTGTCTCAGAATGTTGCTCTTACCGAGAAGAATCAGCAAGTATAGTAGTAAGTATAGTACTCGGCAATAAATAATGCACATCGAGGCTTAGAGAGAGAAAATCTGCTAGATTCTGCTTCATAGACCATTGTCTCTGTCGCACAAACTGACGAACCCGTGCGAAACGTCACATACTAACTGAGTGACAGAGACAGCGCTCTACGAAACCGAACTGGCCGGCTGTTTCGTTCTAAACATCGATGTGCATTATTTAATGCAGGGTACTATAACTCGGAGGTCAAATATTTTAAACATTTCAATTTTACATGATTAAACCGCAGTCTTGTATGTAGCTGAAGGGATTTTCAAATCCAGGCATTTTTAACATCCAAATAATCTTCAATTTTGTACTATGCTTTACGTATAAACATTAGAGAAGAGCAAGATTAAGATCTTATATGATGGCATATTGAAAAGGGAAGAAATCAATCAAACGAGGGTTAGATATGAATGTGAATGAATTATATTTATGACCAGAGGGACGCCGCAAAAGAAATGGTTTAATCATATGCATATAAAAAGAGCGCCAGAGTTTACAAATGATAGTAGAGAATGGAAGCGAAAGCTAACGTGTCGACCCCACGTAGAGTAGTGGCTGGAGAATGATGATCCTTCGGTAAATTAAAATAACAATATAGTTCATAATTGAGGGTATTTCAAAACTCAAAATGAAGCAGATGATGATACTACTAATCTATTTTTATTTTATTTTTATTATGAATTATCAACAGTAGTTACAATGATAAATTACTTATATGCTACTTTAGATTTCTTGAGTATTGTACTACTAATTACAGATAATTACGACCTGCCTATAAATTTTACATTGTAATCAATATCCAAATAATATTAAACTTAAATCTATAATAATTATGATTATAATTATGAAGATAATGATAAATAATAAAAAAATAAAAATATGATGATATGATAATAAAGCAGAAAAATATATACCTATATGAAAAAAAAATCCCCAGAAGCTTTCTGTCTGCATGTGATTGAATTTCTTAAGAGCGTATTTTCGTATGGATTGTAGTTTCTTGAGGATGGTTAAGGTAAATAGCTATTTTCCGGAACGGCTGAACCATTTCTAATGACTGGAAGATATAGGAAGCTGTGGAGCATCTTATAATTCAAAATAATTCTTTATTCAAATTGGCCTTTACAAGCACTTTTGAATCGTCAAATTTAAAATAAAATGAAGCTACGGTTCGGAAAGTTGCTCTAACTGAGAAGAACCAGCAAGAAACTCGGCGGTCACTCGTTTCATAAATATTACAATATTGTATTATTATCTCTTTAATTTTTCTAAAACCAAACTCCTTACATTTTTAAATATTTCTAATTATAAAAAATGCCTTCTGCATCCGACTCTTGACCTAACTATTAAGCGAAAGCCTCCGAAGATGTTGGTCGAGGCTTTTCGCAATCAGACCGTTAACCGACACAACAATATTTACAATTATTGTTGAGTCAACATTTAACATGGCGGTTATCTCATACGACAGGTATGAGATAACCGCCATAATATATTGTATTTATTATTATTATGTATGCTTCTGTTAACCCTAGATTTCCTTTTGTAAAGCACTGATTTCTTTTATTTATGTATCAAATAACTTACGTTATCTACAAATTCCACAGAAGCCTGTTTAGAAAGCGCAAGTTTGGTAACACAGCTTTAATATCTAGGTAAACATTATAATTTCAAATCAATTTTCACTTTCCGGTGCGACATCGGCTATATTTCTGTTTCTTGTATTGCTTACGCGTGTTTGCATCTTTTTTTAAATTCATTTCTCTTATAATATTGAATTTGAATCCATTTAATTCGATAACTTGTGTTAGAGTTGGTTCATGTTTAAAAATAACTATATCAACGAGCTAATGTATTTAGTTCATAATTTATTTATAGTGTTGTTTACAAACTAAGTGACCTTATTAAAGTAAATAAAATCTAATTAAAGCATGAGGTGATTAAATCTATTGTGTTATTGAAAAAATTTCTTCTCAATTATTTTCATTTTTATTTATTTGGTAATCTGATTATTCTTTAATTGTTTGTTTTTGTAGTTAACCTTTCAATGATCCTTTAAACGAATAATAGTTCTGTTTTAATCCTGATTAAGTAAAGGTGATTAAAGAAATATTCGTTTCGATTTTGTCATTATATTCTTCAAGATTGTTTGATAAACTGGTGCTATATGTGTTTCGATTTTAAATAAAGTGAGTTTTGGTAAAAGTGTGTGCATTAAACTCCATAGGAATTGGATTTATAATATGGTGGCATTATTTGAAGTGTAATTGATGTAAATTTAGTCCTTATAATAAAGAAAGTGATCCACGAGTACTCGGAATTTGAAAATGATTATTTTTTTATTTGACAGCATACTTAGCCGGCTGTCTTTTTATGGGTATTAATAAACAGGAGGAATCGGCATCTAAACTATCAAACATATACAAATCCTTATAAATCCTTCGATATAGGTTGCCTTATTGAGAGATTAATTCTGTTGTACAATATATACTTGTTTACTTTTTGTTTTTTTTTAATATTTTGCGCAATAAAGTGTATTCGTTGTTGTTGATATAAACTATCATACACTAGCACACCTAGTTCACTTCAGCGGGGTTGATTAGGAGATATATTACAGATCAAAAACGTTGTTGCAATCGCCACTAAACTTAACAATTATTATGAACGGGGTCAATCTGAAGATTGTCTGTAAAATTTTAATAAAATTGGTCGGAAAAGAAGCCGTTTCGGAGTCTGTAAGGAACATACATTGCTTTTCTCTTTATATATGAGTTTTAAATGAATAAAATTATGTCTTAATTATTTACAAATCACGCCTTACATACTTAAATAAAAACAAGTCGAGTTGAATTTTTTAAACTTTAAACAAAATTTCATGTACCTACTGTTAATCGTTTATAAATTCCCTCATCTTGAGCTAATCCTAGCAGCATCACTTCATGGTTATCATAATCATGCATTGTCATCAGAACTGGACCAGTGTGTAAAATTTCATCCCAATCAGACACCGGGAAATGGGTGAAATTAAACTTGCAAGATTCCACATCCAAGATACATACATAGCAAATTGAATAATTAAGAAGTAAAGCATTTTTAAATACATTCGTATTATTTAAAAAGTGAACGTGCTTTATAAATTTGTAAAATAAAGTCGTACAATGCGTTCAAATGCTCATATTTAAAATGGCGGTCGACATAATCTATACTTATTATAAAACAAAGTCTCAAAAAGCTGTCTCAAAATCTACTGAACGGATTCTTGTACGGTTTTCACCAAAAGATACTGCAATACGTCCGGATGGTTTAGGTATATAGTACATATCGGTATTATGTAAATTGTAAAGGGATCGCGAAGTAGTTAAAAAACTTGCTTGCTGGGAGCTTCAGTCGCGTGCGCTGCGTAAACCAGCAGAGTTACGCTAAAGTAATGTAAACGCTATAGAATTGTAGATCTATTAAAATTACTACAAAAAAGTCCGCAATAACATGTCTCTATCTGTTATGGTTAACTCACAATAACTACTTTTATTTGAATTCTAGAAAAAAATTGTGACACGCTGATTTCCACGCGGGCGAACAGCTAGTACCCGTATAAAGAGAGCCGGTAAACAGTGCGCAAAAGACGCTGCATTTCGCTAAAACTTATGGTGTTATCCAATATATGTTGTTCTTAAGAATATTAGTGATTAACGCATCTCTGTAAAAAAAAATGATAGAATTTAATCAAAATTGAGAATATTTCGAGAAATTACAAAAATAAATTCGTAATTATTATAAAATTGTCGAAATCAAATGTGTAATGCAAACTTAAAAACACCTTGTTTTGAATTTATCATGAATGAGTTTTGATCAGATAATTGCTCCTGTATCATAAAATGTGGATATTAAAATTAAATTTCTATTCTTTGAAATATTACTAAGGACATTTGTTATGATGGAAGTTAACAATGAATATGTGATGTGCCCGTTGTTTGGACTCAAAGAAATATTATTGACTCAGTATGATGTGACGATTTGTGCCGATTGCAGATTTCTAGCGATACAAATGTAAGTTCCATTAGCATCGATGTCTTGTTCATATTTAATATTTCTGTACCTCTTCGCCACTTCTATAGGTTTGTCTAAATCTGCCTGCCTGTCTGCTTGTCTGCCTGTTTATGTTGACCTCAAACTACTGGATTCACTATAAATTAATTTTAACACTATTTCTAATTTAGGAATATGAATATACCATTTCCCACTTAGACATTTTAATATTTACTCACTACTTCTAATTTTACTATAATTTCTTCATATACTTCTCGTTCTTTAGCTTTGGTCTATCCCACAAGTGGATTTAATAGTTAAAGTTCATTAGTAACATTAACCGAGAGTTTTACAGATATGTGCAGATTATATCACGATGTTTTCCATATACAATAGTATCTAAATGACTTTGTTAAGTCGAAGCAAACAAAAGCTGGTATTTGATACATCTCTTAACTGTCGTTCCAGGGTTATGCAACAAGCTGGAGAGTGGTACAAACAGAACAAGCAGCTGAAGAGGAAAAGCACGGCCCTGCTTCACGCGTTACCGGCCGCTGCTATAGACATCGATCTTACGGACGCTTCTGATGCAGGTATGATGTTTTGCAATCCATATTAATATTCCAAACTATCAAATTCAAAATATTCTCTATTCAAGTAAACTTGTAAACAAGTGCTTTTGTATCGTCAACATCTACTGCTGTTTCGCAAAGCTGTTTCTACCGAGAAGAACCAGCAAAAAACTCGGCGTATATCTGTTATGCTTTCAGAGCTAACTCAATCGAGTAATCATAATTAGATTCGGTACAATTGTTTTATATACAGGTTTAACATACAGGATTAAAAAATCCCCCATTCCCTCTGGGAGTATAATAAATAGTATAAAAAAGTATAGTAGCGCCCTGTTACAATCCCACTGCTGGGAATAGGCCTCCTCTCTCCGTTTCTGGAGAGAAGAGTTGGAGCTAAGACCTACCACGCTGTTCCAATGCGGATTGGTAGGTTACACATATCTCCAGAATTCTCTAGAGATATGCAGGTTTCCTCACGATGTTTTACTTCACCGAAAAGGGTGTGATTAATTGCAATTATCAATTAGACACATAAGTTTTAATAGAAAAACTCATTGGTGCCTGCCCGGGTTCGAACTCGTGTTCCCCTTTGAAAGAGTCGCACGGTCTCATCACAGCTCCTAATAAAATACCTAATAAATAGTATACAATAAATTATTATTAACTAAAAGTCGACGAATGATTTGAAGGTACCATTAGTTTTTAATAATAGTGTGGATATCTTCACTTACGAATCCCAATTTTGCTATTACAACTTAATATACAACAAATTACATTTGACTGTTTACCATTTTGACGTGTAAAAGTTGTTTGTATGGTAAAAATTTCCGGTTTTCCTTCGATAATATGGAAATAATCAATAAAGTACATAATTTAAGGTATTTTAACACTACATTCGACGCTACAGACGAAAGAAGTCGTGGGTATCACTAGAAGTCAATATTTTTTTTATAATAATAGTATCGGTCAAGACCGAAAGACATTTGCTGAATTTGCTAAACGTCTAGGTAACTTTGATAATATGGCGATAATCACCACAATCGGGTGACAAGTTCATGATCTCTTTGTTGAGTAAATAGTAGTTATCTCAATCATCAGCGATATATGGAGTTCCCTTCACAATATATTTTTTTAATTCATTCTTCATAATTCACATACTTTTTTTTATTACCGCGGATATAGCGAAAGTATTTCGTCATACCCTTTATATGCATTTGTTTTATCAAGCTAAGCATTTATAATTTCCTCAAGAACCGTTTAATTTTGCAATGAAAACGCTCAAACTTACAGGCAAACTCACGTCTTTATTTCCACGATGTTAACACCGTGTCATGTATTGACTCATTTCCATTCTGATAAAGCTGTACATGTCGAACAACAGAATGAATTGCATTTCTTTAGTTAAAATATTCATTTTCATTCACTAACTTTAGGTTAAACTCATTTTAGGTCTATTTATAATCATATTAAAATTAGGTAGGTCATCGTCATATACGTTATTCAAAATAAGGTCCACATAATGTCTTTGGGGTATTTTTTTTATACAGGAAAAAACCCCTTATGGGTACTGCCGCCCGACGGGGACAGGCGGCGGTTATGTCGGACTCGCACCGACTAAAACGACCTGTGTGCTCCACAGGGTATCGTTATACAGATTGCCCCCATCCCCGCCGACAGCTCTGATCCCAGAGAACACCTCCTCTGGGTAAGGACCCCTCAAAAGAGAAGTCCCCCTCCGCTAACCGGTGCATCGGGAGCACCAGATGCCCCGACCGCCTCGGGGACCTGTAAGCCCGGCGTCCGATATACCCCGTTTGGAATACCCGAAGGTCCCCTGTCACGGTGGCAGACCATGGGCTTAGGCAAGTCGCTACCACCTGGACTTGCCAGCGGCAGATTGGATCCAGAACAAAAGTTCCCGGAACCGCTCCGCCGACTCCGTCCGCAGAACAGAAGTATGCCATCGCTGCCCGCAATAGCTCCCTGCCCACCGATGTTTCATTTTACGGTGGACAAAGAGAGACCGTGCCCCAGATATATATTTTTTATAGAGGTTTTCTTCCTCACAACCCGAAGGTCCCCGTTCCCATTTCTGGGCTTCCGGGCTTGCCGACGGTGGCCGAAAACCATGTTTAGTTAGACTAAAAAAATAAGCCCAACTGAACCCGTCGTCTATTGGAGACTCCACCCGCCCCCCTCAGAGTCCCCGGCCCATCCAGATTGCCCTCTGCTGATCAGAGGCACAACTGGACTGGCCACCCCACAGTGGTCCGTTCGCCAAGCCTAAGGAATACTCAAATATGTATTATATTTGAGTATTCCAAAGGCCTGCCCAGGGTGCGCCACGAGGAGGCCGACCGACTTTGGCACCCCACCTTGTCTTGGGTTATACCAATTAAAATTAATGATGAGTAAATGTACCTCCGTGTGAATCGACGGTAAAAAATACACTGAGACTGTTGATTTCTTAGAAGCGAAGGTAATACTAGAGATAAGAATGATGGCAATTACTTTGTCGATGGAAAACAATGAAACATAGTACCGAATATAGTGAATGTATCTATTTGCATGAGATATAAATGCTTATCCTGTTGATCTCTTATTGAGTCTAGGAATATATAGGCACGTGTTTTGGTTAGCAAACAGGTTCATCTATTTGTCTATAATAAGACGTACACGCTGTAATAGTCATATGAGTCTGTGTTCGGAACGAGAATGACCTCAATATAGCAACCTCTTTTGTTTATAGAAAATAATTTGTATAAGGACAGTACTTTCGTGTAAATCTGAATTTTTAACTACCTTCAATTGTGCGAACGCGCTAATCTAAGGAACTACTGGAATGATTTGAAAAATTCTTTGAGTTTAAATATTCCATTTATCCAAGGCTATAGACTATATAACATGTCGCTAAAATGAATAGCATAGGAGCAGCAATAAATATTGCGAAAACGGCAAAATTTAAAGATTATCTTGCGTTCGCTAAGTAAACGGTGAAAGATATTAAAAAAACATGTGCTACAAAATTGTTCCCCTCTAAAAGTTCTAAATAAAAGTCCGCGACAGCATATGTCTAGCTTTTAAGGTTAACCTTTAAATAAGATATATTTAATAAACCTTTATATATATTAAAAATAAACTTAATAATAAGAATGTATCTTTCATACTTGTTCACCTTAAAATTTTGTAGATTTTCTGTTTTAGTTTATTAATCATATATTTTGACTCAGTCTTATATTTAGTTTAAATAATGTAATCCTGTGGCTTATGATAAGATTTTTATAGTTAGAATTATAGATTAAAATAGTCTTAATAATAGATCTGGATTTGTTATAAATAAATAAATAAACTCACTTTAAATAATTTATAGAATTAGGCGTTACTTTGCGAAGATCCATAATACAAAAGTAATAATAAAATTATTTTGCTATAATCCGCGATACAGTAAATAGAAAATATATATGTGTTAAATGTTTGACTGGCCCGTTGGCGCTGTGGGTAGTGACACTGCCTTCAGCTCCGCGGGTCGCGGGTGCGATTCCTGCGGCGGGCCAACATTTTCTATAAACAAATTGTTGGTTCTTCGAGCCTGAGTGTGTATTTGTATTTAAGTATGTATTTACAACTTATATATGTAGTATATCTACCAGTTATCCGTCACCCATAACACAAGTATTAAATTACTTACTTTGGGGATGGACGACCGTGTGTTTAAATGTCCCATATATTTATTTATTTATTTAATGTATAGTGGATTATCCGTATTTTCATACCCGATACGTGCAGGATTCGTAAAAACACATGCACAAATTTCCACCACTGCCACCACAATACACAACCACTACACACGTTCACTATCACAAACTCAACAATCATTTCGCCCACGACAAAATCGCAAAGCGTTGTCGTGGAGTAGACTCCACGACAACGCTTCCGAAGCATCATCAGGAGATAGATCTCCTGATGATGCTTCGGTTGCGGGGCGAAACGATTGTTGAGTTTGTGATAGTGAATGTGCATGTGTTTTTACGAATCCTGCACGTATCGGGTATGAAAATACGGATAATCCACTATACATTAAACACTATATATATTTTCTATTTACTGTATCGCGGATTATAGTAAAATAATTTTATTATTACTTTTGTAAGCCCACTTTAACCATAATTAATATAAGTATTACGGTTTACTCAAATAATAAGACTGCAGACCACGCGGACGAAGTTGCGTTTGAAGGCTAGTGTTTTATATTATTTCATACCCTCCCAGCATCAGATACGAGCAGCAACGAAGAGGTAGAGTTCCTGAAGCGGTGCGTGAGTGAGCTGAGTGAACAAATCGCCACATTACAGACAGAAGCGAGCGCGGCGCGACTGCACGAGTTTGAAGCCCATGAAATAAATGTCCAATTGACCCAGGTACCTTTCACAATGGAAGTAGTAAAGTAGCGGCCTGTTACAATCCCACTGCTGGGAATAGACCTCTCTCCGTTTCTGGAGAGAAGGGTTGGAGCTAAGACCTACCACGCTGCTCCAATGCGGATTGGTAGGTTACACATATCTCCAGAATTCTCTAGAGATATGCAGGTTTCCTCACGATGTTTTCCTTCACCGAAAAGCGTGTGATAAATTGCAATTATCAATTAGACACATGAGTTTTAATAGAAAAACTCATTGGTGCCTGCCCGGGTTTGAACTCGTGACCTCGAAAGAGTCGCACGGTCTCACCGCTGGGCTATCACAGCTCATGGAAGTAGTAATTTTTAGTAATTTTAGTAATTATTAACTTTGAATTAAATTATAACTGTCTTTCTTAACTGAATGCCGTGTGGTATCCGGCTAAGAGAACAGACCGCCCTCATTTCTTACCGAGGTGTCGTAAGAGGCGACTAAGCTAAGTTGACGTCAGGCAGGCCGGTCGTAAAATACCCAGCCAAATCATGTGACAACATGTCTGTAACATGTTCCGACCCCACTTAGAGGATTATAAGGGCAGGATAAAATCCCTTACAGGACTTAGAGAATGAGCGGGAGAAATGCAACAAGCAAGAGAAGGAGTTGCAGGAGTTGAGGAGCCAGCTGGAGAGGCACAACAGGGTTTCCAAACTGCTCATGGACGAAATGGGTGCGCTGAAGAACCACGCGGACAAGGACAGACAGATGGCTGAGACGTGAGTTTATATATTGCTTTTTTGTCCAAATTCTAAATATTTTATATTTAAGTAAAGTTGTAAGCAAGTGCTTCGGATCGTTTCAGGTCTAGAAATCTCTAATCTACGGATATTCTGTGACTACATTTTTATATATCTGTAGATGAAATCTAGGACCTTAAGTCCTTTTTTGTTATTTTTTGTATTTTCAATAAGAGCTGTGATAGCGGTGAGTCTAATTGATAATTGCAATTTATCACACGCTTTTCGGTGAAGGAAAACATCGTGAGGAAACCTGCTGTTCCGCGCAAACGTGCGGACAGATGAAACAACCTCCGGGACCTGGGCCCGTCGTCTCGGCGTCTCAACCTACTTTATGCGGCCGTCAGCTGTATGTGGTCCGGCCTCATGAGTCACTGCGTGTATATGTGTACGTGTGTGTGTGTGTGCTTGTATGTACTTGGCCGATTCCCGAAACCGTTGGCTCGCCTCTGCGCTCTTCCACGGACACGTAATGTCTGTTTCTCCCTGAGTATACACTTCACTATATCGGCTAAATAACACCCGGTGTGCACACAACCTTCGTAAGGTCACACGTTATTAAATCGTCCCTATATCGGGGAATAGTATCCAACGCGCACCAAAACCGTGGACGGTCGCGTCTTATCAAACACTTCACTGGTTAAACGCGTCATTAAATCTGAGAATAACACCCGAAACGCAAAATTACACGTGTGCGTTATAAAAGAATGCCGTATACAGGCGCACGCGGCCTGTCCTTATTGTGTTTGAAAAGTTACTACCGGTCGGTACCTTGCCGCTCGCGTCGGCAATCGAATGTATAAACGTCCTTGATTCCTTCGGTCGCGTCTCCGGCGGCCGAGTCATTTTATTCAAAACACCTGCATATCTCTAGAGAATTCTGGAGATATGTGTAACCTACCAATCCGCGTTGGAGCAGCGTGGTAGGTCTTAGCTCCAACCCTTCTCTCCAGAAATGGAGAGAGGAGGCGTATTCCCAGCAGTGAGTTTGTAATAGGCCGCTTTACTTTTTTTTATACCCGTACTAGAGAATCGCACTGGCTTTGCCATCGTGTAAATTAATTTGTCCCTAAGTTTTACCCGCGTAAATCCTGACCCTGCGGAAATTCAATACTATACTATTCGCCTGAACCTTCCTCAGGAATCACAATATCTTTAAGTAAAAGCCGTATAAAAATCTGTTCAGTACTTTTTAAGAAAATCGATTACATACAGACAGACAGCTTTAGGGTACTTTGTGTTATAATAAGTATAGATTGGCCAAATGTTAAAAGATATTTAGACGTACAGCCACTATTTTCGAGGATGAAAATAATAAATAATATGAAATAATAAAAGACGTTAAGTCCATGAGTGTCAAAAGTAAGCGCCACTGAATTTTTAAAATGTGACTTAAGGTCCTTTAGCTCTCACCTACAGAAATTAAGTCTGCCTTTGCACGACTTTAAATAATTAGAAGCTTTAGATCGATATACTAAATGTTTAACTACCCTCTCTTAAACACTTTCGATTTTTTAAATGTGGATTTTGTAAATCGAGGACCATAATTTTGTAATCAAGTTTACTATGGACTAAGCTATTATATAATTGTAGGATTGTGGGTGTATTCTTGAATTCCCTAGATTGCCTTAAATAACAACTAGCTGCGCCAACAACGACTTCACTGGAATTCACTGATTTACAAAACTTTTCCAGAATTTTCGAAATTTGAACGTAGAAGTAGTTATTGTGAGTTAACCGTGAGAGACAGAGACATGCTGTCGCGGACTTTTTTGTAGTATTTCTATAGATGAACAATTCTCTAGTACATTACTTTAGCGTAACTCTGCTGGTTTACGCAGCGCACGCGACTAACGCTCCCAGCAAGCATGTTTTTAAACAACTGCGCGATCTCTTCAACACAATGTACATGATACCGATATGTACTATTTACCTAAACCATCCGGAAGTATTGCACTATCTTTTGGTGAAGACCGTACAAAAATTCGTTCAGTAGATTTTGAGAAAATAGATTACATACAGACAGACAGCTTTTTGGGACTTTGTTTTATAATAAGTATAGATAGATGCCTTATAACTAACATGTATGTGAAAGCCTAGCCGATTATCAAGTATTACTCCTAAGTCTCGGATAGAATAATTTTCTTTAATTTATTTTTTGTATATACATCATATAATAATACAACCCCCTCCCCCCCGTATAGGATTCTGGCTACGCCCTTGGTTAGAAATGATTTGACCTGATACAATGAGCTACTTGCGATAAACCGCTTAATCTTGTTTAATCCACGTTACCATTAACAATTCCAGTTACAAATCCGAAGCCCGCGATGCTAAGAAGCGTGTTAAAGTCCTCGCCCACCAGAGCGCGCTTCTGATGGGCGAGTTGGAGGTGGACGAGAGGCTGGGTTTGCTGCTGGGCGAGGTGGACAACCTGAGGGACGCCATGGAACACCAGCTCATACGGCACAGGGAGCAGGTCGAGGAGTTACAGGTAATTTGATGCAAGCAAGGAAGGGCAGCCGTAGGCAGGCCCGTTGTGCGGGTGTCCAAGAAATAATGATAGATGGAAGATGGGAGGGAAGAAGAAATAATGATAGAGGGAAGATGGGAGGGAAGAAGAAATAATGATAGAGGGAAGATGGGAGGGAAGTAGAAATAATGATAGAGGAAAGATGGGAGGGAAGTAGAAATAATGATAGAGGGAAGAAGAAATAATGATAGAGGGAAGATGGGAGGGAAGTAGAAATAATGATAGAGGGAAGATGGGAGGGAAGTAGAAATAATGATAGAGGGAAGAAGAAATAATGATAGAGGGAAGATGGGAGGGAAGAAGAAATAATGATAGAGGGAAGATGAAATAATGATAGAGGGAAGATGGGAGGGAAGTAGAAATAATGATAAGAGGAAAGATGGGAGGGAAGATGAAATAATGATAGAGGGAAAATGGCAGGGAAGAAGAAATAATGATAGAGGGAAGGGTGGTATCTCTGCAGGGCAGGCACCAATGAGTTTTTCTATTAAAACTCATGTGTCTAATTAATTATTTCAATTTATCACACGCTTATCGGTGAAGGAAAACATCGTGAGGAAACCTGCATATCTCTAGAGAATGGAGATATGTGTAACCTACCAATCCGCATTGGAGCGTGGTAGGTCTTAGCTCCAATCCTTCTCTCCAAAAACGGAGAGAGGAGATCTTAGCCCAGCAGTGGGCATAGTAACAGGCCGTTACTTTAAGATGTAAAGTCCACGTCATTTACTAGCTTAACATGTCAAGTTAAGTCAAAATCTTCATTCAAATAAGCCATATCAGGCACTTTTGAATCGTCAAGCATTAATATGACTAATGAAGCTACAACTGGTTCGGAATGTTGCTCTTACCGAGAAGAACCAGCAAGAAACGGTGATTAATCTTTTAACCATTGTAATTTTACATTAAACCGCTGTCTTGTATAAAGCTGAAAGGATTTTCAAAACCAGGCTTTTTATCAGCCGAATAATCTTTAATTGTGTAATATGCTTTACGTATAAGGATTAATACATTTAATTTAAATCTTTCTGTAGACTGGTCTAGTATGGATAAGATGCTCCTGCACTTATCCCACTTTAAGTAAGGTCGGCACAACATGTTACAAACATGTTGTCACATGATTTGGCTACGTATTTTACGACCGGCCGCCTGCCTGACGTCAACTTACCTTAGTCATATTTTACGACTCGGTAAGAAAGAAGGTCGTCTATTCTACTCAACCGCATACCACACGGCGTTATGGATAAGATAAGATGATCTATACTTATTATAAAAGAAAGTCCCAAAAAGCTATCTGTCTGTATGTAATCGATTTTCTCAAAATCTACTGAACGGATCTTTGTACTGTTTTCACCAAAAGATAGTGCAATACTTCCGGATGGTTTAAGAAAATAGTACATATCGGTATAATGTAAATATTGTTGAAGAGATCGCGTTTAAAAAATTGCTTGCTGGGAGCTTTAGACGCGTGCGCTGCATAAACCTGCAGAGATACGATAAAGTAATGTACTAGAGAATTGTAGGTCTGTAAAACTACTACAAAAAAGTCCGCGATAGCATGTCTCTATCTCTTATGGTTAACTCACAATAACTACTTTTATGTTTAAAATTTGAATTTTATTATAAAATCCAAAGAAGAGATAGAAGATTTACATCGAGACAAATAAAGTTTTTCTTTCTTTTTCTTCTCTAGACACGCAATTTTAAGAAATATCCTCGTTACAGCTAAAACTAGCAGAGAAACACGAAGAAACCGATATACTCCTTTGGGAGGAGAAGATAAAGCTCGCAGAAGAGGACGCCCAGAAGGCGCTAGAACGAGCCGAGCGGGCGGAAAAGAAACTGGCAGAAATAGAAAGAAATAGACCGCAGAAGAAATCCAATCTGATGTCGAGGATTAGTTATTTTGAAAATGGTGGAAATGAAAAGAAGGAAGATAAGAAAGAGGAAGTGAAAGAAGTTAAAGAAGAGAAAACAATAGGTAATATGAAAATAATTGCGAATGATTTTATATTATACTAGCTTTTAAACGCAACTTTGTAGTGGACTGCAGTCTTATTTAAGTAAACCATAATACTTGTATTAATTATGGTTAAAGTGGGTTAACCTTAAAAGCTAGACATATGCTGTCGCGGACTTTTATTTTGAACTTTTAAAAGGGAAAAATTTTGAAATACATTTCTTTTCATGTAATTGTTCCATAATACTTAATACTTATATTAATTATGGTTAAAGTGGGCTCACCTTAAAAGCTAGACATATGCTGTCGCGGACTTTTATTTAGAACTTTAACAGGGGAACAATTTTTTAGTACATGATTTTTTAATAACTCACCGTAGCTAAGGAAAGCTTTACTCTAATTCGAAACTAATTTAATAGTAACATGATGTATTTTTATACGCTTTTTTAATTTGACTTGTTTACGTTATGCAGATATTCACATTGTAAAAAAATCTATACATATAAAGCTGAAGTCTGAGCTGTCTGAATTTGTGTGTTTGTACGCGCTAATCTCAGGAACTACTGGACTGATTTGACAAATTCTTTGACTGTACAAAGTCCATTTATCGACAGGAGCAGCTATAAAAAACATTTCGAAAACGGCAAAATTTAAAGCTTTCGTTGCGTGCGCTAAGAAAACGGTGAAAGTTATTCAAAAATTATGTACTACAAAATTGTTCTCCTCTTAAAGTTCTAAATAAAAGTCCGCGACAGCATATGTCTAGCTTTTAAGGTGAGCCCGCTTTAACCATAATTAATATAAGTATTAAGTATTATGGAACAATTACATGAAAAGAAATGTATTTCAAAATTGTTCCCCTCTTAAAGTTCAAAATAAAAGTCCGCGACAGCATATGTCTAGCTTTTAAGGTTAACCCACTTTAACCATAATTAATATTAGTATTTCGGTTTACTCAAATAATTAGATTGCGTTTAAAAGCAAGTATGATAATATAAAATTAAATTTGAATGGCTCTTGACTTTTTCCAACAGACATAAAACTTGAACCTGAACCGGAAACAAAGTCGATATCTGAACCAGAACAGTCTTTGACGTTGCCACGATCTCCCACACCGCCCCCACCCCCACCGACTGCTGCCCCTCCCCCACCACCCCCCATGTTACCCCCACCACCACCACCTCCTCCGCCACCACCGATGGTGTTCCAGACTCCAGGAAGTGACGAGGATATGGCAGACATGCTGGCTAGTAAAGGAGCAATGTTGAAGAAAACAAAACAAAATGGCGGTAAGTGAACTATTATACTGTCTTAACTCAAAGTTATCTGAAACAAAAAAAATATTAACTAGACCTTTTTAAATTATAATTTTCATTAAAAAGATAAAGTTTTGGATTTATTACTTTTTTGTAAATATTAAAACATAATAAGGCTTTATTTTGAATATTCTTACTCGTCATCATCCTCCTGCACTTATCCCAATCTAAGTGGGGTTGGCACAACATGTTACAAACATGTTGTCACATGGTTTGGCTAAGTATTTCACGACCGGCCGCCTGCCTGACGTGAAATTACATTAGTCGCCTTTTACGACACCTCGGTAAGAAAGGAGGGTGGTCTATTCTACTCAGCCGGATATCACACGGTGGGTCGACTTACCTTAGTCGCCTTTACGACACCTCGGTAAGAAAGGAGGGTGGTCTATTCTACTCAGCCGGATACCACACGGCGGGTCAACTTGCCTTAGTCGCCTTTACGACACCTCGGTAAGAAATGAGGGTGGTCTATTCTATTCTGCCGGATACCACACGGCACATACCTTAGTCGCCTCTTACGACACCTCGGTAAGAAATGAGGGTGGTCTATTCTATGCAGCCGGATACCACACGGCACATACCTTAGTCGCCTCTTACGACACCTCGGTAAGAAAGGAGGGTGGTCTATTCTATGCAGCCGGATACCACACGGCACATACCTTAGTCGCCTCTAACGACACCTCGGTAAGAAATGAGGGTGGTCTATTCTATGCAGCCGGATACCACACGGCACATACCTTAGTCGCCTCTTACGACACCTCGGTAAGAAATGAGGGTGGTCTATTCTATGCAGCCGGATACCACACGGCACATACCTTAGTCGCCTCTTACGACACCTCGGTAAGAAATGAGGGTGGTCTATTCTATGCAGTCGGATACCACACGGCACATACCTTAGTCGCCTCTTACGACACCTCGGTAAGAAATGAGGGTGGTCTATTCTATGCAGCCGGATACCACACGGCACATACCTTAGTCGCCTCTTACGACACCTCGGTAAGAAATGAGGGTGGTCTATTCTATGCAGTCGGATACCACACGGCACATACCTTAGTCGCCTCTTACGACACCTCGGTAAGAAAGGAGGGTGGTCTATTCTACTCAGCCGGATACCACACGGCGGATAAAAATCGACATATAACTGCATTACGAATTGTCTATTCCCATTTTTTATCATCCCAACGTAGACCTCGTGGAGTTTCCCTTGAACCTCTGGTGGTTCACCAGGTCCAATTTGAAAATTAGGGCTTTAGATCATCGTTTTTCTCTGATGATGATTCTAAACCAAAATTTATGGTCAGGCGGTGCGATCGACGCGATAGTAGACCAAATCAAAGGCGGCAAGTTCCAGCTGAAATCAAGAGAACAGAACTTCATGGAGAAGAAGCCGAAAGACGAACAGCCGGAAGCTGTCAAAGAGATGCTGCAGATCCTCGGCACGCTGAGGAAGAGACGGGTCAACAGACCGATAGCTAATGAAGAAGAGTCGTGAGGAGTTAAATTAAGGATTAAAACCCTGATAGACTGAAAGTTAAGATAGAAGGATTAAGTGTTGGTCCCTGATTGGTCCTTGATTGGTCCTACATTTAAAGTCATGAAACCTTATTTACGGAGAATTAAAGATTAGTTTTCTTTTATTCAGATTAGTAATGGTAAGTGATAGTGAAGATCTACTCTTAGAAGTGATAAATGTGAACTAAACCATAACTTTAATCGGTTAAATATAACTTTAGTACATTTTTTTAAGTTAAATGTATTGCATCGCTGAATGTTCCTTCCTGTGTTGAAGAGATCGCGCAGTTGTTAAAAAACTTGCTTGATGGGAGCTTTAGTCGCATGCGCTGCATAAACCTGCAGAGATACGCTAAAGTATTGTATTAGAGAATTGTAGATCTGTAAAAATACTATAAAAAAGTCCGCGATAGCATGTCTCTATCTCAATCTAAAAAAAAAATCTATATCTATCTAAAAATCTAGTTATTGTGAGTTAACCATAAGGTTAACTCACAATAACTACTTTTTTGATTTATAAAAAATTGTGACACGCTGATTTCCAAGCGGACGTCGCCGCTGGCACAGCTAGTAAATATTAAAGAAAAGCAAGTTAACTGAATCTAATTGAGTTCATCATCCAAGTAGATTTGATGAATGGTTTTAATATTTAACTTTGATAGTTCAAGTACCAGTTAGGGTTTTTACCCTACTGGTATTGCCCGGTTGAGCGCATGGGCGTGGTTTTGTATTTAACCATTTGTAGTTAGGTCTTCAACATGTCTTCTTCTTTCTCCTACCCTTATCTCCATTCTAAGTGGGGTCGGTACAAAAATTATCCGACTAAGTGAGGTCGGCACAACATGTTCAAACATGTTGTCACATGATTTGGCTACGTATTTTACGTCGGCCGCCTGACGTCAACTTACCTTAGTCGCCTTTTACGACACCTTGGTAAGAAATGAGGGTGGTCTATTCTATTCTGCCGGATACCACACGGTACATACCTTAGTCGCCTCTTACGACACCTCGGTAAGAAAGATGGTGGTCTATTATACTCAACCGGATACCACACGGCGAGTCAACTAACCTTAGTCGCATTTGTATATCATTGTGGAATAAACATCGCTTTAACCATTATATTACTCAATTGGTAATACTTATATGATATATTGAATTTAATAAATATATTTTATTAAATATTAACAGTAGCCCTATTTGCCATTAGTAATAATATTAGAATAATTATATTAAATTAGTGTTTTATTAAGATTTAAGTACAATGGGACTGGGTTTGATTATTCTTGTGATATTTTTTGTCAATTTTATTGGAATTGATAAAATAGAATTTAAAGGCTCGCGCATACTCAGATGTAAATTCAAATTCAAAATATTCTTTATTCAAGTAAACTTGTAAACAAGTTCTTTTGAATCGTCAACTCTACTGCTGGTTCGGAAAGCTGTTCCTACCGAGAAGAACCAGCAAGAAACTAGGTGGTTGCTTTTTTTAAAATATAAATCTTAGAACTAGTTACATTTATTTATTACTGTCTTGTACAGGGTAGAAGTGCACCTATATCCACACATCCTTATCGTCTAAGTAATCTTCAACAGTATAGTAGGCTTTCTGTATCAGCCTCTTTTTAAAAGTAAACTGAGTGCAAATATCAATAATACATAAATTACAAATTAGAATAAAGTTGAAAAGATGTCAATGACAAAATAGACTGGAACTAGAACATAATTTATAAGTAATTTGTATTAAGGTTTATTAATGTTTTAGAAATCAGAGTGTCTTTAGAAAAATGGAATATAATTTAGATATTTGATCTTTTATGTTGATTTTCCCATTTAAATCCGAATCTGGTAGTAATAACGTAGGTATTTTTATGTATTATAATAAATAAATTAATAATATTGTTATAATAAAATATTCAAGCTGTGATAGCCCAGCGGTGAGCCCGTGCGACTCTTTTAAGGGGAACACGAGTTCAAACCCGGGCAGGCACCAATGAGTTTTTCTATTAAAACTCATGTGTCTAATTGATAATTGCAATTTATCACACGCTTTTCGGTGAAGGAAAACATCGTGAGGTAACCTGCATATCTCTAGAGAATTCTGGAGATATGTGTAACCTACCAATGCGCATTGGAGCAGCGTGGTAGGACTTAGCTCCAACCCTTCTCTCCAGTAACGGAGAGAGGAGGCCTATTCCCAGCAGTGGGATTGTAACAGGCCGCTTCTTTAAAGTATTCAATAATGATTAATAAAAATGTATGCCTTATATCAGACCACAGGCTTTTAGAGGTCGCGATTTCACCCTAAGACATGTATGTAATAAAAAACCTTAATGATTTACAATTCATTATGCGTTTTTTTTCCTATTCAATACCTAGTATACGTGTCCAATCGACATTTAAGAAGCGTGGTGTCTCTTAAAGGAGAAGGTCTTTGCCCAGTTATGTGATTCTCCTCGGGTCGATATCCTCATTACTGAGGGTCGTGATTCTCCATTTGAGGAAGTACTTTCTCTTTGACGATGGTTCGCCATTTGAATCTGTCTTTAGTGTCGTGGAGAGCATTGTGTTAGTTAGTATTCAAGGAAGAGCGGATTTGGTCTGACCATCTGATGGGACTACGGCCTCTAGAGCGTTTGCCGTCAACCTTTCTTGTGGCAAGAAGTTGCTTCAGTTTGCTACCCTTCTTTCAGGCGATATGGCTGAAAAACTCTAGCACTTTTTTTAAGCTTACGGTGGAAAGTCTGGTCTTAATATTTAATTGGTTGGCACGCGTTGGTGCTGAGCAGTCCACGGAATGCGAAGCATTTTCCGCTAGCACCACATTTCAAACGTCTATTCGGTCACGATCTGCTTTCTTCAGGGTCCATGTTTCCGATCCATAGCTGAAAATTGAGAAAACGAAGGATTCTACAAGTCTCACCTTAGTTTTTTATGCGATGTTACGGTCCCATATGAGATGTAGCTGTGCCATTGCGCTCTTGGCCATGCCTATGCGCCTTCATATTTCCTTGTCACAAGTTTGCTGACAAGTATGTGCGAGCCTTTATCGTGATAATAGTGCCTTATTAAAGTGACTTAAAGACTACGATAGAGTTCGGAATTGAATACTTTTATAATAATTATTGCATGTTAAAACAATTATATATATTATAGAAAGTATTGCTAATATTTAAATATTTGATCTTTTTTAAATTTACATAGAATATATACAAGCAATGTCATTATATATGTAAGTTATAATTATAGAATGTTATAGCCCTTTCTATTATTAGTACTTTGGGTGATAGGCCTTGCTCTGTAATTTTTTTTAACATATAAAAAAATCCTTAGTACGCTCTTTCGCCACTGAGCTACTAGACTAATGACAGCAAAATAAACTTTTGTATTCAATGCATATTTAAGCAGGATTTCAATGCCTGAAAACAGTTGCTAGATCGTTTTATCACTCCCGAAACCCCATACTCACTAAGTTTCATGAAAATCGTTGGAACCGGTTCTGACATTTTACATTTAAGACATTATATATATATAATATATATAAGATTACAACTGGATATACTTTTGTCACTTTCTTTATTTTTTAGGTCTTTTACCCCACCCTTTTACTTACATCTATACGATTTTTGTTTTCCTTATAATCTATCTATATTTTAAACTAGTTATGGCAAAAAATGTATAGTATTTGAACTCGATCAGAATTGGGATTAACTAAAATGCTATTTCTTAAGCCATTATTTACATTTTATTTACAGAAAGCTTATGAAAATTTTCTAAAATCATCTCACCGTTTTTAAACACATTTTGAACACCATAAACTGACTATACCTGGATAGCTATTTTTTGACAAAATTAACTAAAATTATGCGTTATTTTACGGAGGTCTATGGACTTTTGGATTATGATACAAAAGTAATTAAAATATTACTTTGCTAGGATCAAAAGTAATCTGATGAAATTGAGCAAAATAATATTATTAGTAATTTTTTTTAATAGATCTTATGAATATATTTTTACTAAACAAATTTAATGAATATATTAAAATATTAAAATTCGTCAATAATATAAGCAATATTAATTTACTCAAATTAATTATTATATAAGTGTGATAATATATTGGCTGTAAAAAGCTTTTTTTATACTATTAATAATAATCACATTAATAATAATGTACGCTAGAATAGTCGGTATATATCTTAATATTGTCCTTCAACAAAGTGACCTAATTTGAAAAATACGGAATTCCTATCTCTTATCTACTTTTAATTCATGAAAGTATAGGTGATGAATAATTAAAACTGTTTCGATAAGGAATAAAGGAAACCTTTTAGTATAGCATTTTTTATATTGTGTAGGTAAAGTCTAATTTTTGTCAAAAAAATAGGTAACTGTGCATTCTATGAAAAATATATATATATTTAGTTAAAATTCTCATTTTGATATTCTTAAAAAAAATGATAAAATTTATAAATGTGAATGCTTTTTTAATTTTAACTTTTATGTGGAAATCGATTTGTTTTATTAAAGATATATTATAATTTTATTATTATTATTAAAGAATTTTACCTTACGGAGTCACAATTGATCATAAAACAGATTTATTATGCAATTATTATGAAAAAATATTGAAAATTATAAAAAATACATTTGCACTTCTTTTCTTGTTTCTTTAGGTTAGGTCACTTTGTTCGTGAGTCGCTATTGAATGTTACTCATATTATTTGTTAAGCTCCGTCTCACGCTTGGCCGGTTCTTGAGTTACCGTCGGTGCCATTGACTCTTATTCCATGGTATAAGCATTTTATAGTATTATTAGTAGATAGTAAGTTGAATATAAATTGAGAAATATAATATTTACATTATATATTCGTTTTATTTGCTATTAGCTTTTGATAATTATGAGGGTGGTTCGTTAAATCGAGTGTTTCCCATTATGGGCCCCACACGCCTTAGTGGGGCAATTTGATTGTTAATGTGTTTGGCAATTTGATTGTTAATGTGTTTGGCAATTTGATTGTTAAGCTGGGGCAATTTGATTGTTATGGTGGGGCCATTTGATTGTTAAGATGGGCCATTTAATTGTTTAGGTGGAGCCATTTGATTGTTAAGATGGGCCATTTAATTGTTTAGGTGGGGCCATTTGATCGTTAAGGTGGGGCAATTTGATTGTTATGGTGGGGCCATTTGATTGTTATGGTGGGGCCATTTGATTGTTATGGTGGGGCCATTTGATTGTTAAGGTGGGGTAATTTGATTGTTATGGTGGGGCCATTTGATTGTTAAGGTGGGTCATTTGATTGTTAATGTTTTGAACAAATTATCGCGCGCTAAGCGGCGCGACCGGCAGGAGCAACGACCTTCATGCATTCGTTCGCCGCCGGTCACGTCCGCCAGTTAGTAATGTTTCGAATACTATAAAGATAGGACGCGTACGCCGGTATACGACTTTATGGTATAACGCACATGTGTTATTATGCGTTTTGGGTGTGGTTTTATATTTTTAGTGACACGTTCAATCAGTGAAGCGTTTTGAGAAGACGCGACCGTCCGCGGTTTTAGTGCGCGTTCGGGTTAATGTTCCCCTATATAGGGACGATTCAATAACGTGTGACCTTACGAAGGTTGTGTGCACACCGCGTGTTATTTGTGTTATTTAACAGCGTTGGTGAAGTGTATACTCCGGGAGAAACAGACATTACGTGTCCGTGGAAGACTGCTGAGGCGAGCCAACGGCTTCGGGAATCGGCCAAGTACATACAAGCACACAAACACACGTACACATAAACACGCAGTGCTTCATGAGGCCGGACCGCATACAGCTGCCGGCCGCATAAGGTAGGTTGAGACGCCGAGACGACGGGCCTCGGAGGTTGTTTCATCCGCCCGCAGGTTTGTGCGGAACAGTTAAGGTGGGGTAATTTGTTTTTGGACACTTACACACTGTCGTCAGACCCCAAAGTAAGTAACTTAATACTTGTGTTATGGGTGACGGACAACTGGTAGATATACTACATATATAATTTTAAATACATACATAAGACATAAATAATATACATCATCATCCTGCCCATTCTTAAGTGGAGTTGGCACAACATGTTACAAACAGTTTGTAACATGATTTGGCTACGTATTTTACGACCGGCTGCCTGCCTGACGTCAACTTACCTTAGTCGCCTTTTACGATTTAGGCGGATTCCAGACGACGAAAATACAAATATACACCATGGTAAAAATATTCATCTATAATACAGGATTAAGTATAATAGGTGGAATAAATAACACATCGTCAATGTATATACAATTATTATACATTTTATTGATCATAAATAAATATAATTTAATTTTAAAGAAATAAACACGAGCATCAACTCCATATTATTTATTATCTGTCCACTGCAATGGCTGGACAATTTAGTTTCTTCTTCATATGCTCTGTGAAATAATATGTAATGATTAATTTAGTCACTGTCAGTGTAAGTAGACCACTACGAGATGGACTGATGACCTTAACACTAAAAAATCTTCCCACAAAACACGTACCGAGCACCGATAAAACTCGTGTTATTTTACTACGAGTATTTTTTCACTTTTTGCCCACACCTAGTACATGATTGAGGTATTTTGAATATTAAAGCTGTTGCAAAAAAAGGTCGCAACTACAACATGCTGTTTTCAGAAATACCGTGGAAGTAATTTGCAATAATCACAATCTTTTCGGTTAAGGAAAACATCGTGAGGAAACCTGCTTAAGAGAATTCTTGTGGTAGGTCTAAATCAGAGTTCCCCAAACTTTTTTGTGTAGTAGACCCCTTGCCATGTTTTTCCGTATTGGGTAGACCCCTTACTTACCTGATATTGATTTCCTGTAGGTAAATTTCTAACTGTAGTAAAGTTTAGTGTTAAAAACTTATAGTAAAAACACGTGTTAATTTATACATTTATTAATTGAATTTAAATTAAAACTACTCAAAATAAAATTTTGTGCAAGGTAGCGAAGCTCTGAGACTGCGACTCTCAGGTTTTTACAAGTTCAAAATGTATTGCGACCACAAAGCGAATACCAACATCCTACAACTGACACAATTTTATAATAATTTTTTTACTTCATAGGTACTTATGAATAATGTATACGTTTTGATATTATAAGATAGTATGATGTACGTAAATAGGCACTATCAGTATATGTGTTGAGATCCACTATCGTGGACCCCCATTTTTATTTCATGGACCCCCCAAATTTTTTTTCGCTGACGTAGACCCCTTGCAGGACATAGACCCCTAGGGGTCGATATAGACCACTTTGGGAATCACTGGTCTAAGGCAATCCGCACTGAAGCAGCATGGTAGGTCAAAATTCGACCTCTTCTATCCGCAAGAGAAGGCCAGTTAATGATCATCATCTTTTGTTAGACATAGGTCTTTTTAGGGGCTCTTTACACCACACGATCTTGTGCCACTTGGATCCAGCGGCTCCCTTCCGACGTCTCTACCTTTTTTTTTCGAACTGACTGTATGCTGTTAATCTTAACGGCTTTTACAGCGTAAATGGGCGGGACGGGCAAGCGCAAAAGCATCGTCGAGGTTGCGAAATGCAGCGATTTACTAACTAACTAACGATTTGGTTAGGGAGAACTCGGTCTTGGATGTATTTCACAATCCACCGCTTCAGAATTGCATCCGCCATAGTCACTGACTATGCCGAACTCTTTTTGCAACTCTGTCGAAACGTTGAACCTTGTAAAAAAGGTAACTCGATTTTGCCGCGATTTGACCCGTTTATTTATATAATAATTAATATTATGTTATAAATATATAAAATCTAAAATATAAAATATATTTTTTCTTTTTTTTCCATTCAAAAAGCTGAAAGTCACCTATGTGAGTATAATGTATTCCAAAATTTAAAAAAATAAAAAAACAACATTAATAATAAATAATATTCTTTATTTGTGACATTAACAAGTGCGTCAAAATACCGGACGATAATCGAACATGATAAAAAAATATTTTTAACATTTCCGTTTGCATTAAAATGGTAAATGGGACGGTTTATTTTAAATTAAGTACCTAAGTTTAAGGATTATTTTAACAATATCCTAATTTGCAAATATATAAAAAATACAGTTAATAAATAAACATAATAAAAAATAGGACGTTCGTTTTACATATTTTTATTTTCACTATGTTCTTCGCTTACTTAAAATATTGTATAATATATTTACGCAATTTGGAATATAGAGATATGTCGTCATGTTTTGGATCGTTAAGTACTTGCATATGTAAACAGATATATGATATTTAAAAATTATTACAAACTAAGTCATTGATATACTACCCAAATACATAGTCTTAGTTACACAGATCACAAATTGTCCCAAGTAGAATTGACATTGTTAGAAAAGAATACAAATTTCGGCAAAATACAAACGAACAGCGACCTTAAGAGTACTTATTAAAGTTTATTTTTATTTAAATCAACGAACACATGTTGCGTTCTATCTCGCGTTATCTGTTAACCAAAAACAATAGAGTATATATTTTTTTAATTTAAAAGCTGAATATACATAAGGAGGCTAGAGCTGTTGCTAAAATAGGCTAACTATACTAAACCGGTATTTAAATTTTAAAAGAGATAAAATTGAAAATTATTTCAATTGACCATATAAAATATGGCTTATACTACAAATATGTGCTTATAAATACAATTGAAACTGTACGGATTGAAAAGAGCGCACAATTTCGAAATTTGTCGAAGAAACTAGAGCGCCTGATTGTGTATCTTGGGTATATATCAACGAATTAAGAATAAGGTTTTTTTAAATGCGAGCTAGATATATTATGTATAGCATATAATGACGATATGAACATTGGCCTTCTTTTCCATGGTTCAGAAGTCTGCTCCAGAGGGTGAGAGCTAGACAGAAATTACAAAAAAATAAGCATCGTTCAGAAACTTTAAGAATAGTTGACAAGTTGTAGAATCAAATTAGAGTTTAATAATTATTAGTGATAATATTGATAAAAAAAATAATTAATTAACTAATTGAATACATAACATTTGCAAATATTTCAATAACACAACCACAAAATTAAATATCATCTAAAATCTAAATGTATCTACGATAAATCCGTTTTAGACATTTTTTAATTTATTACAAAAGCGTTATTAAATGTGAAAAACAAGTTTATTTACATATTTATGCATTTATATATATAGTTTACAGAATATATCTAAATCATACAATGAAATAAATATCAAATAACTAGTCTACAATACTATACATAGGTGCAAAAAAGTCATTAAGCAAAGGTCCTAACTTTGAAATATTTAAAAATTATAGATATATCTATGTCTATTCTTTGCAGACTTTTTCTGGTAAATGAAATACAATTCATAGACAATTATCAAAAATAAATAGAATTCTAACACAAAACTATTCATAGTTTAAGTACTAAACACATATGTGGGAACAATTTGTGATTATAAAAATAGAATAGTATTTCGGCCCTTATGCCTTTCAGATTTTTTTTAATCACTCTTTAGTGTAGAATAAGGTTTTAGATTCGACCATTTCACTAAGTACCTATTACTTAAAACTCACGCGTGCTCTAAGATTTATATATAGTGATGTACAAAGCCCAATATCTACATGCGGAATCTCTACAGCCAAAATTTCACTACGGCTACCACTCATCTTACACGGAGAACTCTCGCAGTTTGTCTATGACTAGTTTACGGTTCTTGTTCAGCCAGTCGATGTTGACGCGAGCATTCTCTATGCCCTGCGAGACCGCGATTTTCGAGCCTGACAAGTATTTTGAGTTCTGCTCTTGCCATTCTAGGAACTGTAAAGAAAAAAATGGTTTAAAGAATCATTACTAAACTATTTCCTACATATTATTTTTATTTCTTCATTTAATTTTTGCCTATGCTCATATCGCGGTAGCATAGAGTCGTATATGTCTGCTTATAAAATCGAATAACAGTAAAAAACAAAAACCGTATCTTTCGTTGATACGTCTCTACGGCTTCAATTATATTTAAATTAAAAGATTATAACAAAAGTACGAAAATAATATTATTGAATCAAGAACGCTGAAAGCAACGTCGTATTCTACAAATTATTTAATACAAAACACAATAATCTGTATTATAACAAACAATTTTTAAGTACTTTTGAATCAAGAAAGCACCATCAAATAATACTGCGGTAAATTTTTACATTATAACATTTAGCTCTCATCAGACACAGAATTATAATTTATTTTGGCTTCGCAGTATATATTTTTAGCAATTTAATTTAATTTTTGTACATTAAAATATACATAATTATTAAACGATTGGCGATGTATATAATAAACAAAGTAGAAATCGACATAAGCTTGTGGTTCCTGCTTTGCGCCTTGCAAAAGTAAAAAAATATAGGTCGTTTGTGGGTTTGGGTACCCTGTACAAGACATTAATAACTATATGTAACTAGTAATAAGAATTATTGTTTGAAAAAAGCAACCGTCGAGTTTCTTGCTGGTTCTTCTCGGTAGGAACAGCTTTCCGAACCAGCGGTAGATGTTGACGATTCAAAAGCACTTGTTTACTTGAATAAGGAATAATTTGGGATTGAATTGAATTATAAGAAATTATTAATAATATAATAATAAACAAATGAATACAATGCCATTTCACTTGTTATAGGTAAATAAGAATTAAATAGTGATCATAAATAGTAATAATAGTTTGTGCGCCTAAATAATTTAAATAAAAATAGAATGTATTTGATATATTTTCAAATTTTCTAAATATAAAATATTCTGCGAATTTTTTGTTCTAAAACTTATCATGTTTTAAGAAAGGCTTTTAAAAATATTTACCTCGTCGAGTTCCTTTTGCGTGGTAAATTGTCCGACCAATGTTTTAATAATGCCACCAATACGCCTGTCTTGGCCCTTGAATCTGTCAATAAAAAAAATATTCAATTAAAAATTTTTACTACATTTTTGTACCTTTCTTTAATTCTTGATATCTCTGTTGCAATTTTAATTTGTGAGTAATACCTTTAAATATTATTGCAATCGTCTTGTGTATATCTTGATAAAATACTATAATCGATTTTCTCAAAATCTACTGTACGGATTTTTATATGGTTTTCACCAAAAGATAGAGCAATACTTCCGGATGATTTAGGTAAACTTTTTACCTAAACCATCCGGTAGATATGTACTATAATTGTATATGTAATGTATTAAGTAAATTGAAGATATCGAGCAGTTGTTAAAACTTGTTTGCTGGAAGCTTTAGTCGCGTACGCTGCGTAAAACAGCAGAGTTACACTAAAGTAATGTACTAGAGAATTGTAGATCTATAAAAATACTACAAAAAAGTCTGCGATAGCATGTCTCTATCTCTTATGGTTAACTCACAATAATGACTTTTATGTTAAAAATTTTAAATTACACAAAAAAATGTGAAACGCTGATTTCCATGCGGGCGAAGCTGCTGGCAAAGCTAGTATTTCATATAAACTCACGCATCATAAATGTCGCCGATCCTGTTGTATATGAAGTCCTTGGCGATGTAGTAGCCGATGGTAGAACGGGTGACTGCCGCGATGACGCTGCCCGAGTCCTGGCGACGGATCTCTGACCCATCAGTCACCGTCCACTCCAGGTACCTGCGTGTAATAGATTATATTGACGGACTACGGTATTAGCAGGTATAATATTATTACGAACATGCGAAAAGAGTTCGTATTGTGTATATCATAGAGTTCGAAATGCACAATGGCAGTGTTACGAACATGCGAAGTAATACATATGTCATATAAGTCAAATTGGACGGGGGTAGTTTACGAAAATGCAAAAAGGATTCGTAAACAATATGACCTAGAGTTCAAATTCGCTGAAAAATAAAAAAAAATCGCATAACTTCTGGAACATTCGGCTTGTTTACCAAAAGATGTTTACAAAAGATTTGTTTAAAATCTCCCCAAGGTCTCGCGAACGTTCTCGAACATCGGTTCGTTCGATATTTAAGCAGACGTATAATGCGCCTCGAGATTCAGTTTGCAAATAGCGATCAAGAGCGAATAAACAAGCGAAAATCAAAGTGAAACAATAGTGACCTCGGCATTCTTATTGGACAACGGACTGTATAGAAACTGTAAGTACTAATTGTTTTTGTGAAAAGCTGAATAAAGTGTTTTTAACGAGTGACCAGGTATTTTCATCCAATCCCACGAACCCCTGTACGTAACAAGATAACATCAAATGAGTAAAATATCAACGGTATATAACATTAATGGTATATAATTATAAAAGGATTATAGTAATCAAAAGTTTCAGTATTACCGGCCAAAAGCAATTTTTTTTATAGAGTTTATTGAACGGGGGAAGCTTTCGCGAAAAATACTGTAATATAGTACAAAAAAATTATGTAAGTAATTTCCACATCCATCCACATTCATACTCAACACTCGTTTGGTCCAATGATTTTCATCCCTCCTCATTACATGTCCATACCATCCCAATCTTGCACCTCTCATCTTTTCTATAATGAGCGCAACTTTACGACTTCCCCTTATATACTCATTTCTTATTTTATCCAATCTTGTCACACTACAAATCCACCTTAACATTCTCATCTCATTCGCATGCATTCTTCTTTCATCTGTCTCTTTCATTTCCTAACATTCAGATCCATACATTACGACAGGTCTAATGACCGTTTTATAAATTTTCCCCTTAAGTTATGGGGGCATTCGGGGGTCACAAACTATTCCTGAGACCTGTCGCACCTTCATCCATCCTGCATTCATTCTATTACTCACATCGCGATCTATTTCACCGTTGTTCTAGAAAAGCGAACCAAGGCACCGGAAGTCGAAGCAGACTGGCAAAACAACACCGTTTAAGGTAATTCGGGCAAAATTGGAGGTACCACTGAAGTCACAGTGCATGTGTACCGTTTTGGTCAGATTGATTTTTAAACCATATCTCTCAAATTTCTCTTGCCATTTTACTAATCTGCTCTGGACATCAGTTGCATATCACAATCACGATATAGCATAAACCAAGGAGTCTCCTCTTGAATATCAGCAGTAAGTGCATCCATCATTAGGAGGAATAAGGGACTTAAAGCCGCTCCCTGGTGTAAGCCTACAGACACATCGAAATTGTCAGTTACTCCGGCTTCAGACTGGACACGAGTACTAGCTCTAGCATACATGTAACATTTAATGATATAATCCGTAAATACTCCCCAAGCAGTCCCTTTTCTTTCAAAATCCACCACAGAACATTACGGGGAACACAATCATACGCTTATTCTAAGTCGACGAAACTATATGCAGGTCCCTACGAAAGGTCTCTTTGAAAATTATTAAAAGTAATATAACAGAACTAACTACTTTGCTATAATCCGCACGGGTTAAGTGAATGCATGCAAAGCCAATGTGTATGAACCTGCTTCATACACATTGGCTTTGCATGCATTCACTACGCAAAATCTACGCACCTTATACATGCAGGACAAGCCACCACATGCACCCCAAGGCGCAATTCACCAGCAACAACGCACACAAAAGTAGCACACACACCCACCACCACAATCTCGACGATCGTTTCTCTACCACGTTGCTCCACGACAAAAATCGTAATGCATTACGATTTTTGGAGCCTATCCTCCTGATGATGCTTCGGTTTCGGGGCGAAACGATCGTCGAGATTGTGGTGGTGGGTGTGTGTGCTGCTTTTGTGTGCGTTGTTGCTGGTGAATTGCGCCTTGGGGTGCATGTGGTGGCTTGTCCTGCATGTGTAAGGTGCGTAGATTTTGCCTGCTTCATACACATTGGCTTTGCATGCATTCACTTAACCCGTGCGGATTATAGCAAAGTAGTTAGTTCTGTTATATTGCTTGTAATATGGAATTCCGCAAAGCAACGCCTGCTTCTATAAATCATTTACTAGCTCTAGCATAAATGTAACATATAATCATATAATCCGTACATACTTCCCAAGCAGTCCCTTTTCTATCAAAATCCACCACAGAACCTCACGGGGAACACGATCATACGCTTTTTCTAAGTCGACGAAAACTATAAGCAGGTCCTTACGAAAGGTCCTTTTGAAAATTATTAAAAGTGTTAAATGCTTACTGAGACAGTATCCAGACGTCTCTGGAGCAGGCCAGGGCGTAGAGCAGGTGGTCGCGCGCTGCGGCGACGTTGGTGGCGCGACGCCGAGCCAGTGCAAATCGCCACTCGCGCACCGAGCCGCGTCGCAACGCCACGCAGTACACCGTGCGACGTAGGTCCACCGGGATGCTGCGGTCAAATTAAATAGATAAATAAATTTATAAATGCGAGAGAAGTTTAAGGAAACAGGTATTCTAACATTTGCTTCACAGTATATTTTAAATAACGTAATTTTTGTACATAAAAATATAAAGAATTATAAAACGATAGGTGATGTATATAATAGACAAAGTAGGAACCGACATAAGCTTGCGACTCCTGCTTTGCGCCTAGCAAAAGTACGTCAATCGTTTGTGGGTTTGGGTATAAGATTCTATAATGAAATCCCGAAATCAATTTTGGTCATGCCATTACAGCAGTTTAAAAACACTGTTAAAAAGAGGCTGATACAGGAAGCCTACTTACTATACTGTTGAAGATTACTTAGATTATAAGGATGTGTGAATATAGGTGCACCTCTACTCTGTACAAGACAGTAATAAATAGATGTAAAAAAGTGTACTACTAAGGTTTACTTAGATGACAAGAATGCGTGGATATAGCTACTCTACGACCCTGTACAAGACATTAATAACTGTATGTAACTAATGATAAGAATTATTCTTTGAAAAGAGCAACCACCGAGTTTCATGCTGGTTCTTCTCGGTAGAAACATCTTTCCGAACCAGCGGTAGATGTTGACGATTCAAAAGCACTTATTTACAAGTTTTCTTGAATAAAGAATATTTTGAATTTGAATTTGATTGTTTTAATAACAGGTGAAGTTATCTCATTTAACATAGTGATCTACTAACGGGTTGTTCTCGTCCGGGTTGTCCGTCTCCATCCAGCGTTGGAACAGCTCCATGGCGTTCTCCTCGCAGCCGGGCACGTTCATGCTGCAAGCCCACGAGCTTGTGGTTGTCTGGGACAAATAACATAGATTTTAGCAAGTATTCGCAATGACAATGAGGCTCAAGTCACTAATATAGCCTTTAGTGCAATCTCTTCACTATTCAATGTGGATGACGACGAGTTACTTATTTTACAAGTTACTTATTTTACAAGTTACTTATTTTACAAGTTTATTTAAACTAACGGCCTATTACTACCCCACGTTTGGGCATAGCCCCCCCTCTCTCCGTTTCTGGAGAGAAGGGTTGGAGCTAAGACCTACCACGCTGCTCCAATGCGGATTGGTAGGTTACACATATCAACAGAATTCTCTCTCTTCTCTTAGAGATATGCAGGCTTCCTCACGATGTTTTCCTTTGCTGTTAAGAGTGTTGCAATTACCAATTAGACAGATAAGTTTTAATGGAAAAACTCATTGGTGCCAGGGGTTTGCAGCCGTGATTTTAGAATATTTGAGACCGACAAATGAATTCCGGACTTTTCATACATAGCATCATTAATTTATGTTGATTTCTAGTTATTATTCTATCTTTACCTGCATTTTGACGCTGTTCAAATCATCTCCGTTGAGGATTCTCTTCTGGGCCAAGCCACCAGCTCGTTCGTACGCCTTCGTTATCAGCCTCCTCATGAACTTCTGGAAGGCGCCGTAATCTGAAGTCCTCTTGATGACGTTCTCAATCTTGCTGAGGGCCCCGAGACCTGTGCTAAGCGGGAGATACTCCGTCTCCCGTTGGAGGTAGCTGGCAAGTCTGGATAACAAAATAAATGAGTTGATTAAATGGAAAACAAAAAATTATATATATCTATAAAATCTGCCTAAATCATCGCTGTCGATGCGTTTGCATCTGGTGACTGCTGAAAATCAGCGCTGAAAGAGTCCTCTTAGTTTAAAGCTGAGCAGTTGTCCATTTACAGTACACTATTGGCTAATAATGTCATCAACATTAATATTATATGTTCTCGTATTCTTTTGATTTTTTTTAAATTTTCGTTTTCAGTTTTATTATAAGTGTAATTCTTTTTTTTTGTTTTATACGCCGTGTGGAATCCGGCTGCATAGAATAGACCACCCTCCTTTCTTACCGAGGTGTCGTAAGAGGCGACTAAGGTATGTGCCGTGTGGTATCCGGCAGAATAGAATAGACCACCCTCCTTTCTTACCGAGGTGTCTTAAGAGGCGACTAAGGTATGTGCCGTGTGGTATCCGGCAGAATAGAATAGACCACCCTCCTTTCTTACCGAGGTGTCTTAAGAGGTGACTAAGATATGTGCCGTGTGGTATCCGGCTGCATAGAATAGACCACCCTCATTTCTTACCGAGGTGTCGTAACAGGCGACTAAGGTAAGTTGACGTCAGACAGGCGGCCGGTCGTAAAATACGTAGCCAAATCATGCGACAACGTGTTTGTAACATGTTGTGCCGACCCCACTTAGAGTGGGATAAGGGCAGGAGGATGATGATAATGCTTTTTGTTTTATATACATGATCCTTATTTGTTGATAGTGTATGTTGTAAATAAAGTTTTCTTTCTTTCTTTCTATTTACGTATTTTGAATACTTAAGTTAGACTTAGACTATTAATATAATAGACAGACAGAGAGGTTTTTAGTATAAGTTTGATACTAACTTCATGGTAGTCCCATAATCCAGCTTATTGTTCCAGGCGAGCGCGAACGCGTCGGACAGCAGTTGGACGCGGCCCTCCACTGGGACGGTGGTGAACCGGTCGCTGGTCAAAGCAGACACCAGCAGCTTCCAGTTCTGCTCGTCGTAGTTCACGCGGTACGGGGCTGGGACAGACCGGTGAAATTTACCAAAATCATCAGCAGGGTCGTGTCTACCCCTAGGAGTGGTGGGGTGCGGGCCTCGAGGCGAACCTCTTTGCCCGAGCTGGTCTTCGCAGGCTTGTGGCATGGAAGATGTTAGGGTCTGTGGGCCAAGGTCACCGCGTGACCTCCCAGGCCGGTGTTAGAATCAGGTGTCGTAAATTTACTAATTTGATATGCTCAAACGAATGTTTTACATAAGTGACGCTAAATGGCGTTAGTGATATAGTGTGTCGCGCTTTCTAGATAATATTGGGTCAAACGAATTTCGTCCCATCGTCTGAAGGCGGACGGCTAATGCGTCATCAAAGGAAGATTCCAAGATGCATCTGCTCTAGTCCGGAATATCTCAATGATGCTGTAAACTCCATTCAGGCCAACAGCATATTGTCAATTGCGTCTGCTGGTACCTACTCTCTTGAATAAAGTAGTGTGCAATTATCTAATAAGTATGCATATCACAAGAATAAGAACTAATTTGGTAAGAATTTGTCCAACATGTTCTATTTAAAATGGTATTAAATTTCATACTAAGTGTAAATAGATAGTTGATATTGATTGAAACGTTTGATTTGATTTATGCGGTTGAGTAGAATAGACTACCCTCATTTCTTACAGAGGTGTCGTAAAATACGACTATGGTAAGTTAATATCAGGCAAGCGGCCGGTCGTAATACGCAGCCAAATCATGTGACAACATGTTGTGCAGACCCTACTTAGAGTGGGATAAAGGCAGGAGGATGATGACTAAGTGTAAATGAAATGACTTCAAGCAATATAACAGAACTAACTACTTTGCTATAATCCGCACGGGTTAGGTGAATGCATGCAAAGCCAATGTGTATGAAGCAGGCAAAATCTACGTACCTTATACATGCAGGACAAGCCACCACATGCACCCCAAGGCGCAATTCACCAGCAACAACGCACACAAAAGCAGCACACACACCCACCACCAAAATCTCGACGATCGTTTCGCTCCGAAACCGAAGCATCATCAGGAGGATAGGCTCCACGACAAAAATCGTAATGCGCCGCGCTATCCATACAAGCAGTCTTAAATAGTTCAACTCCCACCAATACCCTCTCCTCCGAACACATGTAGCAAAACGGAATTAGATACATTTACTTGCTCGTTAATTAAGTGACCATTGTTATTTTTTATTATCTCAAGTTGCTCTAACGTATTGAGTCGGAGTCCCTTATCACAAGTGTGGAGAACATAAAATGAATGGTCATTAGGCACTTTATGACCGCTTTCCAGCAAATGTTTTGCAAAATTAGAATTTTGTGGTTTATTGTGGAATGACTTCATTTATCATGCACTGGCTATGAGAGAAAGAGAAAAGAGTAGATATGAGCGTTCCCTCTCTTGCTCCTACAGTGTTATAAACACAATAGACCTGAACTGTGTCTTAAACATACCAAACGGAACGGGCTAGCACAAAACAAGAGAAGGAAATTGCGTTCTCGCATTTCTCTCTCCTTCTCTACAGTAATATATGAAACGTAACTCTCTCTTTCTATCTTCACTAACTTATATCTCACTCTACATCCATTCACCGTGCCTCATCTCACTTTTCGTAACGTTTTCAATCACAAAATTACTCCCCAAGTAAAGAATTTTTACTTCAATAAATTTCCTAATTTTTGCGGTATTTCGTTCTTACCGATCATGTCATAGTTGAAGAGCAGCCATTCGCCTGGTCCGGCGCCGTGCTCGAACTTGTGCAGCTGGGAGACCCCCTCGGTATCTGCCAGCCACTGGACCTGCTGCCGCGGCCCTCTAGCCTCCCTCTCGCAGAGCACGCTCAGAGGAACCCACCACGAGGAGGTGGAACGAGCCGTGCCCAAAGACAGGTAGCGTTTCTTGAGAGGGAAATACGGATAGATATAGAATAATGAAAATTGTTTGAAAGAAGAAGAAAATTGGCGATGTACATAAAAAATGACTGAAATGAAAATGAAAACTGGCTGGATTTAAAGGCGCAGTGGGTAGCATGGGCGTAGCGAGGTACGGGCAAGGGAGGGCAGCTGCCCCCCCTTGCACTGGAAACTGTAATACTGGGAAACTGACAAATGTCAACATAGTGACACTATATAAGACCTATTATGTATCTAATCAATTCAGATTTCAAAATTTTCCAATATCAATAATAATAAAGCTATTTCTGGTTTATAGAATTAGGCGTTACGTTGCGGAGATCCATAATACAAAAGTAATAATAAAATTATTTTGCTATAATCCGCGATACAGTAAATAGAAAATATATATATAGTGTTAAATGTATAGTGGACTATCCGTATTTTCATACCCGATACGTGCAGGATTTGTAAAAACACATACACAAACTACACACGTTCACTATCACAAAGCTTTGCGATTTTGTCGTGAAGTTTATCTCCTGATGATGCTTCGGTTGCGGGGCGAAACGATTGTTGAGTTTGTGATAGTGAATGTGTGTAGTGCTTGTGTATTGTGGTGGAAACGGTGGAAGTTTCTGCATGTGTTTTTACGAATCCTGCACGTATCGGGTATGAAAATACGGATAGTCCACTATACATTTAACACTATATATATTTTCTATGTACTGTATCGCGCATTATAGCAAAATAATTTTATTATTACTTTTCTATTTCTGGTTGTTATTTTCACTTTTGTCTCTTCAACTACTAATAAGATATACTCATACGTTAAAACTCCTTATATAAACAATATATTATATAAATTCTACTAAAACAATATAGTCTAGGATTTTTTGCCATCCCTTATAGAGAATTCTGGTTACGCCCTTGGTGGATAGTGACCTTGCATTCAGTCCCGCGGGTTGCGAGTTCGATTCCCGCCGAGGGCCAACATTTTCTATAAACAATTTGATAGTTTTTCGAGCATGGGTGTATATTTGTATTTAAGTATGTATTTAAAATTATATATGTATATATCTACCAGTTGTCCGTCACCCATAACACAAGTATTAAGTTACTTACTTTGGGGACGGACGACCGTGTGTGTCCCATATATGAAAAAAAAATATCATAGATGCGAAAGTCTGTCTGTCTGCCGGTACATCTGTACGCTTTCACTGGTAAACGAATGTAACAATATTGATGAAATTTAGACAAACAATCGATTTAAGCACTCCGCCGTTACATTTGGGAAAAAAATTCCCGTTTTTCTTTTGGTAGAGAAGAAACATATTGCATCATTGAGGGTACTACGACGCTTAAGTTGCATGAACGAGGGGATGGACGACTGTGTGTGTAAGTGTCATATATATTGATATTTATTGAAGCAGAAACCGACATTTATTTTATTTGATTATTCAAAAAACAATGTACTTATGCTAATACCATTAATAAAACTAAAACTAAAGCATAAACCAGTAAAATTTCCACTAATTTACAATAACAACAAAGAGTAGAGTATAAAAATTACAAATTATTATATTATCTAAAATTAATTTCTTAAATTTTATTAATATAAATATATGGGACACACACACAGGGTCGTCCGACTCCAAAGTAAGTAACTTAATACTTGTGTTATGGTGACGGACAACTGGTAGATATACTACATATATAATTTTAAATACATACTCAAATACAAATGTACACTCAGGCTCGAAAAACTATCAAATTGTTTAAAGAAAATGTTGGCCCTTCGCGGGAACCGAAACCACAACCCGTGGAGCTGAAGGTAGGGTCACTACCCACTGCGCCAACGGGCCAGTCAACAGTCAACGATAGGAACAGCTTTCCGAACCAGCAGTAGATGTTGACGATTCAAAGGCACTTGTTTACAAGTTTACTTGAATAAAGAGTTTGAATTTGAAAATTGAATTCCTGTAAACTACGTCGTTACTTACCTGTGAAATAGTGACAGACTTATCAGAGTAGTCCCTGGTGACAGTGAGGAGTGGGTATCCGGTCTGCTTGGTCCAGGTGTCCATGACCTCCTTGACTGTGACGTTTCTAGTGAGACCACCGTGTTGGCGAACGACTGAGGTGAGCTCCGCCCAGAGGTCATCTTGTTCGGCGTTCGAGTAAGAATACTTTATAAGGTAACTGGAATATAAAATGTATCATCATTCTCCTGCTCTTATCCCACTCTGGGTCGGCACAACATATTACAAACATGTTGTCACATGATTTGTCACGTATTTTACGACCGGCCGCCTACCTGACGTCAACTTATCTTAGTCGCCTTTTACAACACCTCGGTAAGAAATGAATACGGTCTATTCTATGCAGCCGGATACCACGCGGCACTTACCTTAGTTGCCTCTTACGACACCTCGGTAAGAAAGGAGGGTGGTCTATTCTATTCTACCGGATACCACACGGCACATACCTTAGTCGCCTCTTACGACACCTCGGTAAGAAAGGAGGGTGGTCTATTCTATTCTGCCGGATACCACACGGCGTTGGAATATAAAATGTATCTTGTAAGAAAATTCTTCAAGAATACCTAAACTTTACCTAAATTTTAGTCAATATGCAAATAATTGGATTTGATTTGATTCAATCGATTGTTCCACCAAATTTTAAATATTTGCATAGGCACTTACTTGTGTAACGCCTTCCTGAAGACATCCTCGCCGAGGAACATCAGCATCATTCTGATGACGGTAGCGCCTTTGCGATACGATATCGTGTCGAAGATTTCCGATATGCGTTTGGGGTCGTCTATTGGAACTGAAACCTATTGATATGAAAATAAATGAGTATTTCCATACGAGCATAAGATATGTAAATAGTATTAGATACAGTTAGAATTTAATTTTTTAGACCGCACTATCCCGTTGTAAAAGCTTGTTGCGCTTTTGTCCTGAGCTACTTACTTTGGGAACGGACTACCGTGTATAATAAATAATAATAAGATTACAATGTATATAACTCAATTAAGGATAATTATGAATTAGGTACCTTTAATACCTTTGGCTTTTGGTCCTTGGCCCTAGGTTGTATAATAAAATTAATCGTAAAATAGATATTTATTCACTATCATTAACAAGAGTTAAAAGTATTCTTACAAATTGGCTACAAGAAAAAACGTATTCCGAAACCGAGGATCTCCTTAAAATAAATTTATGAAAGTTTGTGAGTATGGATTGATGTTTGTTACTATTTCACGAAAAAACTATCATACGGATTTGGATAAAACTTTACAGTTATATAGGTTATACATCGAAATACCATATAGGCTACAATTTGTAATGATTTTATGTAATATAACGCTACATGTCAATAAAGTCGGGAAAATCTGGCCTCTGAGAGCTATCTCGGCGTACGCTGCCTAAACTATTAGAGTTACACAAAGATGATGTACCGTAGTATTTTTTGTCTTTAATAGTTCCAAATAAAAGTCCGCGACAGCATATATCTAACTTTTATGTGGAAGCCACTATGACCAAAATTGTAAATCATAAATTTAATTAAATTAGATACTGTGGCAGGCAAAATCCTAACGAGCGAAGCCGCTGGCATAAACTAGTAAGTATTATATCTGGCTTATAGCAACAATTTCCCTAATTTTAGATTATTGCATGATAAAAACTAAATCGCGATTGTTACAATTTATTTTTATTTCAATAATTATTGAATTTTTTGTACTATTTTGGGAAGGTTGATGCTCGCGGTACAGGGCGACCTAGTGCGAGCATCAATAGATATCTGTTGAATTCTTAATGCAATTGTGAAATTTAAATAAATAAATAAATACAAAGCGTGCGATATTGACTGTCAACCGGCAATATGTAATAAATATATAGGACACTTACACACACGGTCGTCCGTCCCCAAAGTAAATAAATACTTGTGTGGTGACGGACAACTGGTAAATGTACTATATATATAATTTTAAATACACACTTAAATACAAATACACGCCCAGGCTCGAAGAACCAACAAAATGTTTATAGAAGAATGTTGGCCCTCAGCGGGAATCGAACCCGCGACTGCGCCAACGGGTCAGCCGTCGTCACGGGCCAACGGGCTAGTCACGGGTCAGTGTATGTAATTGTCCTATATATTTATTATTAGCGAATAGCGTTCGATAGATTGCAAATTTATTGAGTGTGACTATGAAGGTTTTGCCAGTAATCACCACGCTTGGCATGCGGGTTGGTGATCGCAGTGCTGAAGGTGACACATTGACAGTCGGTCTGGTAATATTTAGGTCAGCAGTGTTTATGCCGCCATTTATCGGTCGCCAAAGAGAAGAAAGTGCCAATATATTGAGCTCTGTGATCATCATCATTCTCCTGCCCTTATCCCACTCTAAGTGGGGTCGGCACAACATGTTGTCACATGATTTGGCTACGTATTTTACGACCAGCCGCCTGCCTGACGTCAACTTACCTTAATCGCCTTTTACGACACTTCAGTAAGAAATGAGGGTGGTCTATTCTGTGCAACCGGATACCACACGGCACATACCTTAGTCGCCTCTTACGACACCTCCGTAAGAAAGGAGGGTGGTCTATTCTATTCTACCGGATACCACACGGCAGATACCTTAGTGGCGACTAAGTCGGAGGTGTCGTAAGAGGCGTCTTACGACACCTCCGTAAGAAAGGAGGGTGGTCTATTCTATTCTACCGGATACCACACGGCAGATACCTTAGTCGCCTCTTACGACACCTCCGTAAGAAAGGAGGGTGGTCTATTCTATTCTACCGGATACCACACGGCAGATACCTTAGTGGCGACTAAGTCGGAGGTGTCGTAAGAGGCGTCTTACGACACCTCCGTAAGAAAGGAGGGTGGTCTATTCTATTCTACCGGATACCACACGGCAGATACCTTAGTCGCCTCTTACGACACCTCCGTAAGAAAGGAGGGTGGTCTATTCTATTCTACCGGATACCACACGGCAGATACCTTAGTGGCGACTAAGTCGGAGGTGTCGTAAGAGGCGTCTTACGACACCTCCGTAAGAAAGGAGGGTGGTCTATTCTATTCTACCGGATACCACACGGCAGATACCTTAGTCGCCTCTTACGACACCTCCGTAAGAAAGGAGGGTGGTCTATTCTATTCTACCGGATACCACACGGCAGATACCTTAGTGGCGACTAAGTCGGAGGTGTCGTAAGAGGCGTCTTACGACACCTCCGTAAGAAAGGAGGGTGGTCTATTCTATTCTACCGGATACCACACGGCAGATACCTTAGTCGCCTCTTATGACACCTCCGTAAGAAAGGAGGGTGGTCTATTCTATTCTACCGGATACCACACGGCAGATACCTTAGTCGCCTCTTACGACACCTCCGTAAGAAAGGAGGGTGGTCTATTCTATTCTACCGGATACCACACGGCAGATACCTTAGTGGCGACTAAGTCGGAGGTGTCGTAAGAGGCGTCTTACGACACCTCCGTAAGAAAGGAGGGTGGTCTATTCTATTCTACCGGATACCACACGGCAGATACCTTAGTCGCCTCTTACGACACCTCCGTAAGAAAGGAGGGTGGTCTATTCTATTCTACCGGATACCACACGGCAGATACCTTAGTCGCCTCTTACGACACCTCCGTAAGAAAGGAGGGTGGTCTATTCTATTCTACCGGATACCACACGGCAGATACCTTAGTCGCCTCTTACGACACCTCCGTAAGAAAGGAGGGTGGTCTATTCTATTCTACCGGATACCACACGGCAGATACCTTAGTCGCCTCTTACGACACCTCCGTAAGAAAGGAGGGTGGTCTATTCTATTCTACCGGCTACCACACGGCAGATACCTTAGTCGCCTCTTACGACACCTCCGTAAGAAAGGAGGGTGGTCTATTCTATTCTACCGGCTACCACACGGCACATACCTTAGTCGCCTCTTACGACACCTCCGTAAGAAAGGAGGGTGGTCTATTCTATTCTGCAGGATACCACACGGCAAATACCTTAGTCGCCTCTTACGACACCTCCGTAAGAAAGGAGGGTGGTCTATTCTATTCTGCAGGATACCACACGGCAAATACCTTAGTCGCCTCTTACGACACCTCCGTAAGAAAGGAGGGTGGTCTATTCTATTCTACACGGCGCATATTGAGTCTGTGATGAGGAAGAAAATATATTACGTAGAGCCGTTGCTCTACGTTACTTACGGGATGAGAGGATTCCAATGCGTCCAAAGACAACGTAGACAGGGTGTTGTCTATGGCGTAGTTGAGGTCCGCTCGCCAGCTCGGCTCTACCGCGTGAACCCCAACCGAAGCCACGTAGGTAGCGAAACCTTCGTTCAGCCACAGGTCCGACCACCATTTCATGGTTACCAGGTTACCGAACCACTGGTGGGCCAATTCGTGGGCCACCACCTGAAATACAAAGTCTCATCTGACAATTTCCCAGATTCTTAGCGCTAGGCTTCTTCTTCTTTACCTAGTATATACTATTCTTGAAGATTAATTTTGTAACCTCGCAACTAAAAAAGTAAAGTAAAGTAGCAGCCTGTTACAATCCCACTGCTGGGCATACGCCTCCTCTCTCCGTTTCTGGAGAGAAGGGTTGGAGCTAAGACCTACCACGCTGCTCCAATGCGGATTGGTAGGTTTCACATATCTCCAGAATTCTCTAGAAATATGCAGGTTTCCTCACGATGTTTTCCTTCACCGAAAAGCGTGTGATAAATTGCAATTATCTATTAGACACGTGAGTTTTAATAGAAAAACTCATTGGTGCCTGCCCGGGTTTGAACTCGTGTTCCCCTCGAAAGAGTCGCACGGTCTCACCGCTGGGCTATCACACCTCGCAACTAACTAGGGATGAAATATATAGAGAAATGAATTGTTTAACATTCTCTTCCAGTTAGTTAAATACAAATTCAAACCAATATTTATATAAAAGGAGTCAAAAAGATAGGGTTTTTTTTTCAAAATAAATTACATATCGTCACAGTTGTCTTGTGCGAGCTCAAAGGTGATTAAGTCAATGCAATTTTATCATTTACATACAATAACTAAGCTAAAATTTACCGTGGTATTCTATAATAGAAACTAACTCTGGCCAATGAATAATTTTTCTAATACCACTGAGTCGTAAACTTGTTTTGTTTTGACTTCTCATACATCTACGGCCTAACTATCCTGCAAATGAATATATAGTATCTGACCTCGCCAATCCTCTCCTTATTGAGGAACGAAGACTCCTTGCTGTCGTAGAGGAGAGCAGTCTCCCTGTAGGTGATGAGGCCCCAGTTCTCCATGGCTCCTGCCGCGAAGTCCGGTATAGCTATCATGTCCTGCTTAGGCAGCGGGAACGATACGTTGAACCATTTCTCAAAGTGGGACAAAACTTTTGGCCCAATCAAGGCTGCGTAGTGAGTCTGAAAAGAGTACATCATTGATTTTGCGGTGTTGTATTTCTTAACGTCCCACAGTTAAGGAAAAATTTTACCAATTTGTGTTTTCAATCGACAATCCTCAATAATCTTAAATGAAAGTGTGAAGTTTAGAATTAGTTATATTAGTGGCTTGTCTTTAATTCACATGGGGAAGAAATAAACAGTTTCATTTCATTTCATTTCAAAGTACACCTTACTTTGAGAATAATGTTTGGTTTTTTTTATTGTACAACAATTCTACATTCTCAAGAAAAAACCGCTGAATCGATTAAATATTACATTCAATAGGTACTTAACTAAATCTTCACAAATAAAAACCATATGTCTCAGGAGTGCCAAACATTGCAATAGTATGATTCACTAATAAAGAAATTGAAATATGTCATGCCTGATTTCATTGACTATGTTTCTTTTATAAAATTTAATACTTTACCCTTTAGTATCAAAAGCATAAACGTTTAATTTTATAAAATCTATGCATCGGGTGCAGATTATAACTAATTAAATCATTTAAATATCTAATACTAGTGTGGATAGTAATTTATTATATTATCTGATGAAACATAAGGTTAATATTTTATAAAGTCACTCTGTGATAATGTAGATTTATAAAATAATTAATATTTCCATCATTTTCTAAAAAAAAGGTTAAGAGTACCTGTGTATTTGGGTTCTTAAAGTAGACAGATTACAGTACATTATATTAAATAACATTTATATTTATTTGTTCCAAAGTATTTAAAATTATTAAAAGCATACGTGCCATAATAAAATAGCGCAAATACAATCGATAATTTTAAATGCTTTGAACAAAATAAATATTAATAATATTTTTGGTAATATAATTCGTTATAATCTGCATACTAATAAGAACCTTTTTTTTCCTCGTCTACCTTTAGTTAAGTAATAAAAGGCTTAAACAAACCAAAAAAGCTACTAGAGAGAAAACCTGCGCCGAAGTCGCATACTTCTATTAACTACTACAACTATTTAGCACTGACTAGGTGTAATAGTTAATTCTAACTGCAATTGCCCTTAATCATCACGACAAAGACGCTCCATATACAGTCCTATATAATGCTTTTAAGTGTAATTATGGGTAAGAGTTGCTTATTGGTCAATTTTAAAATTATATATGTGTCATGTGCTAAAAAGTGTGCATAAAAAGCACTAAATGCTTGAGGGTGCTTCAGGCGGCAAAATCTAACTCTCCACCTACTCAACTATCGAGAAAGAATATAAGAGACTAACATGGTCGTCAGGAAATACACTCAGGTGACATGGGTTCCGTTTTTCAAATGAAATATACCTGATCGATTGCGTCGCTCCTCGCCCATATTTTGAACTTGGTGTGAGATAAATCCTTAGGGCTTTCCACGTAGGAAAACTTCGATATCACATAAGCGACAAGGTAAGTTGACATCGGAACGGATTTCTCGAATTGGTCCCACACGAAGTTTGATTTGTCTTTTCTGAAAAAGGAATTATTTTTATACATAAAAATATAAAAAAATTATAAAACGATGGGTGATGTATATAATAGACAAAGTAGGAACCGAAATAAGCTTGCGGTTCTTGCTTTGTGCCTTGCAAAAGTTCGTAATTCGTTTGTGGGTTTGTTTGGTGGTGGTTTCTATAATAAAATTCCACAATCTACTTTAACTTTACCATTATCATTAACAATACTATTAAAAAAGGCTAATTCAGAAGGCCTATTATACCTTGACGATAAGAATGCGTGGATATAGCTTCTCTTCAACCCTGTACAAGACATTACTAACTATATGTAACTAGTGATAAGAATTATTGTTGGAAAAGAGGAACCGCCGAGTTTGTTGCTGGTTCTTCTCGGCAGGAACAGCTTTCCGAACCAGCAGTAGAGTTGACGATTCAAAAGCACTTGTTTACAAGTTTACTTGAATAAAGAATATTTTGAATTTGAATTTGAATTTTGAATTAAAAAACTGAAGAATGAGGAGTAGCGAGTAAAAGAATGCATATTTACCAAGACAAGAGATGATTCGGCATTTGACAAATCAAAAACTTGAATATAAATTTAACCAGTTTTCATAACGGTGACTTTATTTAACACAGTTAAAAGCTTTGACAGAGATAAAAGAAATGCAATTGTTAATACACTAGATATGGCGATATTACAATCAGTAAAAAAAGGTATTTATTTAACTGCTCTCCAACCATGTACAAAATAAAAAGGACAAATTTCACTTGTTGTAAGAATTATATTTTGTAACGAGTAATCGTCAAATTTACTGGATCTGCTCATTACAAGAAATTAGAAATACCAGCAATAGAAGGGTAGCATTCAAAATTGTTTATTCAAATAGGAATATTTTGAAATTGAGATTTGTAGACACTTTAGTGGAGGAAGTAATTGATATCTGAACACGATGAACTTGCACAGAAGCTAGAGCAACATTTTTTAATAACTAAATAAATTTTACTTTTACTTTACACAGACGTTCGTCCGTCGCCGGAGTAACTTAATTCTTGTGTTATGGGGAATCAATAAACAATTTTTATAGAAAATGTTGGCCCTCAGTGGGAATCGATCCCACTACCCGCTGAGGTGAAAGCAGGGTTGCTGCTAACTTCGCCTTTGAATATCTGTATCTACACTTATTATAAAACAATGTTGCAAAAAACTGTCTGTCTGTATGTGCTTGAGTTTCTCAAAATCTATTGAACGGATTTTTATACAGTTTTTACTAAAAAATAGTGCAACTCTTCGAAATGGTTAAAGCTAATAGTAACATTACTATTTTTTTGAATTGTGTTGAAAAAATCGGATTTAATAAAACTCGCCTGCAGGGAGCTTTACCCGCGTGCGCCGCGTAAACCAGCAGAGATACACTAAAGTAATGTACTAGAGAATTGTAGATCTACAAAAATACCACAAAAAAATCTCGAAAGCATCTCTCTATCTCTTACGGTTAATTCACAATAACTACTTTTTGTGTACATACATATATAGTAAATTTTTATGACACTGATTTCTACGCGGGCGAAGTATATAAATAAATTGTTTAACAATAAACAATTGATTTCTTTATTTATGATAGATTGCAATCATCTAAACAAGATATGCAATCAACGTAAACAGCAGTTAATAGTTACCGTATGCCAGTTATCATTTTAATAGACAGAGATAAGGAATTCAAATAAATAATGAAATCACATAATAGCTCGAATTCCAAATCTAAAGTAGTTATAAGTAGGGTACTTAATTTGAATGAGTCGGAAAATACTCATGACTAACTCATGTATGTGATAATAAATATAGTATATAATATAATAAACATTTTAGATGAAAATGAAGGCTTCAATCAAAATATTCATTATTCAAGTAAACTTGTAAATAATATTGTTTCGCATATACAATTTAAGTCCGCATGGTTCCATGCAACTTCTTACATTTGCTGCAAAGTATATTTTAAGCAATTAATTTTTGTATATAAAAATATAAAGAATTATAAAACGATAGGTGATGTATATAATAGACAAAGTAAGAACCGACATAAGGTTGCGGTTGCTGCTTTCTGCCTTGCAAAAGTACGTAAGTCGTTTGTGGGTTTGGGTATAAGATTCTATAATAAAATTCCGATATCAATTTTAGCTTTGCCACTAAAGCAATTTAAAAACGCTGTTAAAGGGACGCTGATACAGAAAGCGTACATAGTAAGAATACTATTTAGACTTATGTATATAGATGATAAGAATGCGTGGATATAACTACTCTCCGATCCTATTAGATAGAAATGAGTAAATGTTACAAGTATTTTGAAAAGAGCAACCGCCGAGTAACTTGCTGGCTCTTCTCGGTAGGAAAAGCTTTCCGAACCAGCAGCAGAGTTGACGATTCAAAAGCACTTGTGTAAAAATTTACTTGAATAAAGAATATTTTGAATTTGAATTAGAAATTTGATTCGATTTATTACAATACAATTTTAGTAATGTTGTAAGCAGGAATTATACGTTACGTATGTCAGAAACAGTACAAAACTTACTTGAAAGCTTTCGAAATTGTCTCCCACGACCAGTAGTCTTCTACTGAGCTGGAAATTAAAAAATGAATGTTAGTACCGCCATCTATTGGTCTAATTCTGTTTATTTATATTAATATAGCTCTCTCTATATATAAGCTGTGATAGCCTAGCGGTGAGACCGTGCGACTCTCTAGAGACGACATAGGTTCAAACCCCGGGCAGGCACCAATGAGTTTTTCTATTAAAACTTATGTGTCTAATTGCAATTTATCACACGCTTGTCGGTGAAGGAAAACATCGTGAGGAAACCTGCATATCTCTAGAGAATTCTAGGGATATGTGTAACCTACCAATCCGCATTGGAGCAGCGTGGTAGGTCTTAGCTCCAATCCTTCTCTCCAAAAACGGAGAGAGGAGGCCTTAGCCCAGCAGTGGGCATAGTAACAGGCCGTTACTTTACTTTTTATAGCTCTATAAAATATCTAAAGGTCATTAATGCTTGACCCGTCGCTGTGCACCATGTGCACAAAACGTCGCGCAGAAGTTTTCACATTTATTTTTGAAACATTTTTTTTAACTATATAATAATTATATCTATGATTAGCATACCATTTTCTTCCTTATAAAATTCCTGGTTAAAGGAGATCCAGAAAACATCGACACGTCAATGGTGCGTCACTATACTTTGCGTAAGGCGACAGAGTGCGTTCTGTTTCCACATTTAACTACCCCGCGGGCAGTGAGACATTGGTACTAGTATAACTAATTATATTACTAATTACTTCTCATTAGAAGTGGTGGCAAGTGGCATGTTGGACACCACAGTGTAGTCCTGATGATGGGCGATGTTCATCGAGAAGGTCGCCTTGTACATGGGCTCGTCGAAACACGGGAACCCTTTCCGGGCGGATATCGCCTCGAACTGCGTCGATATTAAATACCTGGGGAAAGGGGTAACAGTTATTATTTAATTAATTTGATAATGAGTCTTCCGATTCCGTCTGGTTTCCGATTTCCCTGGAAACAAAACAGGATTTAAACAAAAGTAATAATAAAATTGTATTGTTATAACCCGCGATAAAGTAAATAGAAAATATATATAATGCTCAATGTATAGTGGACTATCCGTTTTTTCATACCAAATACATGCAGGATTCGTAAAAACACATGCATAAATCTTCGCCACAATACACAAGCACTACACACGTTCACTATCACAAAACAGGTTTTTTTCAAAAATCACTCCAATCGCAACCAAACTTTACAAGTATATCCGCTGAGTCAATCTAAGAACTACAGGTGTTTGAAAATGTAATTAAATCGGTTCACCTGATTCTAAGTCTAAAAGGAGCATACTTTCTCTTTTATATATAGATAGACTAGATAGTTGCCGCTTCGCTCGCATATAAATAAGTTTATTTAATTGAAATTTTGAACGTAAAAGTACTTATTGTGAGTTAACCATAAGAGATAGAGACATGCTGCCCTGGACTTTTATGTAGTATTTTTGTAGATTTACAATTGTCTAGTACACTATTTTAGTGTATCTATTTTGGTTTACGCAGCGCATGCGACTAAAGCTCACCAGGCGAGTTTTTTTTTAAATTGCGCGACTTCTCAACACAATTTACCTAAAACTGTAATACTCTAAGTTAGCCTTTTAGTAAAACATTACAAACATCGGTTTAGTAGATTTTTACAAAAACCGACCATATACAAATCATATATATTATATTTATCATATCATATCTATTATACATATATTTAATAATATAAATTAATTTTACTTAATATTCCCTTTTTTTATTTAAGACTGGTTGGCTGGAAGAGAATAAATTCCGGAATATATATATTTTTTAAATAATTTTTATGTAATAATAAAGAGATTACAAACAAACAGTTCGTTTTATAATAAGTGTTGAGTAACACAATATGTAGTTTTTGATTGTACCTGAAAATGTAACCAGGTATCAACACTTTGTAAGAATGTCACCGTAATTGCGTTGTCCTTGCTGTATCTATCATACTTCAAATATATTTTCCTAATAAAAGTTGTCATTATTATAACAAAGTGTAACATGACATACTAGTAACGCGCTTTATATATTATAACAGACACTAGTACTTTGCTTCGCGCTATAGTAGTGCTTTCTGAATTATATGCTTTCGGATAGTGAAAAAATTTTCGTTATTTAAATTACAAAAAAGAGCCATACGTGGCATCTACAATTTAAGTCCGCGTGATTCCCTGCGAGAGAAGTTTAAGGAAACAGGTATTCTAACATTTGCTTCACAGTATATTTTAAACAACGTAATTTTTGTATATAAAAACATAAAGAATTATAAAACGATAGGTGATGTATATAATAGACAAAGTAGGAACCGACATAAGCTTGCGACTCCTGCTTTGCGCCTAGCAAAAGTACGTAAATCGTTTGTGGGTTTGGGTATAAGATTCTATAATAAAACTCCGAAATCAATTTTGGCCATGCCATTACAGCAGTTTAAAAACACTGTTAAAAAGAGGCTGATACAGAAAGCCTACTATACTGTTGAAGATTACTTAGATGATAAGGATGTGTGGATATAGGTGCACTTTTACCCTGTACAAGACAGTAATAAATAAATGTAACTAGTTCTAAGATTTATATTTTAAAAAGAGCAACCGCCGAGTTTCTTGCTGGCTCTTCTCGGCAGGAACAGCTTTCCGAACCAGCAGTAAAGTTGACGATTCAAAAGCACTTGTTTACAAGTTTACTTGAATAAATAATATTTTGATTGATTTTATATAAGAAGTCCCCATACATAATGCTAGTCGGATCGACATGGCCTACCAATTCCTTTAGTTCAAAGTGCATCCTACTGGAACACTAAGCCTAAGCGACGGTGGAAACGGTGCACCTTCTGGCAGATCCATTCCTGGAATGCTGTTAAGGACCCCTACTGAGTCACTTTTTTTTCGAACTGACTGTATGCTGTTAGCCCTAATGGCTTTTACAGCGTCACCGGGCGGGACGGGTGAATGCAGAAGCATCGCCGAAGTTGAGCATGCAGAGAGTAGAGCGCAGAAGCTCTACTCAAGTCGGGGAACGTCGTCCTAAGGGTGCCTCCTGTGAGGCCGGACCACGGCTTAGGGCGACGTGTAGTGGAGGGTTGATGGTATGACTTAGATTAGTCATTGCGGCGTTGGAAGAGTGGCAAGAAGCCATGACCGACCGACGTCAGAAAACTGGGACCTCGTCTTCGCCGGCGAAGACGCTGTGTGTGTGTATTACGTGTTTCTGTGTTGGCGATCGTTATTTGATCGTCGGGGTCATACAGGACGCTTTTTGGACGCCTATATTTTCAATGGTCAGACCTAACTGGGATGTAGGTGGAAGCAACTGAAATAAGGAGGTTCGGGTGTACCTCAGATTTCTCGAAGTAAGATTTCGAAAAACGTTTAAAGAGGTGAGTAATGGTATGGAGATCGAGGTAACTGTGTCACATGTATGTATAGTCTTTCTCCGTCCCGTCTATCCGTCGGGTCATCGCGTTACTAAAGCTATTTTTGAGATAAATACTATCATTTTAATTGAGAAATAATCCATAATCGTACAATAAGTAGATATAGAAGATAGATATACTAACTCAGTCTGCTGATTCTTCTTGTTGATATACGAGCTTATATAGGCTCCGTCGAGTCCTTTGACCAGATTTCCGTAGAACGGTATAGTGAGGGTGTACTCGGCATTTTCCTCCAAGTCTTTATCCAGGGCGATTGTCAAGAAATTGTAAGTGTCATTGAGTTTCACCTCCACCACTTTGGGGAGGTCCTGGTCGCCAGTAAGGCCGACTTTCTCTTCGTCTATAGAGTAATCTTGCGCGTGCAGGATTATCTTCGATGTACTTTTCTTAGCTGTCAACTGTAACAATGAATAAGTGAGAAGAAGAAAGAAAATGCTCTACGTCATACTTCAAAGAATTTACGTTTTTTTCAGATAGGAGAGTGCCAGAATTTCTTACATCATTGGGCCCACACGTTACAGTATTAATTTTTGTGTTGTAGGTTCGAAAAATACTTGTTATATTTGGATCAATTATTATTTTATTTAATTTCTATGGGGGAACTATATCAAATCAAATCAATATAATCTTTATTCAAGTAAGCTTTTTACAAGCACTTTTGAATCGTCAAGGATCAATTAGATTTAATGAAGCTACATCTGGTTCGAAATGTTGCTCTTACCGAGAAGAACCAGCAAGAAACTCGGCGGTCAATCTTTTAAACATTAAATTTACATTATTTTACTGCACTCTTGTTTGAAGCTGAAAGGATTTTCCAAAATCCAAACATTTTTATCATTCAAATAATCTTCAATCGTGTAATATGCTTTACGTATAAGCATAGTTTTTACACTTAATTTAAACTTTTCTGTAGATAAGTTTAATATGGATTGCGAACTTAAGTATTTATAAGTAATTAAGAAGAAAGAAATTAAATGCCCTATCGTCATATTTCAACGAATTTACGGTTTTTTCACAAATTTCAATTGCTCTTACCACTTTTGGCATTTACAGCATCACGGATCAGAACGGATGGTGCACTCTACATTTAGCATTACATATATTTTCTTTTAACACGGATACTTTTGTTTTATGGACCTCCGCAAAGTAAAGCCTAATTCTATAAATTAATTTAGAATTTTATAAACAAGCAATATTTATATTTTACAATTTTGCAATAAGTGCATCGAAAGCATCGAGAATTGCAATAAAATGATTACAAATTGTAAGAAAATTTAATAAATCTTAAGAATCTAATAATTTACATATACGGTATCATCTGTTTTTAGCATCTCACATAACATATTGAAATTTATTTTATCTCAATTCTATTAATTTTGTCTAAAACCCAATAAACCTGATTCTTTTTATTGCGAAAATTATCATAAGTCAATATACTTATTTAGATATCAAGGATTTTGTCTGGCCCGTTGGTGCAGTGGGTAGTACCCTGCCTTCAGCTCTGCGGGTCCCGGGTTCATTCCCACCGAGGGCCAACATCTTCTATAAACAATTTGTTGGTTCTTCGAGCCCGGGTGTATATTCGTATTTAAGTATGTATTTAAAATTATATATGTAGTATATTTACCAGTTGTCCGTCACCCATAGCACAATTATTAAGTTACTTACTTTGTAGATGGACGACCGTGTGTGTGTGTAAATGTCCCATATATTTATAAGAATTTGTTTAAATAGACTAAAAGTGATTAACGTTTTTAGTTTATTCCAGCGTCTGCCAATCTTTTTTGTGCCATGCCCTTAGCCTTTCCCTCTAAATTCAAAATTCTAATGCCCCCCTATGTCACCTATATCTATACTTATTATAAAACAAAATACCAAAAAAACCGGTCAGTCGGTATGTAATCGATTTTCTCGAAATCTACTGAACGGATTTTTGTACGGTTTTCACAAAAAAATAGTGAAATAATTCCGGATGGTTTAAGTAAATAGTACAAATCGGTATTATATAAATTGTGTTGAAGAGATCGCGGAGTTGTTAAAAAGTTTGCTTGCTGTGAGCTTTAGTCGCGTGCGCTGCTTAAGCCAGCAGAGATACGATAAAGTAATGTACTAGAGAATTGTAGATCTATAAAAAATACTACAAAAATCCCGCGACAGTATGTCTTTATCTCTCACGGTTAATCTACAATAACTATTTTTAAAGACTTAAGGCGTTCATTTGCGAAGGTCCATAACACAATAGTGGTGAAACACTATCACTTGTCTATGGATTCGTCTGGAACTGATAACTTGTGTCTTAGAAAATATTAGTACACCAGGAAATAGAATCCACGATCTCTATTTAATCATCGTGCTACTATAGAGATCTAAGTAAACCATTATTTCCTACAATTGTCTAGTACATTACTTTTTTGCTATAATCCACGATACATCGCAGATTATAGCAAAATAATTTTATTATTACTTTTGTATTATGGATCTCCGCAAAGTAACGCATAATTCTATAAATTACTGTATCTCTGTTAGTACACGCGGCGCACGCGACTAAATCGCCCAGCAGGCAAGTTTCTTTTACGAATACTCGACCTCTTTAACACTATTTATATTTTAATTTAAAACCGTAATGTACTATTAACCTAAACTTTCCGTAAGAAATGCACTATCTATTAGTAAAAACCGCACAAAAGTCCGTTCAGTAGATTTTGTGTAAATCGATGACATACAGACAACTTTTGGGGATTTCGTTTTATAATAAGTATAAATAGATAGTATTAGCCACTGGGGCCGATAAATAGGATTAAATAATTACCATTTTTCCTTTGGGTATAGGAAAAAACTCACATTACGTAAATGAGGCTATTTTAAACCTTAAGTCGTGAGTGAAGTAGCCATGATTAAGTTCATTGAACTGTTTAAAAATTCAAAGTTTCAAAAGTCTATAATTCTTAGTGTTTAATGGTCAATTTATAGTTTTATACTAAATTTACGATTTCCTTTGGAGCATCTAAATTAATCCATTAAAAATGTCTGAGAGATATCTATCGATATATATATTTTTAAACCATGAAGAAAAGAAAAAGAAGTTTTATTTCCGTCTATAATTTTAAACCTACTAGTTTTTAACCGCAACTTTGTTTGACTTTCAATTTAAGAGTTAAAATACATGATTTATAGAATTTATTTAGTATCTTTTGTCTATGGAATTCGGTAGCGCCTACTTTGCCATTTGCCATTCCATACTACAAAAATAATAATAGAATTATTTTGTTATAATCCATGTTTGTTAAGGAAATCTAAAGATAACTGTAACGCTAATTGTGGGAAGCAGAAACCACTCACATATCTATTTAATTTTAATTTTATTTACATTAAAACGTACGAAAACACTTTTATTAAAAATTAAGAGTTTAATTTTAACATATCTTATACACGCAGGATTAGTTACCGTACGTATCACAATACACCACCACCAGCAACACACTACACAAGCACTACACACATTCACTACGACAATCTGAATAATCGTTTCGCCCCTTAACCTAAGCATCATCAGGAGAGCGACTCCACAACATTTTCTAAACGAACGCGGATTATTAAAATTAAAATAGCGGGAAAATAATTTTAATAAATAAAAAATTGTACTATGGATTTTCACAAAGTATTTCAACGAAAGAAATTAATAACTTACATAATACATAAAGTATATGCATGATTTTCTTAATATAAATAGTTATATTTACTCAGAATTGTAGTTTTAGAAATAAAATACACACGCATGCCAGACTCAACACACACTTAATATACTTTTTTTTCTGTTAAATTTAAAGTAGCGGCCTGTTACAATCCCACTCCTGGAAATAGGCCTTCTCTCTCCGTTCCTGGAGAGAAGGGTTGGAGCTAAGACCTCCCACGCTGCTCCAATGCGGATTGGTGGGTTACACATATCTCCAGAATTCTCTAGAGATATGCAGGTTTCCTCACGATGTTTTCCTTCACCGAAAAGCGTGTGATAAATTGCAATTATCAATTAGACACATGAATTTTAATAGACAAACTCATTGGTGCCTGCCCGGGTTTGAACTCGTGTTCCCCTCTTTTCGGCGAAGGAAAACATCGTGAGGAAACCTGCATATCTCTAGAGATTTCTGGAGATATGTGTAACTTACCAATCCGCATTGGAGCAGCGTGGTAGGTCTTAGCTTGAACCCTTCTCTCCAGGAACGGAGAGAGGAGGCCTATTCCCAGCATTGGGATTGTAGCAGGCCGCTACTTTTAGCAAAATAATTTTATTATTACTTTTGTAGTATGCTTTACGTGTAAGCATATCTCTTACACTTAATTCAAACCTTTCTGTAGACCGGTCTAGTGTGGGTTGCAGAATTTTATCATAGAAGCGAATACCGAGACCAACGAACGAGTTGCTTATGTAACGTATATTTATAACTAAATTGTATTAACTTGTACGATGTCTTTTTAAGAAACATTATTTATCTCAATATTTTAGGTCAAACGACACATTTAGGATCTTTCCTTTATAATTTACACTGAATGAACAACTGATTTAAAATTTATGTGACACTGAGTGCGATGACCCTGGATGGCAAAAAATAAACTTTGCATGCAAGACAAAATAACACAAAAAAAATATGTTATTTATCATCTGTTTTTAGGGCTGGTAAAAATTTAACTTTGTAAATTGCAAAAAGCTTTTGTAAGATTTTTAAACAATCCATACTAGACCAGACAAAAAAGGTTCAAAGATATTTATACGTAAAGCGTATTACAAAATAAAAGATTATTTGGATATAAAAAATGCCTGGATTTGAAAATCCTTTCAGCTTCATACAAGACTGCGGTTTAAATAATGTAAAATTGGAAATATTTAAAAGATCGACCGCCGAGTTTCTTGCTGGTTCTTCTCGGTAAGAGCAACATTCCGAACCGGTTGTAACTTCATTAATCGTTTTGATCATTTCCGATTCGAAAATGTTTGAAAGAGCATATTTCAATAAAGACTATTTTGATTTGATTTGCCTATACGGCTATCAGCATGTAACAGGCTGCTATTTTACTTTTTTTATAGACAGACAGCTTTTGGGGACATTGTTTAATAATACGTATAGATATTGATCAGCAGGTGCCGGCCCTGTACGACAGGCGCCTCAAAACATGTGGGTGAAATTACAATACAATACAATTGAACACAATGCGTCCAAACTGGGTTATGAATGAGCGTGGTTAATTTCTATTCGCCGAGGTCGAGCACCTTGACCAATCGTGTATGTCGATGAAGTGTGAAAGACACACAAAAATCGCACTGCTGCAAAATAAATCTGTTAACACGTTGGAGCATTCTTTTTCTGGTGGCTTTCTGACTAAACAAATACTACCAATCAGTGCTTGGTGTTAGGGAACATAAATTATTAATATTATATAAATATTATATACAATATTATAAAAAAACATAAACGATTTTGTCGTGGAGCCTATCCTCCTGATGATGCTTCGGTTTCGGAGCGAAACGATCGTCGAGATTGTTGTGGTGGTGGGTGTGTGGGCTGTTTGTGTGCTTTGTTGCTGGTGGAGAAACTTTGGGGTACGTGTGATGGCTTGTCCTAATGTATAAGGTTCGTAGATGTTGCCTGCTTCATACACATTAGCTTTGCATGCATTCGCTTAGCCCGTGCGTAATAGTGCCTGTAATATGGAATTCCGCAAAGTAACGCCTGCTTCTATAAAACATAAATTATCCTTTGATTTGGCGCAGTACCTATATAGTCAGAAATACGGGGTGACAGATAACTGGTATATATGGTATACCTTTAAAATACTAAAATATATCCAGACCACAGGAACTAATAAATTGTTTTGAAGAAAATTTTGGCCTTTGGTGGGAATCGAACCCGGAACTCGCGGAGTCGAAGGCAGCATCAATGCCACCGGCCAACGGGCCAGATAATTCTATGATCACGAACTGAGCAAAGGTTACACCTTGTTTTTAATCTACCAAGGTGTCAATAACCTTTTATTTGATGTCGACATATTGTGTTAAACGTATATATACACAGTTGTTAGGACTAATAAATGTAGATTCAAACCAGATTGTACCGTTATAAGTCAAAATGGCGGTAGTAAATAAATATTTAGTGATCATTCTCCTATGTACCCATTAAACTAATTTGAAGTATTAAATTCTCTTCTTTTTCAACCGATGGACGTATAAATTCAAATTCAAATTATTGTCTATTCAAGTAAACTTGTAAACAAGTGCTTTTGAATCGTCAACTCTACTGCTGGTTCGGAAAGCTGTTCCTACCGAGAAGAGCCGGCGAGAAACTCGGCGGTTGCTCTTTTCAAAATATAATTCTTATAACTAGTTACATTAGTCATTACTATACCAAAATATATGAATTAGGTTAAGTTTAGAGTTGAGGTTTATTAATATATTTTATGTCTGAATTAAATTTATAATAATAATAATAATTATTACTGTCTTGTACAGCTATATCCACACAATCTTATTATCTAAGTAATCCTCAACAGTATAGGCTTTCTGTATCAGCCTCTTCATAACAGTGTTCTTAAACTGCTGTAATGGCAAAGCTAAAATCGATTGCGGAATTTTATTATAGAATCTTATACCCAAACCCACAAACAACGTATTGTTATATATTGTGTTAAATATGCTTATAAATACTCTTAAATACATTTACCATTATATGATTATGTAATAAGAAACATCATTACTAGGAATAATTAAATAATTTCTGGGAGACGGAAGTAGTCAAATGTCATTTGTTTCATAAAACGGAAACGGGAATGCAAACAACAAAGGCTATAAATAAGCCAGTTAGGCCTATTCTAGAAGGTAGTTACGTCACCACCTGGCATCCATACCGTACAGGTAAACGCAACATCAGCGTATTAAGGGTGGTCCGATGTTGCGCAAGCGAAGGAACATGGTGTGATGTTCCACAGGTGCGATCATTCGATTCGAGCATCTGCCTCTGCTCAGTCGTGGTAATTAGTTGTAATATTTTTAATTAGATTTTATTAAATATATAATTTTAATTAAAAACAATAAAATCTTGTTTTTTAAAAAATAATTTGACGTTCCCGAGTATTAAACTGGCGCAGCCGGTAGGATTATTTTCCAAAAATTGTTGAAAAAATAACATAGGAAATAATCTGGAACCAAATAAATAAATAAGTTTAATCAAAAGTGGTGTCAATAAAGAAGAAAGAAGATGCAGCTGGTCGGTTGGTGAGTAGAACTTTTCACCTTCCTTTTCCTTTCATTTTCTTTTGTTATTTTGAGATAGGACTTCTCTCACTATAACGTTTTTTGGTTTTCTTATATTTTTAATATTTTTATTGTAGTAAAGGAAATATACGTATAAAATTCTGCGTATAGTAAGTAATTTTGATAGGTAAAGTAATAAAAGTAATTTTTAATCATTTAATCGTAAACAATATTTTATAACAGATTTTATATTTTTATTTTTAGTTAATTTAAAAGGTTATTTTATAATGGAGCAAGTAAGATTAATTCCTAACGAAATTTTAAAATTAATCCCACTCTTTGATGGAGACAAAAGGCATTTAAATTTATTCCTTCGGAAATGCCTGTATATAATAGAAAGATTCCAAGGTAACGACACACAAAACCAGTATGTAATGCACAGTATTACAAGTAGGTTAGTGGACAAAGCCGCGGCGCTTATTAGCGAACGCGAAGATGTAACATCGTGGACGGAATTTAAAGAGCTCCTAGTACAGCATTTTGGTGATCCACGCAGCGAGGAATGCATTGCTATAGAACTAGAAAATTTAAAAATTAATTCAGGCGAAAGTTATCTAGATTTCTGTAATAGAATTCAATCAGTACGTTCAGTGCTAATATCAAAGGTCAACCAAATGGTAGATGAGGATATTAAACAAAGTAAAATTATTATTTATAATAATACAGCGTTAAATGTCTTTCTCTACAATTTGCCAGAAAATATGGTTAGAATTGTGCGACTAAAAACTCCAAAATCATTGGAGTCAGCATTAAGCGTAGTGTTAGAAGAGGTTAATTTCCTCGAACAATATCAGCGGCGTAGTAAAGCCCCACAAGCAACAACAAAACCAGCAAATCAAATATATTTTAAAAGTCAGAACGATTTTAAACCCCCAATTAAATATAACAACAACCCTATGCCGATATATCAGCCTAACCAGCCACCTCAATTTAAATTCGGAATACCCCATACAAACCAAAAACCTCACATGCCTACGGGGTACAAACCAAATTTATCCCCATTTAAATTCGGGATTCCGAGAGGACCGCACATACCACCACCAAGGGTGAACCCACAATATGGACACCGCCCGGTACCACAATTAGGGTACCGACCACCATTAAACAATAGCTATCGACCCCCAATGCAATTCGGCTACAGACCTAATTTCCACCAAAATGTACAAAACGATGCATCCATGCGTACTGCTATATCGTGCAAACCGAGTTTTCCGGTAAACGAAATTTACGCGCAGGATTACGACCAAAACTACTACGATGACGACAGTCATTACTACTCAGAGACTATGTATTATCCTGAATATGAGCCAGGCTACGAATATTACATGACTAATGACGCAGACGAGACGGAAGAACAGACGAAAAACCTACCCTCGGGTGACCTTGACAGTGAAAGCCAGAATGAAAATTTTTCAGTAAAAGCCTCAGAAATACAGAATACATAGAACTTAATTGCGACACCAATCTAAAATTACCGTTTATATATATACCTGAAATAAATGCGAAATTTATGATAGACACCGGGAGCACGCGATCTTTCATTAGCCCGAAAAAAGCTTATAAATATTTCAGCGCGTATATATATAATGAACCGTTCGAAGTAAAAAGCACGCATGCTACGAGCGCACATAACGAAGTAATTGAAATACCATTGATGCCGACTTTTAACTGTAGAGAACTTCAAAAATTTTATGTATATAACGTAGATTCAAAATATGACGGATTAATAGGTAATGACCTCTTAAAAAAAATAGACGCAATAATTGATTTAAAATATAAAATATTACGAACAAAAACTTCTAATATTCCCATAATTTACAATGACGCGGAGTACATCCTTGAATTACCACCGCGTTCCGAATTAAGAGTATCCCTACCAACAAATCAATATTCGGGTGATGCTATTATAAATTTTACCGAATTTTGCCAGGGCATCAGGATGCCGAGCGCGTTAGTTAAATGCGTTAACGGCTATGCAAAGACAATAATTCAAAATACATTAGATAAAAACATGACTTTAACTGTGACCGCACCTTTCGAAGTGACTCAGTATAATAGTACAGAATGTCAAACAAATTATATAAATAATGAGGACGAATTAGGAAACACACAGTTATTATTAGAAAACTTAAACAAACTACGACTAGACCACATGAACGAGGAGGAAAAGAACAAAATTTACACACTTTGTAGCGAGTATAAAGACATATTTTACTGTGACCAATTACCATTGACTTTTACTAATGACGTAAAACATTTTATTAGGACGAAAAACGAGGACCCTATTTATATTAAGCCATATAGACAAGCGCCCGCACAGACCGACGAAATAAAGAGACAGGTCGAAAAACTTTTAGACAATAACGTAATTCAGGAATCCTATTCACCCTGGAGTGCACCTGTTCATCTTGTACCTAAGAAAATGGATGCCTCTGGAGAACAAAAATACAGGATGGTCATTGACTATAGGCGACTGAATGAAATTACCATTGACGACAAATACCCCCTACCTAACATTACCGACTTATTTGACAAATTAGGTAAAAGCGTATACTTTTCGACGTTAGACCTAGCGAGTGGTTATCATCAGATTGAGATCAACGAAGCTGACCGTCAGAAAACTGCCTTCAGCACACAGTCAGGACATTTCGAATTTCTAAGAATGCCCTTCGGACTGAAAACCGCCCCCGCTACGTTCCAACGGACTATGGACAATGTACTGAGAGGATTGCAGGGTATACACTGCATGGTTTACTTAGACGACATAATAATATTTTCAGCCAGCTTACAAGAACACATTGACAGTTTAAGGACCGTTTTTGACAGACTACGTAAAACAAACCTGAAAGTTCAGCTCGACAAATCTGAATTTTTACGAAAAGAGGTGTTGTACTTAGGACATACTATTACGAAAAACGGACTGAAACCAAACGACGACAAAATAAAAGCTGTCTTAAACTTCCCCCTACCGAAAACTACCACTGAAATAAAAAGTTTTCTCGGACTCATAGGCTATTACAGACGATTTATTAAGGATTTCGCGCGTATAACACAACCCCTATCTAATTGTTTAAAAAAACGTAATAAAATAATAATTGACGAAAAATATATAGAGTCTTTTCAAAAGTGCAAAGAGCTTCTGACGAATGCACCCCTTTTGAAATACCCTGATTCTGAAAAACCATACGTATTAACGACAGACGCGTCGAATGTTGCACTCGGAGCAGTGTTGTCGCAAGGCCCTATCGGTAGCGATCACCCTATTGCATACGCAAGCAGAACCCTGAGTGATACAGAGTCGCGATATAGTACAATAGAGCGAGAATTATTGGCTATAGTCTGGGCTGTTAAGCACTTTCGCCCCTATCTTTATGGTCGAAAATTTACAATCTATACAGACCACCGCCCATTAGCTTGGTTATATTCCCTTAAGGAGCCTAACAGTAAACTTACGCGTTGGCGTCTCCGCTTACAGGAGCACGATTTCGAAGTCGTGTATAAAAAAGGGAAGCAAAACACAAATGCAGACGCGTTATCCCGCATCAAGTTAAATGCATTAGACTCAACAGACGATGCTTCTATGATTGGTAACGTTGACGAAAAAGAATCCCGACTTCAGGACCATTTACATGACGTGACTGACGACATCCTGAAATTAGTAACAAGAAATGACTCTGACGATTCTGAAGCCATGACCATTTCTTCTGAAACAACGTCATTGTGCAGAAGAATATCCGACATTGAGCCTAGGAACTGCGTTCCTTCAATATCTAGCGGCGATACTATTCATTCTAATATAGACATGGATGGTTCAGGTATTCCCATTATGCACGATGCAATAGACACCAAATCAAACCAAATTTTAATATTTTCATGGTTCAAAGACGAGCTACAGGTACAGGATCATTCTCATTCTAAAATGAAAATCCTTCATGTATTTTTACCCCTAAATAATATTGATTTAATTAAACAGTTTCTAAAAGAGTACATTAGGCCCAAAATTAAATACTATATTCATTTTGAAAACGATCAATTTAGAAAAGATTTTAATACGACAATTATAAATTTATTCCAAAAGGACACTGTAAAAATAAAAGAATGTACAGAAAGGGTAATTTTTATAGAAAATGAAGATGAGCAGAAAGATATTACTTTAAAATATCACCAAGGAAAATCTTGCCACCGTGGTATTAGGGAAACAATGACGCGTATTAAAAGAAATTATTTCTGGCATAATATGCAGGAAACAATATCTGCATTAATTAATGCCTGCGAATTATGTCGTAAAATGAAATATGATAGGAACCCCATTAAACCTATGTTACAATTAACACAGACACAAGATGCCCCATTTCAGGAAATTTTCATAGATATTTTCAGTATAGAAGGAAAATATTATTTAACTCTCGTTGATGCCTTCAGCAAACTAGGACAAGCTATCGAAATAAGTAATCGTTCGACACCGGAGGTAGTTCGTGCCTTAATTAAGTATTTCTCTTTATATGGAGTACCTAGGAAAATAACGTCCGACCCTGGTACTGAATTCAATAACGAACTTATGAGAGAACTGACAAATATGTATAAAATTCAATTACATATAACAACCCCTAATAACCCTAACTCGACTAGTATAGTAGAACGATTTCATTCTACAATTATAGAGATTTATCGATTAGCAAAATATGAACACAAGTTTACAGACGCAGCTTCCGTTATGACATATTCTATAATGGCATACAATCATACTATTCATAGCACGACAGAGTTGACACCCTTTGAAGTAGTATTTGGACACACCGATTCAAATAGTTTATTTGATGTCGATTTCCAAAAATCATATATACAACAACTACTTAAAGACCATGCAAAGCGTACAAAATACTTATATCAACATATTTCCGATAAAACACAAAGTAAAAAGTATAAGGCACAACAAAGAAAGGGAGGCGAAAAAGAAATAGACTTAGAGGTAGGAAAAACGGCATTCATGAAAACAATTAATACGCGAAAAAGTAAAGACAAACCCCGTTATCAAAAGGTAACAATTAGTGGCGAAATAAATCGGAACGTCGTCCCGGTAAAAGTAGGCGTTAGAAAAACAAATGCCCCTATTAAAAATATAAAACGACCTCCGCAGGTGGTGTATAATCGTCCTGACAGCAGCGAAGTACAGCCAGGGCCTTCAACTTCAAAGACTTGACGGTAACCCTGGTCTGTTACCCGTTAGAAAGGGTAGCGCTTTTAAACAACGGGATAAATGGATAATTGTTAAGATAATGGACTTAAATAGTTTGTCTAGTGACTTAGAATATAATATTAATAAATATAACGAGTTTAATAAATTAATCGACGTGAATAAACCATATTTATACGAATTTAGTAGCATAAAAATACAAGCGGATTATCTTAGAGATATTTGCACTGAAAAATTTCGACAAATTGTCCCCACAAAAAGGTTTAAAAGAGGCCTATTCAACCCTTTAGGCTCATTTGTAAAATCTATTACAGGTAATTTAGACAATGAAGATGCGTTACACTATGATAGAATGATCAATAATTTGCAAGGTAAACAAAATTTAATAAATGAGAAAATTACGTTGATTACCAAAATGTTCAATTATCAGACTAATAATACAGAATCATTATATAATAATTCATTAATTTTAAATCAACGCTTAAAGAGGATTGAAAGAATGCTAAAAGATTATTCCACAAAAGAAAACAGTTCTATCTATTCTACGTATGTTTTAGGAATGTATAATACATTCATAAATAATTTCAGATCTATTTACATTTTATTAAACGAAATTGAAACCGCGTTAGCTTTTAGCAAAATTTCAGTTCTTCACCAATCTATAATAAATTCCACGGAATTATTGCACATGCTGTTAAACATAGAAAAGGTTAATTGCTTAGTATATCCTGTTATAGAGAGTAATTTAGTTAAGTTGGAAAGGACAATATCTATTAAGGCATTTGTAAAAGAAAGCCAAATCACGTTCATATTAGAGATACCACTTACAAATTATAATACGTATAATTACTATAAAATTTATTCATTACCTATTTTTAACATTGCAAAGAACGTAACTTCTATAATTATTCCTGAATATTCCTTCCTCATGGTGAAAGGTTCGGAGTACTTACCGACCGCGTCACCGTGTCAGCAAATTTCCGATGACAACCAGTTCCTGTGCACTGAAAAAGATGTGGTACCTTATCCGAAAAAAACCTGCGTAGAACAACTGATGAAATTCCAACCTGATTTACCTCTCTGCATACAAAGAACCGTTAAAATAGAGAATGTGAAAGTTCAACGAGTATCACCTATATCCTGGATAATATACTCTCAGGATCAAAAGGTACTTACATATAAATGTAACAATGAAGTAACCAAAACCTACATATTTGGAACTTATATGATCCACATTGATCCCGGATGTGAAGCATCCCTAGAGAATTACCACTTATATAATTTACACCACTATTTTGAGAAATACAATTATAAAACAACCCCAATGGTTATTCTACCTAAACTGAAAATTACTAGCCCATTTTCCGAGGTTAATCCGATTGATATCAAGGGAGTAAATTTCGACGATATTAAGCGACTCTCTACAATTTTGGAAATGAAAACTTTCAGTGAAAGTGATAGTGAAGAATATGAAAACCACGTTATAAGTATTCACAGTGTCAGTGCAGCGACGTTAGTTTTATATTTACTTGTATTTCTTGTATGTGTTATTTTCAGCTATTGTAAATTAAAAGATAAGTTTCAAAATATTCGAAACCCTCCGATTTCTAATAGCTCAGATGGTTTCGAACTTAAGGAGGGAGGAGTTACGTCACCACCTGGCATCCATACCGTACAGGTAAACGCAACATCAGCGTATTAAGGGTGGTCCGATGTTGCGCAAGCGAAGGAACATGGTGTGATGTTCCACAGGTGCGATCATTCGATTCGAGCATCTGCCTCTGCTCAGTCGTGGTAATTAGTTGTAATATTTTTAATTAGATTTTATTAAATATATAATTTTAATTAAAAACAATAAAATCTTGTTTTTTAAAAAATAATTTGACGTTCCCGAGTATTAAACTAGGTCTAGTGTCAGTGTTCAATGTGCCTATAATAGTGAAGTGTAACAAAGAGTGAAGTGTAACAGTTCGTGCCTTTGCTAGGCGCAAAGCAGGAGCCACAAGCTTATGTCGGTTCCTACTCTGTCTATTTTTACAATAACGTATATTTTTTATTTTGTTTTTACATTAAAATGTTGTTACCTATGTATTGAAGAGTGTATATAACGAGATCGTGACATAAATACGAATTACGCACATCTCGACTAGAAAACCTTCGTCGATAGATGCTGCGCGAATAACAAATACTCGACGGGCTCCTGCAAGGTCTTTAATAAGTATAAATAAAAAATAATAATAAAGTCCCAGTCTAATACTATCCCACTGCTGGGTAAAGAAACGCTAACTCTCGCATTTAAATTAAAAATCAAAATATTCTTTATTTAAGTTTACTTGCAAACAAGTGCTTTTGAATCGTCAACATCTACTGCTGGTTCGGAAAGTTGTTCCTACCGAGAAGAGCCAGCAAGAAACTCGGCGGTTGCTTTTTTCAAAATATAATTTTTATATACCTTGTGAGAGGTCGAAGAGCATGCATTTTTCTATCATTTATACAATCCTCAATAGTATAGTAGACTTACTGTATCATTTTTTTTGATGTTTATGTTAGCAATATATGAAAATAAAAATTACACTCTACATTCAGCATTACATACATTTTCTCTGATTACGGATTGTAGAAATATGTATTATCATTAATACTGATAAACGAAGTATATTTAAATTGCATACAATTATGTCCATTACGGAACATTTTTTAACCACCCATAATTTCAGTAAAATGTTTTGAAATTGCTATGTATCAGATAAGCGCTATTTGCTATTTACATATAAGAAATTTCAGTTAAATATTAATAGAATATCTGACAAGTACCTAATTGCAAAGCTATTATGTACGGATACATTTACATCAAGGTGTTCCTTGAGACCAGTAAATTAGTAAAGTAGCGGCCTGTTACAACCCCACTGCTGGGAATAAGCCTCCTCTCTCCGTTTCTGGACAGAAGGATTGGAGTTAAGACCTACCACGTTGCTCCAATGCGGATTGGTAGGTTACACATATCTCCAGAATTCTCTAGGGATATGCAGGTTTCCTCACGATGATTTCCTTCCATGCAAAGCGTGTAATAAATTACAATTATTAATTATATACATAAGTTTTAACAGCATAACTTATTGGTGCCTGCTGGGGTTTGTACTGGTGGTTTGAGGTTTAGGGCTGGGGTGATGCTTTCGAGATGTTGGCATATACACATGTTGACCATAAGCTGGACTCACAAAATTTCCAATGTGGAAGAACTGCGACGTATGAACTGAAAATTTTGGCTGGCCCGTTGGCGCTGTGGATAGTGACCCTGCCTTCAGCTCCGCGGGTCGCGGGTTTGATTTCCGCCGAGGGCCAACATTTTCTATAAACAAATTGTTGGATCTTCGAGCCTTGGTGTGTATTTGTATTTTAGTATATATTTAAACATATATATGTAGTATATCTACCAGTTGTCCGTCACCCATAGCACAAGTATTAAGTTACTTACTTTGGGAACGGACGACCGTGTGTGTAAAGGTCCCAAATATTTATTTATTTATTATTTATTTAAAAATGCGAACTTGTTAACTTTGATCGTCAAGGCTAGAAAAGTGTCATATCTGGGCCATGTGTTTAGTTCACGGCAGGTAAAAACTTCTCCAACTGATCATGATGGGAGAAGTAAGAGTTATAAATAAATAAATATATGGGACACTTAAACACACGGTCGTCCATCCCCAAAGTAAGTAATTTAGTAATTGGGTGACGGAAAAGTGGTAAATATACTACATATATAATTTTAAAAACATACTTAAATACAAATATACATCCAGGCTCAAAGAGCCAACAAATTGTGTACAGAAAATGTTGACCCTCAGCGGGAATCGAACCCGCGACCCGTGGAGCTGAAGGCAGGATCACTACCCACTGCGCCAACGGGCCAGTCATGAAAAAGGGGTCTTGATTGTGGGAAGATATCCTGGCTACGTAACATCCCGGAGTGGACAGGATACGCTAGTGCTGTCGACACCTCGCGAAAAATTAGCAAGATTTATTTAGACTCTTGTTATAGCCCAGCAGTAAACCGTGGGACTCTAGAGACGATCATGGATTCAAACCCTGGGCAGGCAATGAGTTTTTCACTTATAACTTATGTGTCTAATTGATAATTGCAATTTATCACACGCTTTTCGGTAAAGGAAAACATCGTGAGGAAACCTGCATATCTCTAGAGAATTCTGGAGATATGTGTAACCTACCAATCCCCATTGGAGCAGCGTGATAGGTCTTAGCACCAACCCTTCTCTCCAGAAACGGAGGGAGGAGGCCTTAGTAAGTTGGCACAGTAACAGGCTGTTACTTTACTTTTTTTAAATGCTACTCACTGAAAACCTTCGATTATAGGAGAGGCACCCCAAGTAGAAGGGGTTAGAACTCGTGAACCCTCAAAGGAGTCTCAGTCTCATCATTGAACTATAACAACTAACAAGTGTTTCTAAAGTAATTGATTTTAATCGAGTCTACTTATACACGTTTGTTACATTTTATGACGCTTAAATGTTAATTGGTTATACAAACGTCACAGCTACACACACATGGCAGCTACACGTGTTTGTCATCTGAATAATTGAAAATGATTTATAGAAGCAGGTGTTACTTTGTGGAATTCCATATTATAGAAACTATAACAGAACTATTATACTTTGCTATAATCCGCGTGTGTTAAGCGCCACAAACACCAGTCTACGATCTACGATCGTTTCACCCCGAAACCGAAGCATCATCAGGAAAATAAATAAATATATTCCCATATATTTATTTACACTTACACACACGGTCGTCCGTCCCCAAAGTAAGTAACTTAATACTTGTGTTATGGGTGACGGACAACTGGTAGATATACTACATATATAAGTTTAAATACATACCTAAATACAAATACACACCCAGGCTCGAAGAACCAACAATTTGTTTATAGAAAATGTTAGCCCTCGGCGGGAATCGGACCCGCGACCCGCGGAGCAGGGTCACTACCCATAGAGGATAGGCGCCACAACAAAATCGTAATGCATTACGTTATGTTTGTTATTATGATTTATGATTTACTAGCTGTGCCAGCGGCTTCGCCCGCTTGGAAATCTGCGTGTCACGATTTTTTTCTAGAATTCAAATTTTAAACAAAAAGTAGTTACTGTTAGTTAACCATACGAAATAGAGACATGCTGTCGTCGACTTTTTTGTAGTGTTTTTATAAATCTACAATTCTCTAGTACATTAGCATATCTCTGCAGGTTTACGCAGCGCACGCTACTAAAGCTCCAGCAAGCAAGTTTTTTAACAACTGTGCGATCTCTTCAACACAATTTACATAATACCGATATGTACTATTTACCTAAACCATCCGGAAGTATTGCACTATTTTTTTACGTGAAACCCGTACAAAGATTGATTTATAATAAGTATAGATACATTACTGTCTGTTAAGCTGTGATAGCCTAGCGGTGAGACCGTGCGACTCTCTAGAGACGACATAGGTTCAAACCCCGGGCAGGCACCAATTAGTTTTTCTATTAAAACTCGTGTGTCTAATTGGTAATTGCAATTTATCACACGCTTTTCGGTGAAGAAAAACAACGTGAGGAAACCTGCATATCTCTAGAAAATTCTAGGGATATGTGTAACCTACCAATTCGCATTGGAGCAGCGTGGTAGGTCTTAACTCCAACCCTTCTCTCCAGGAACGGAGAGAGGAGGCCTATTACTTTACTTTACTTCTATCTAAAGTACGTGAGTACATAAGCCGTAATAGCCCAGCTGCAGCGGTGAGATTGTGCAATTCTTTCGAGGGGTCAAGTGTTAAAACTTGTGTATAATTAATAATCGAATGAATCCTTTCATTAAAACTTTAAAGATATAGTCATATTTACTGTAGCATCGCATTTTATATATATTATTATTCTCATCATAGTATTATCCTACTGCTCTTATTCCACTCTAAGTGGGTCGGCACAACATGTTACAAACATGTTGTCACATGATTTAGCTACGTATATTATGACCGGCCACCTACCTGACGTTAACTTACCTTAGTCGTATTTTACGACCCCTCGGTAAGAAAGAGGGTGGTCTATTCTACTCAGCCGGATACCACACGGCATATATAGTAGTATTTTATTTCTTCGAAAAATATTCACATGAAAGAAAGACAAATAAAAATATTTTCGCATTATTAATATTAAATTTTGGTGAAGAAAATGAAGTGATTTTAAAGCACGCATACTATCTAAATGACATCATTTGTAATCACGTTAGATACGTGATGGCGGTGACATCATGAGGTATAAAAAAGGAGGAAGCAATATGTACTATGAATATTAAAAAGTTCAATTGAAGTAGACAACTACAACGCCGTGTGGTATCCGGCTGAGTGGAAAAGACCACCCTCATTTATTAACGAGGTGCCGTAAAAAGCGACTAAGGTAAGTCGACCCGTCGTGTGGTATCCGGCTTAGTAGATTAGACCACCCTCATTTATTAACGAGGTGCCGTAAAAAGCAACTGAGGTAAGTCAACCCGCCGTGTGGTATCCGTTTGAGTAGAATAGACCACCCTCATTTATTAACAAGGTGCCGTAAAAGGCAACTAAGGTAAGTCGACCCGCCGTGTGGTATCCGGTTGAGTAGAATTGACCACCCTCATTTCTTACCGAGGTGTCGTAGAAGGCGACTAAGGTAAGTCGGCCCGCCGTGTGGTATCCGGTTGAGTAGAATAGACCACCCTCATTTCTTACCGAGTGGTCGTAAAAGGCGGTGAAGGTAAGTTGACGTCAGGTAGGCGACCGGTCGTAAAATACGTAGCCAAATCATGTGTAAACATGTTTGTAACGTGTTGTTTCGACCCCACTTAGAGTGGGATAAGGGCAGGAGGATGATGATGATGTGTATGATGTCATAAATTCAAATTATTCTATATCGACCGTGAACCGACAATATGTCCTATTTCTAATTTAAGCCAAATCACTGTTCAACAGTATTGGGTTCAACAGCACCTACTACTTACCCATCATTCAAATTCAAATTCAAATTATTCTTTATTCAAGTAAACTTGTAAACACTTGCTTTTGAATCGTCAACATCTATTGCTGGTTCGGAAAGCTGTTCCTACCGAGAAGAACCAGCAAGAAACTCGGCGGTTGCTCTTTTCAAACAATAATTCTTATCACTAGTTACATATAGTTATTAATGTCTTGTACAGGGTCAAAGAGTAGCCACGCATTCTTATCGTCTAAGTAATCTTCAATAGTATATTAGGCTTTCTGAATTAGCCATTTACCGTATCACATTATTTACTAGAGTATTTGTAAATAAATAAACATATCTGTGCATTGTTTTGTTTATTGATAATGTTTTTCTTACGTTTTTTTACATACACAAACAAATACATTAATGTATTTTTATTTCATAAAAAATATTGCGAATGTATTAATAATCACGTTTTTTCTTTTTCCTGAAAAGTTCCCAGAAATAAGATAGTACAATTTGCCAGTACACAGTCGATATAAATTTTTTTTTCATTCTACTACGTCCATTATGATCGATATTCAAGTTTATTTTTGACTGAAGTTACCATAGAAACAAAATACGTACCAGGATATCAACGACGCCGAAGAAACTGAAGTTCGACTTAGGGTCGATGTCGTAAACGAGTCGCACGTCATAGTGCGTGGGCGCCACGTCGCCAGGCAGCAGGTACTGAAAGCTCAGCTGGACAGCAGCCAGCAGCCAGAAGGCGGAATACCACCCCATTGTTTTATCTGAAACCAAGGTATTATCTTCACTCTTCCAAGTCTTACTCCGACAAAGCTCAGATAAATTATAAAACACTTGTAACCGTGGCTTAAACCTACAGCCCTATTAGCTGCTACTATCAATTTGGTCAATAACAGTTCAGTTGGTCAATCAATCAATTAATTTCAGTCGGTCAATCACAACCGTTGAACGAGCAGTAGGGCTACCATGAACTTTTAGATAGCGATTCAATTCAAAGTCAGTACCTAAACTCAACCGCTTTCTTTTCGTACCATGAAGTGTGTTTGAAAAGGATAATGTTATATGAACTATAAATGATAATGTTATATAATCTAAGTTTGTTAACAATAGTTAATACAAAACTGTAATATTTATTTTTTTAAAAGAGTGACCGCCGAGTTTCTTGCTGGTTCTTCTCGGTTAGAGCACCTTTCCGAACCAGTTGTACCTTCAATTTAATTTTAATTTGACGATTCAAAAGTGCTTGTAATAGGCCAATTTGAATAAAGACTTATTTGAATTTGAATTTGAATTTGAATATAAATAACTCTGTCTCTTTTACTCACATCTTTTAGGACTTGAAGTGTACGTCTTTAAGACGTCATGGTATGAAAAAGCAAAACAAAGTTGACGACTTCAAATAAATGAGGTCTGTGACTGTGTTTTTATGAATCCTGCATATATATGGTATGAAGAAACGGATAGTCCACTATACATTTAGCACTATATATATTTTCTATTTATTCTATAGCGGATTATAGCAAGATAATTTTATTATTACTTTTGTATTATGGATCTCCGCAAAGTAACTTAATTCTATAAATTATTTTAACATATGTTATTTATAAATTTATTTATGAAAAGAGAAACTAGCATAATTTTCTTTCGAATTGACTGTAGCATACAGTAGCCCTAACGGCTTTTACAGCGTCACCGGGCGGGAAGGTCGGTTGCAAAAGCATCGTTGAGGTTGCGAAATGCAGAGAGTAGAGCGCAGAAGCTCTACTTCTCTACTAGGAACGCCGTCCTAAGGGTGCCTTCTGTGAGGTCTAGCATTATTGTTTTGTTCTCTACTGTTGGTATTTTAGTTATTATCTGTACAAAAAGTAATGCATTTATTTTTCTATTGACGGCCACACTAAAATTAAGCTTATAAAAGAAGCGTGCGCCATGTTTAGTTCTCTTACTTCGCTCACCGCTGTGCTAGGAGAAAGAACACATAACCGTCTATGGTAAGATTTATTTTGAATATACTTTTGATTCTTCGACTGTATAATTTAAATGTGTGTTTTATTTTATTGTGTTTTGCTCTGCATAATCCCAATTTCGTATAGGTTATGGGCCCAGCAACAAAGATCTGAGTAAGAGATAAAATTGTGTATTACTACCGTCAATATTTTAAAGTGAAATTTCTAGTATGGATAATTTGAAGACTAAGCGAAGTATCAAGCCGTTTGACGGGGAGAGATACAGTATATGGAAATTTCGTGTTCGAGCATTGCTTACCGAGATGGACCTTATAAAGACGATTGACGATGAACCTATTTTACGAACGGAAGCATGGGAGAAGAAAAACAGAGTCGCTAAGAGTGTTATCGTGGAGTATTTAGCAGACTCTTTCCTAGGCTTTGCGAAAGAAGAACTAACCGCTCGTGAAATCCTCACAAATTTGGACGCCCTCTACGAAAGAAAAAGTTTGGCAACTCAACTAGCAATTCGTAAAAAGCTATTGGGATTAAAACTTAAAGGTGACACGTCATTGATAAAACATTTTACAGTGTTTGATGATTTCATCACAGAGCTAATGGCCGCTGGCGCCAAACTGGATGAAACAGACAAAGTATCTCATTTGCTATTAACTTTACCGTCATCATACGATGGTGTAATTACAGCAATTGAAACACTGTCTGAAGATAATTTGACTTTGGCCTTCGTTTCGACCTGCGCCACAACGCTAAATACACCGTTCAAATTATCTATTGCTAAGCACGGTGAATTTATTACAGCCACTAAACAAGGTACGTTGCAGGTTATTAGCAATACTGGTATCCCAGGGACACTTGAGGATGTGTTGTTTTGTCCTGAGGCACCGTACAACCTGCTTTCGGTGTCGAGGATGCAGCGTTCTGGGCTGACAATTACTTTCGATCAGCAGGGAACAAAAATTAGTAAGGATGGAAATATACTGATGCGAGGTAAGCCGATTAATAATTTAATATCGGTAGATTTTAAAGTTAAAGTTAATCAGTCTGTTTCTCAATTATGTAGCAGTGATAAAAATAATTACAATCTGTGGCATCAACGCTTGGGGCATATAAGTAAACAAAAGTTTTTAGATTTGAAAAATAACTTTATGATTGATGATATAAACCTAATTAAAGGTATGATGCCTGATGACAATTTATGTGAAGCGTGCATAAGCGGGAAACAGACAAGATTACCATTTAATCCGTGTAAAGATAAAAGTTACGTTAAACGACCATTATTTATCGTTCATTCTGACGTTTGTGGGCCAATCACTCCTTCTACAATCGATAATAAGAATTATTTTGTTCTATTCGTTGATGAATTTACTCACTACTGTGTTGCATACCTGATAGCGTATAAATCAGATGTGTTCTCGGCTTTTAAAGATTTTGTAGCAAAAAGTGAGGCTAAATTTAATACAAAACTAGTTTATTTATACTGTGACAATGGCAGAGAATATTTGTCTAATGAAATGAAAGAATACTGTGTTTCTAAGGGAATTTCATATCATTTTACAATCCCTAGAACACCACAGCAAAATGGGGTATCTGAGCGTATGGTTAGAACGATAACAGAAAAAGGCCGCGCTTTAATTAACGGTGCTAAATTACCCAAGTGTTTTTGGGGCGAGGCAGTTTTAACTGCAGTATATTTAATTAATATTACACCTACCCGCGCTCTTAAACAAAAACAAACTCCGTTTGAATTGTGGCACGATATAAAACCCGTTATTAAGTATTTAAAAATATTCGGTTCTACTGTCTATGTCCATAACAAAACTAGTAATACTAAATTTGATGAAAAATCGTGGAAAGGTATTCTAGTAGGATATGTACCGAATGGCTATAAGGTATGGAACACTAAACGTGAAAAATATGAAACAGTTAGGGATGTCATAGTCGATGAGGTAAATTTTCTGGTGTCGAGACCAGTGTTACGATTTGAAGGGAATGAAGTTGAACATTTCCATAGTGACGATTTGATAAATTCATCGTCATTAAAACCTCAAAGTTGTGACAGTCCTAAATCTGGTAATTCCGAAACTGATAGTGCTAAATCTGGTGGTTTGAAATCAGATGGTGCGAAATCAGTGGGATTTGAATCAGATAGTCTCAGGGTAAATAATTTGAAATCAGATAGTTTAAAATCTGGTGAAGTTTGCCCTAGTAAAATTCGAAAGTTAAAAAATTCGAGTACCATACTAAAGCCAAATATTGATGATCAAGCAAAGTCCAGTAAGACTTGTTCGTTCGGTACAGATAGTGACGATTTTCAATTGAGAAGGAGTGAGAGGTTAAAAGGTCGCCCTCTTAAAAGATATAGTGATTTCACTGATGATGTTCTGTTGTGTGCCGAGTCAATTAATTGTAAATTGCCTGTTTCATATAATGAAATTAAAAATCGGGATGATAGGATTCAATGGGAAATTGCGATTAAAGATGAGTTAGATTCACTTCTAGCTAATGATACTTGGACGTTAGTACCCAAGCCTGACAATAAGAACATTGTTGATTGTAAATGGATTTTTAGTATTAAAAATGACGAGTTTGGTAATCCATTAAGATATAAGGCACGTCTTGTTGCCAGGGGTTTTAGTCAGGAATATTTAACTGATTACAATGAAACTTTCGCCCCAGTTGCTCGTTTAGCCAGTTTTAGGTTTATTATAAGTTTGGCAAATCAATATAATTTAATGATCCATCATATGGATGTTAAAACTGCATTTTTAAATGGTATTTTGAAAGAAGAAATCTACATGAAAGTACCAGAAGGGGTAGTTAGTAAAGAGGGTTATATTTGTAGATTAAATAAAGCTTTGTATGGGTTGAAACAAGCTGCAAGATGTTGGTTTGAAATATTTGATCAGTGTCTTAAAGAAAAAGGTTTTATAAATTCATTTGTAGATAGATGTATTTATGTTCTTGATAAGAGTGATATTAATGAAAACATTTATATATTACTATATGTTGATGATTTGGTCTTGGCGTGTGCTAATCAAAAATCAATTGACAGCCTTAAAGACTATTTAATGAGTAGATTTAAAATGGTGGATTTAAAAGATATTAAGTTATTTTTAGGCATTAAAGTCACTCGTTATAGTGATACAATTACATTAGATCAAAGTTCATACATACAAACTATTTTAGATAAATTTGGTATGTCTGACTGTAATCCCATCAGTACACCTATAGAGAATAAACCAAACTATGAAGCTTTAAACTTAGAGAGTGAATATAATGCACCTTGTCGCAACCTTCTTGGGTGTTTAATGTATGTTATGTTGTGCACACGTCCTGATTTAAGTGTTAGTGTTAATATCTTGAGCAGATACACAAATAAAAATAATAAGGAATTGTGGCAGTGTCTTAAAAGAGTGCTTAGATATTTGAAAGGCACATTAGAACTTAAACTAACATATAAAAGGTGTAATAGTTTTGAACATATTTTATGTGGTTTTGTAGATTCCGATTGGGGTGGTAGTGATGTCAATGACAGAAAAAGTACCTCGGGTTATTTATTTAAATTATTTGATAGCTGTACAATAACTTGGAATACAAAGAGGCAAATGTCAGTGGCAGCTTCTTCAACTGAGGCTGAGTACATGGCATTATTTGAAGCTGTAAAAGAGGCATTATGGTTAAAGTCTCTAGCGATGAGTGTTAAACTCAAAATTGTCAGTCCAATAGCTATTTTTGAAGACAATAATGGGTGTATTAGTATAGCAAATAACCCTACTAGTCACAAGAGGTCAAAACACATTGACATCAAGTACCATTTCTCCAGAGAACAAGTTGAAAACAATATAATAAAATTGTTTTATATACCCACAGGTGAACAGGTGGCTGATATGCTGACTAAGCCACTACCAGCTGTTACATTCAAGCAGTTTAGAGGCAAAATGGGCTTATGTATATAATAATAATGTGTTAATTATTATATTAATTGATTATGATTGAAATGGTCTGATTAGGTTTTCTGGGTTTTCCTAATCCTTAGCAACAAATGTTGGACCATTATAATTATTGTTTCTCCCAGAATACATGGACGGTTTATGATGTTCTTCTTAGTTCGAAAACTATTGTAAATAGTCAATAACTAATTTTTTTTTAATGCAATTACTTTTTGAGGGGGCGTGTTGGTATTTTAGTTATTATCTGTACAAAAAGTAATGCATTTATTTTTCTATTGACGGCCACACTAAAATTAAGCTTATAAAAGAAGCGTGCGCCATGTTTAGTTCTCTTACTTCGCTCACCGCTGTGCTAGGAGAAAGAACACATAACCGTCTATGGTAAGATTTATTTTGAATATACTTTTGATTCTTCGACTGTATAATTTAAATGTGTGTTTTATTTTATTGTGTTTTGCTCTGCATAATCCCAATTTCGTATATCTACTTTATTCACTGCTTTTTGTATTATGTAAATATTGCTTCTCGTTTGGTTTTTATGAACATTTTCCTAAATCCTAGTAAAATGAAATTCGCCTGTTGCTAAAAGGGTTGAAAACAATTTACATACCTCTCATTATTTAATATGACTTTAATGATGATCCTTACTGCATTATAATGGGACGACATTTTGCATGACCCCTCCCATCAATTTAGGCCGCAATTAACGCACCCCCATATTTCAATTAATAACTCACTCGCCCTTTTTTAGGGATGGTATTACACAATTATTCGCCGTGTGGTATCCGGTATAGAATAGACCACCCTCCTTTTTACCGAGGCGTCGTAAGAGGCGACTAAGGTATCGGCCGTGTGGTATCCGACTGCATAGAATAGACCACCCTCCTTTCTTACCGAGGTGTCGTAAGAGGCGACTAAGGTAAATACCGTGTGGTATCCGGCTGCATAGAATAGACCACCCTCATTTCTTACCGAGGTATCGTAAAAGGCGACTAAGGTAAATGCCGTGTGGTATCCGGCTGCATAGAATAAACCACCCTCATTTCTTACCGAGGTGTCGTAAAATACGACTAAGGTAAGTTGACGTCAGGCAGGCGGCCGGTCGTAAAATACGTAGCCAAATCATGTGACAACATGTTTGTAACATATTGTGCCGACAACACTTAGAGTGGGATAAGGGCAGGAGGATGATGATGGTATTACACAATTTTATTTTGATGAAATCAGCAGAGTTAATAAGCCATACTATTATATCACACGTTTTATATAAAACTGAATTCAAAATAAGGACACTAGATTCATTATAATCAGTATGCTCTATTTAAACGAACGAAGATTTTATATTTTGAAAAGAGCAACCGCCGAGTTTCTCGCCGGCTCTTCTCGGTAGGAACAGCTTTCCGAACCAGCGGTAGATGTTGACGATTCAAAAGCACTTGTTTACAAGTTTACTTGAATACAGAATATTTTGAAATTGAATGAATTAAAAAAGCTAGTGTTTTCTTGCTATTCCAAGTGATAGATAGGTGTCTTGAACACTCACGAGTTTTGTAGACGCTACATTCCAATGTACCACAAAAGAACTTTTTTGAATCTGAATTCAAATTCAAATTCAAAACAAAATTTATTCAACTAAACTTGTAAACAAGTGCTTTTGAATCGTCAACATCTACTGCTGGTTCGGAAAGCTGTTCCTACTGAGAAGAGCCAGCAAGAAACTCGGCGGTTGCTCTTTTCAAACAATAATTCTTATCACTAGTTACATATAGTTATTAATGTCTTGTACAGGGTCGAAGAGTAGCTATATCCAATCATTCTTATCGTCTAAGTAATCCTCAATAGTATAGTAGGCTTTCTGTATTAGTCTTTTAAACTGCTGTAATGGTAAAGTTAAAAAGTTAAAATTCCTTTGGGAATAAAACAGATGGTATAGTATAAATACTGTGTAAATTTCCCTTTAACCAGTTATTTGCATGTTTCTTCTAACAAAAAGTATTTAATAAATATGAGAGAGCACATGAGATCAACTTACTAACAAACAATCTTCCATATATAAAATAATTTATCGTTTCGATATTTCTATCACGATTTTTAGTCACAAAATAAACGATTTATAAAATTAGGCATTACTTTTTGAAGTTCCAAAATACAAAAGTTATTTATCTATACTTATTAGAAAACAAAAGTAAAGTAAAGTAACAGCCTGTTACTATGCCCACTGCTGGGCTAAGGCCTTTTCTCTCCGTTTTTGGAGAGAAGGATTGGAGCTAAGACCTACCACGCTGCTCCAATGCGGATTGGTAGGTTACACTTATCCCTAGAATTCTCTAGAGATATGCAGGTTTCCTCACGATGTTTTCCTTCACCGAAAAGCGTGTGATAAATTGCAATTATCAATTAGACACATAAGTTTTAATAGAAAAACTCATTGGTGCCTGCCCGGGGTTTGAACCTATGTCGTCTCTAAAGAGTCGTATGGTCTCACCGCTAGGCTATCACAGCTTTTTTATTAGAAAACAAAATCTCAAAAAGCTGTCAGTCTGTATGTAATCGATTTTCTCAAAATCTACTGAACGGATTTTTGTACGGTTTTCACCAAAAGATAGTGCAATACTTTCGGGTGGCTTACATACATATTACATATCGGTATTATGTAAATTGAAGAGATCTCGCAGTTGTTAAAAAACTTGCTTGCTGGGAGCTTTAGTCGCGTGCGCTGCGTAAACCAGCAGAGATACGATAAAGTAATGTACTAAAGAATTGTAGATCTATAAAAATACAACAAAAAACTCCGAGATAGCATGTCTCTATCTCTCACGATTAACTCACAATAACTACGTTTGTGTTCAAAATTTCGGAACTTGCGAAAATTCGGGAAAAGTTTCGTAAATCACTAAATTCCACGCGGGCGAAGCCGTTGTTGGCACAGCTAGTTTTACTTTAATCTACAATAAATCTTAATTAAAAATTTAAATATTTCATAAATCGCTTAAAAATATAACGCCCACTATAACAAAATAAATTATTTTTATTCAATTCCAAATAAGAATATTACTTCGATTTGATTTAATATTTTATTTATAAGAATATTTCGAATATAAATATAATAAAATAGAATAAAAATAGAAATAAATTAATAAATAATTACCTTTTTATTTTAAACCTAAACTGAAATACGTAGTGTGCAATATCAAACGCGTCGAACCGATAATATTTTCCAAAAAACACCACACACCTCTACGACAACTCGCAGTCCAATGGCGGTGAGAATGTTAAATACATTTATTTACATCATAAATTAAATATTACCATAAATACTTGTTTATAAGGTGCTTTTACACCATGACTACGGACTTGTTTTATATGTAAAAACAAAGTTTTTGATGTCCCAGCGGTGAGACCAAGTGACTCTTTCGACCGGTCCCATTTTCAAACCCCAGGAAAATCAAATGGGTTTTTCTGTTAATAAATTTGCATATCTCTAGAGAATTCTAGGGATATGTGTAACCTACCGATCCGCATTGGAGCAGCGTGGTAGGTCTTAGCTCCAAACCTCTCCAAAAACGGAGAAAGGAGGCCTATGCCCAGTAGTGGGATAGTAGCAGGCTGTTACTTAGTTGGTTCTCTGTATTAATTTATTATTTCTGACAAGACTTTTGGGCAATATTGAATTCGAAATTCTTCAATCTAAAGTTACCATGTTATGTAACATCAATATATGCTCAATATATATCAATATAATGCTGTAAAACTTAAAAGAGCGTGATAAAAGTTGATATTAAAGTCCTGATTTGAAAATGTAGAACTTAAGTTTTAAAATGTAGGACGAAGTATACACCGACACCTCGGTAAGAAATGAGTGTGGTGTATTCTATTTAGCCGGATACCAAACGGCAATACTCAAATGACTCAATGAGTTTTTAACGTACGAGTATGTCTTATTAGTAAAATAAAAGTTATAATAATAACCAGAAATAGCTTTAATATTTTAGATATTGAGAAATTTTGAAATTTGAATCGATGAGGTACATAATAATAACTCTGCCAGTGTTCGTTTCGATGGCACTGCCGGTCCCAAGCCCGGATAAAAGAGGAGGGTTCATCGAGGGGCTAACCACCCATCATGGTAAAAAGAAAGCCGGTTCCGAAGTCCACAACAAGTAATAAAACCGGATCGCTTATATCTCGACGACCTCGGCAAGGATTAAAGGATAAACGATTTCGCCTACGAATTGGAGGCGGGAGGCCAGGGACAGAGTGAAGTGGAAAAGGCTCGTTGAGGAGGCCAAGACCCATAAAGGGTTGAAGAAACGCCGCAGGAAGAAGAAGAAGAGGTACATAATAGGTCTTGTGCCTTAAAAAGTGTCGCTATATTGGGAGTTGACAGTTTCCCAGTGTTACAGTTTGCACTGTAAGGGTCCATGCTACCTTGGACTTTTCTGTAGAACTATAAAAGAGTTATTATTCCACCGTACATTATTTTGTTACATTAGACCCTTCTAATAAATAAAGAAAGTAGAATAAATAAAGTAGTAAACATTGCCTAATCCCTATTAGGCAATGTTTACTACTTTCTGTACTTTTGTCTTTTTATAATTATTCACAAAAAGTAAATTACTAAAAATATAAGTATATACATATATATCGAATAATCACGTCATACATAGGCTGAAGTGCCAATAGATAAGTATTATTAATAACTTTTGATATTGAATTTATGAGAGGTGGTCTAATTAATCCATTCTAATATTACAAAATGCCAAATCTGTCTGTCTGTTACGATTTAACGGCCTATCCACTGGATCAATATACCTAGATGAAATGTGGCACAATTAAAGCTAGTACGGGGTAACATGCATGATTAAAAAATCTTTTTTCTGCAATATTGATATTTGAAGTTGAACGTCTATATGTGTACTTATTATAAAACAAAGTACCCAAAACTGTGTGTGTATGTGATCGATTTCCTCAATATCTACTGAACAGATTTTTGTACGGTTTTTACTAAAAGATAGTGCAATTCTTGTGGAAGGTTTAAGTGAGAACATGAAGATTTAATATTGAATGTGTTGTAGAGGTTGTGCAGATGTAAAAAAACTCATCTGCTGGGGACTTTCGTCGCGTGTGCGGCGTATACCAATAGAGATACATTAAAGTAATGTACTTTTAGTAGTAGATCTACAATTCTACAGTAAAAATAACAAAAATACTATATAAAAATCTGCGACAGCATATCTCTATCTCTTAATGGTTTACTCACAACAACAAATTTTTTTAAATCAAAATTGCAATTAAATAATTGCAATTTTTTTATATTCACGCGGGCAAAGCCGCAAGCATAGCTAGTAGGTCATATAAGTACATAAGTTAATAACTATTTATTGTCATCATCATTCTCTTGCCGTCATCCCACTCTAAGTGGGGTCGGCACGACATGTTTCAAACATGTTGTCACATAATTTGGCTATGTATTTTACGACTGGCTTTTTGCCTGACGTCAACTTACCTTGGTCGCCTTTTACGACACCTCGGTAGGAAATGAGGGTGGTCTACTCTATGCAGCCGGATACCACACGGCACATACCTTAGTCGCCTCTTACGACACCTCGGTAAGAAAGGAGGGTGGTCTATTCTATTCAGCCGGATACCACACGGCACATACCTTAGTCGCCTCTTAAGACACCTCGGTAAGAAAGGAGGGTGGTCTATTCTATTCTGCCGGATACCACACGGCACATACCTTAGTCGCCTCTTACGACACCTCGGTAAGAAAGGAGGGTGGTCTATTCTATTCAGCCGGATACCACACGGCACATACCTTAGTCGCCTCTTAAGACACCTCGGTAAGAAAGGAGGGTGGTCTATTCTATTCTGCCGGATACCACACGGCACATACCTTAGTCGCCTCTTAAGACACCTCGGTAAGAAAGGAGGGTGGTCTATTCTATTCTGCCGGATACCACACGGCACATACCTTAGTCGCCTCTTACGACACCTCGGTAAGAAAGGAGGGTGGTCTATTCTATTCAGCCGGATACCACACGGCACATACCTTAGTCGCCTCTTAAGACACCTCGGTAAGAAAGGAGGCTTAATAACTATTTATTGTAAAGAAAGTCGGTATAAAAAGGTCTCAACGTTACACATATTTAACATACAAGCCTCATTATTTTCAGATAAATCATGTATTTATGTTAATAATAATACCCGCATAGAGGTTTTGTGCGTCGAAACTAAATATATATAAAGTAATATATATAGTAAGCATATATATTGTAATACACGAAAACCAGAGAAATTATACATACAATTATATCTATAAAATCTGCCTAAGTCGTCGCTGTCGATGCGTTTGCAACCATCTGGTGACTGCTGAAGATCAGCGCTGAGACAATCGTCTTAGCTTAAAGCTGAGCAGTTGTCCATTTACAGTACACTATTGGCTAATAATGATGTCATCAACATATATAATTTTTTGTTAATATATTCTCGTATTCAAATGATTTTTGTCGTGAAGCCTATCCTCCTGATGATGCTTCGGTTTCGGGGCGAAACGATCGTCGAGATTGTGGTGGTGGGTGTGTGTGCTGCTTTTGTGTGCGTTGTTGCTGGTGAATTGCGCCTTGGGGTGCATGTGGTGGCTGGTCCTGCATGTATAAGGTGCGTAGATTTTGCCTGCTTCATACACATTGGCTTTGCATGCATTCACTTAACCCGTGCGGATTATAGCAAAGTAGTTAGTTCTGTTACATTGCTTGTAATATATTCTCGTATTCTTTTGTTTTTTTTTCGTTTTTTATTTTTATTATAAGTGTAATGCATTTTTGTTTTATATACATATTCCTTATTTGTTGATAGTGTATGTTGTAAATAAAGTTTTTCTTTCATTCTAATATTTCGGCGGTACGCCGTGCTGTTTGCTATTTTTTCGACAGCTTTGATATTCCCAAAACGTAAAATAGGACTTTCTTGTCCATTATAGCCCGGTATATAAGTTTCCATTACATAAAATTCAAAATATTTTTTATTCAAGTAAATTTGTAAACAAGTGCTTTTGAATCAACTCTGCTGGTTCGGAAGCTGTGCCTACCGAGAAGAGACTCGGCGGTTGCTCCTTTCAAAGTATAATTTTAATTACTAATTACATTTAGTTATTACTGTCTCGTGCAGGGTCGAAGAGTGGCTATATCCATGCATTTTTATCATCTATACAGTTCTCAACAGTATAGTAGGCTTTCTGTATTGTCTTCTTTTAGAAATGTTTTTAAACTGTAGTAGGCAAAGCTAAAATTGCGGATTTTTTTTATAGAATCTTATTCCAAAAGATCAAAAATGTGCGTGTATACAACTTTTCACTTCGGCACTCCCAGAGTGAAATTAGTTTCTTTTTCAGTTTAAATTTTTCATGGGTTTTACCTTATTAAAAATCTATTATTATTAAAGTATCCGTGCAAAAAAGTAATGTGCAAAATTTAGTTAAGTTTAAGATTAAGTTAGTATATTAGGGTTTTATCTATACTTCTATATTTATTCTTCTATACTAATATTTAAAGCTGAAGAGTTTGCTTGTTTGATTGTTTAATAGATTGATTGTTTGTTTGAAAAATTCTTTGAGTTTTAGATAGTCCATTTATCGAGGAAGGATATAGGCTATATTCTATAACGCTAAAATCCATAAGAGAGGAGCAGCAATAAAAAATATTGCGAAAACGGCAAAATTTAAAGCTCTCCTTGCGTGCGATAAGTAAACGGTGAAAATAATTGGAGAATCATGTATTACAAAATTGTTCCCCTCTAAAAGTTCTAAATAAAAGTCCGCGACAGCACATGTTTAGCTTTTGAGGTCTACCCACTTTAACCATAATTCATATATGTCACGGTTTAAATTCAAGTTCAAATAATAAGACTGCAGTCCACGCGAACGAAGTTGCGTTTAACAGCTAGTGCTTAATAAACAAACACCAGTTACCATGACCATATAAAATATAGTTGATACTATTATGACCTACATAATGTTACATAACGTAAGGTTAAATGCACTCGTGACATAATTGAAGCCAGTCATGGTGAGGCAGACCTAGATTTAAAATAGCTTACAGTATATCCTACTAATATTATAAATGCGAAAGTTTGTGAGTATGAATGGATGTTTGTTACCCTTTCACGAAAAAACTATTAGCTGGATTTGGATAAAACTTTACAGTTATATAGGTTATACATCGGATTACAATATAGGCTACAATTTGTAATGATTTTATAAAATATAACGATACATGTCTATAAAGTTGTAATAAATCTGGCCTCCTTGAGTTATCTTGGCGTACGCTGCTTAAACTATTGACGTTACACAAAGATGATGTAGGATAGTATTGTTTGTTTTCAATAGTTCTAAATAAAAGTCCGCGACAACACATATCTACCTTTTATGTGGAAGCCACTATGACCAAAATTGTGAATAATACATTTTACTTAAATAAGATACATTGCGTTTTACAATGCACATTTTAGTATATTACTAAAACACTTATCAAAATCAATACATTTGTTGCTTTCAGTATTTCATGTGTATAAACTTTGTCTTTCAAAGTAATTTGGTCGAATAGTTAAAAAGTTATCACGATATATGTCTTGAATCTAGCGTCATAGAGCGTTTAATAAGCACGACACGCGAAGATTGTATGGAATCCGAAAGTTTTAAAGTTAAAAATCTGAAATTTTGAATGTACGAGTAACTAAACAAATATATATTTAAAATGACTCTTCACGAAACATAATATTGCAGACCAAATTTCACGCAAGCGAAGCCGCGGGCAAAAACTAGTACTCTATAAAGTATTTATTCTTTAATCCCTAGGTTAATATAAGTTGTGTAATAATTTTTCATTCGAATATACCTCAGTGTCTGAAGACCAGGGTCTTCGACCAGTGCATGTTGCCAGTGATGACCTACGGATCAGAAACGTGGTTGCTCACTATGGGCCTTATAAGAAAGCTCAGAGTCGCTCAGCTGGCGATGGAGCGAGCTATGCTCGGAGTGTCTCTACGAGATCAAATCAGGAATGAGGAGATCCGTAGAAGAACTAGAGTTACCGACATAGCTCAGAGTGTCGCGAAGCTGAAGTGGCGATGGGCGGGGCACATAGTGCGGAGAACCGATGGGCGCTGGGGTCTTGAGGTGCTGGAATGACGACCCCGCATCGGAAAGACCCTCTACGAGGTGGACAGACGACCTCTTTAATAATGTATGCTTGGTTGTTTGGCGGACGGTCTACGATAATAGACGGCCAAAAATTTATAGGAACTCCTTTAGATACTTAATTAAAGCATTCCATGCTTGATTTTATTGTACTTCACACTATAATATATTTTAAATTAGTATATTAAGTTATCGAACAAAAACTAACGCGAACGATACCCAATTACATAAAGCACACACACAGGGTTTCATAATATCCCAAAAGAACCCACTGGAGCAATTGAAATTGGAGCTCACATGCCAGACTAACATACAAATAGAAATTTCCCAATCTTCCCCCGGGAACTGGACTAAAAACACAATTCATTTCGCTCCATAACCAAAGGAATATCAGGAGATAAATAAAATACAAAATAGCAAATCAAATCGAAAGTAATTCTTCAAGTTTCACAAGATACCCAAGGCTTCAGTCAGTGCTTAAAATTGATGTTCTCGATTTCTTAGTATCACTAGATAGTTTTTTATACGTCAAAGTCTATAAACAAACTGTTTAGCCATGATAGGCACGTATTTAATTTAAGTTTCGGCCCTGACATCTGTGTGGCAACAAGTAAAAGGCTGGCCGGTGCACAATGAGGAAAATCGGCAAACCAACATTAACTTAGTTAATTTTATGTTATAGCTTTTTTATTAGCATATGCTGAATTCCATGACACGTAAACTGTAACCTCAGATCAACAAAAATAGATTCCGAATGAAGCACTTAAAAAAAACTAATTCGCCCGCGTGGTATCCGGCTGAGTAGAATAGACAACCCTCGTTTCTTATCGAGATGTCATAAAAAGTAACTATGGTAAGTTAACCCGCCGTGTGGTACCCGCATATGTAGAGTAGACTGCCCTTATTTCTCACCGAGGTGTCGTAAAACGCGACTAAGGAAAGTTGACTCGCCGTGCGGTATCCGGTTGAGTAGAATAGACCACCTTTCTTACCTAGGTGTCATAAAAGGTAACTAAGGTAAGTTAAACTGCTGTGTGGTATCCGGCTGAGTAGAATGGATAACTGTCATTTCTCATGTCTCGTAAACGGCGATTAAGGCAGTTGACATCAGGCAGACAGCCAGATGTCACTCGTGTAACAAATCATATAACAACAGCGTTGATACATGTTGTGCCGACCCCACTTTGAGTGGGATTAGGGCAGGAGAATGAGAAATTCGAACCTGCGATCCACAGAGCTAAATATAGGATCGGCTCCATCTGCACCAACGGGCAGTTTGAAAAGAAACTCAAAATTGTTTTTTAATACAGTAAATTTTAAGTTTGACACATTACTCATGGACTGCAATAGTGGCATAAATCAAAAAACACGTGATTTGTACTAGGAATGGGTGTAAAGGTTAAAATACTCATTTTTTTCAGCAGCAGTACCCGAATAGCTGATATTTCAATATGAGGTCGTTCGTTTGAGTAAACTGAACCTTATTTTATATATTTTCCTTAACAATGAAGACTTTAAGCCCGTTTATTACAAAACAAGATTTTTTGAGTTATCCCACTATTGTAGCTCATGAGTGAAATATTTAAGAAATGAACTTATGAGAAGTCTGCCGTTTGTGCTTACAAATAGCCCTTACAGTTATATATAGTGTGATTTAAAAGATAGGGTAAACAATTTAACAAAAATCTAAATACCTGAGTATAATTACGCCATCATAACACACTTTCCCTTTAAAAAAACTAATATAAACTAATAAAACGTTCACGAGCAAAATCGCGTTGGTACATAACTATAGATAAAAATATAACCTAACTTAGACAGTCTGTCAATTTTGATCGTTCAATAGATTTGCTTATGATAGCGTAGACAATTTTTTTTCTATCGTTATGAAACCATAATATAGTCATCAATTTCCTGTCCTTACCCTACTTTAAATGGGGTCGCCACAACATGTATTAAACATGTTGTTAGATGATTTGGCTAGGTATTTTAGGACCGGCCTCCTGCTTGACTAACTTACCTTAGTCGCCTTTTACGACACCTTGGTAAGAAATGTGGTTGGTCTATTCTACTCAGCCGGATACTACACGGCGGGTCAACTTATCTTAGTCGCCTTTTACGACACGTCGGTAAGAAATGAGGTTGGTTTATTCGGCTATAGTAATGATACTAGATCATTTTTATTATTGATAACTAGACAGTTAGACGTTTTACGTTAGTTATTAAGCGTATTGATCCTTGACGATTCAAAAATGCTTGAAAGAGCTCGTCCGCCTTGCGTCGTTACCGCAATACAGGGGATCATGGCCTCTTCCTAAAAACACCTTCTCTTTGGCAATGGTGGCCACGTGGATGGCCTCTGATGGAGACTGTTGTTTTGGGAGTGGTATGGATCTGGTCTGATCAGCGCATATGGCTACGTCCTCTAGGTCTCTTGCCATCGACCTTGCCGGTAAAGATAAGTTTCTGCAGGTCGTCGCCGGTATTACGAGCAATGTGCCCAAAGAACTCAAAAATCCTCCGTAGGCATATGTTTCAAAGTCTCGGTTTCTTGTTGATTTTGAGTTTTTCGAGTACTGACCTATTTGTCCTATGCGCAGTCCAAGAGATGCGCAATAATTTCCTCCACCACCACATCTCAAATCATGAATGTGTTTGCGGTCTGCCAGTTTGAGAGTGCATGTCTCTACGCCGTATAAAAATATGGAGAAGACTAAGCTATTTACAAGTGCGATTTTTGTCCTATGCCTTATGTTGCGTTCCTTCCATATTCTTTCCAGCTGTGACATGGCACTCTTTGACATTCCAATACGCCGACGGATTTCTTTGTCACATGCACCGGTGCTGGTTATTTCGGAGCCCAGGTATATGAATAGCCAGGTATAAAATTTCTAAATTATGAGTCCAACTGAGCTTAATTCAGATGCCCGGTCCACAACCATGACTTTGGTTTTTGAGCGGTTTATGGTCAGCCCTAAAACCGTGCTGTAACGCTTCATTCTATCCAGAAGAGAGCACAGCAAGATTGATTTGATTTGACTATTGTTTTTACTGGTTGTGAAGATTATGATTGCAAGTCCAGATAAAGTCGGCTATAGTAATGATACTAGACCATTTCTATTATTAATAACTAGACAGTTTCGTTAGTTAAACGCTTTAAAGGGGCCTTTCTTGCGACGTTTCAAAATACGTCAGACAGAAAAACCCAAAAGTCGAATTTATTTATCGGTTATCCTTAACGGTCCGATATGTCTAATAAATAAAATGGTGTAATCCATACTGACACCGTGAATGGTGCAACACCACGGTGGGTGTGACTCGAAAGAAGCAGAAATGAATATAACAAAATGTAAAAATAACCGTTATATTAAGAAATACATCCAATTGTTTTTTACAAGGGAGACACGTTCCTTAGAATAGTGCGCATAAAAATCTTATAGCGATATAAGGTACATTTTAGGGATCATCATTATCATCCTCCTGCCCTTATCCCATATATTCAAATTCAGATTCAAAATATTCTTTATTCAAGTAAACTTGTTAACAAGTGCTTTTGAATCGTAAAACTACCTATAATCTATCTAATCTAAGTTATAAAACATATTTTCACATGATTAGGCTACGTATTTTATGACCGGCGCCTGCCTGACTTCAAGTTACCTTAGTCGCCTTTTACGACACCTCGTTAATAAATGAGGGTAGTCTATTCTACTCAGCCGGATACCGCACGGCATTTGGGGACATGTTCCACAACTTAAAAAATCGTCTAATATGAAAAAGTTGTTTTTCATATCACTTAACTGCCGATTTTCGTATTCAAGTTGATGATAAGAAAGCCTGGATTTAAGTCGCAACCACCATCGCACTAGATTATATTGTAACTTTTTATTTGTTAAACAATTATATATTAATGAAATATTTATATTTAAAAAAAGAGTGATCGCCGTTTTCTTGCTGGTTCTTTTCGGTAAGGCACTTTTCCGAACCTTCATCCTCTCCTGCCCTTATCACACTCACAGTGGGGTCATCACAACATGTTTAGCATTTTGTTGGTTTGGCTAGTTATGCTACGCCCGGCCGCCTGCGTGACGTCAACTTAACTTCGTCGCCATTTACGACACCTCGGTAATAAATGAGGATGGTCTATTCTACTCAGCCGGATACCACACGTCGGAGCACCTTTCTGAACAAGCAGGCCTACCATGAACTCTTATTGCGACTCAATTGAAGACGTAAACTAAATTGTTTTGCTTTTCATACCATGACGTCTTAAAGACGCACACTTTAAGTCGTTGCCGAATAAGCGTTCGGAATGCATTCTAAAAACATTTGAGTAAAAGAGACAGTGTTATATATAGTTCATATAACGTTGTCCTTTTGAACACTTCATGGTACGAAAAGAAAGCGGTTGGGTTTAGATACTGATTTTGAATTAAATCGTTTTCTAAAAGTTCATGGTATGCTTACAGTATTTGCATTATATCAAAATTCAACTTGAATTAAGATTATTATTACGTGAATAGAGTATAGTTAATAGTATGATTTGAAGTAGTTTTTACCGTATTGGACGTTGGCTAACTTTCTCTTGACGTAACTTGCGAGCAAAGTTGTTATAAAACAGCAACAATTCGCTTATAAATGGAAGTATTTTAATAACTCAGATTTCAGTAACAATACGTTATTCGAAAGCTTTTTTTCCTTAACAATTCATATAATGTAGGTAATTCAAATGTGTAGTGTACAAGTACACTACAAATTTTGACTTTGTTCATGTTTTAAAATACCCTCAATCATGTAAAAGTAATAATTTATAGAATTAGGCGTTACTTTGCCATCCATAATACAAAAGTAATAATAAAATTATTTTGCTATAATCCGCGATACAGTAAATAGAGAATATATTTAGTGCTAAATGTATAGTGGACTATCCGTTTTCATACCCGATACATGTAGGATTCGTAAAAACACATGCACAAAACTCCACCACTACCACCATAATACACAAGCACTACACGCGTTCACTATTACAAACTCAAAAATCGTTTCGCCCCACAACCGAGGCATCATCAGGAGATAGACTTCACGACAAAACCGCAAAGTAAACGAAGGGTCTGTATTGAGCTCAATGTTTAATAAGTAATTTTTATTCAAATTATTAAAATATAGTATTAGTGATAAAAAATACTAATACAAAGTAGGCAGTAAACTATTATATAAATACTAGATGACCCGCCGAACTTCGTACCGCCTACCAGTAAATGAATGGTGTATTACCATTTAGCTGAACTAATTTATAATTTAGGCTTTGATGAACGTGATACAATGACACAAAATAAATTTCTGAACACTGACGTAAATGATAATCATTTGTCATTATTTCTGTACGCACGCATAAATATTTGATTTCTATGTATCTACTTAAAGCAATGAAAAAGATGGATGAAAGAAGAGTACATGCAAATGAGATGAGGATGTTAAGGTGGATGTGTAGTCTGACAAGACTTGATAAAATAAGAAATGAGTATATAAGGGGAAGTCTGAAAGTTGCGCCCATTATAGAAAAGATGAGAGGTGCAAGATTGGGATGGTATGGACATGTAATGAGGAGGGATGAAAATCATGTGATCAAACGAGTGTTGAGTATGAATGGATGGATATGTGACTAGAGGGAGGCCTAAAAAGAGATGGTTGGACTGTGTGAAGTATGACATGCATATAAAAGGAGTAGCGCCAGAGTTGACGAATGATAGAAGAGAATGGAAGAGAAAAACATGTTGTACCGACCCCACTTAGTGTGGGATAAGGGTAGGAGAAAGAAGAAGAAGAGTATCTACTTAAAGCACTTTTCAGCCTTATTAACTGATAAAAAAAAATACAGACAATAGTTTATTTACCCTTTTTAAAAAGTTTATTTTTTATTTAGTTAATTTACATTAAATGTCAATCATTACTTACAGTATTCGACAGGATGACAGCAAATGTGTGACAGGTACGAAACGAATGAACATTTATTTGTTTTCATAATTATGTATTCGTCGAATTTTCATTGTTTTTAAGATGGTTACGCTATTAGGAGCGGAGACAAATCCAACCAATCAAAAACCATGTAAATTGGTCCAGCAGATCTCGAGTTATAAGTGTTTGTTTTATATATATAGTGTTAGGTTCAATTACTTATTTTAGTATATTTACAAATTATAAGATTATTAAGAACAGTATTTGACTACTAGCGCCATTGGCACTACTTCCGGCAGCGATAAATGAATTGTATCATAAATTATTTGAATATTAATATTTGACTGTTTTGTTAATTGTTATAATAATATAATTGGTTGATTATTGTAAAAATGTTTTTGCAACTTAAAAGATGTTAGAATATGATACGTTATAATTACTATGAATCTATCTTGGTTGCATGCGTTTCCGTTCACGTGATATTACTCAAAAATGGCGGTTTAACAACATGACTTGTCAATGTATACGGGAGGTTTTTGCTGAAAATTAGACGAAAGCGTGCAATCACGACGGACTCTAAAGTGAGCGAAGGAATAAAGCTAAATTTGTGAGAATCAAGTGTTTGTTTTCAATAATAGATAAATATGTGAGCTGTTAATAGTAAAAAATATCGACAGCCAAATATCATAAACCAATATGTCACTTCCTTACAAATACAGTTAATTTTTTCTGTTCTTTCCCATCCTTTACGATTTATGATTCTAGTGATTCAACTTGGATAAACAAAATATATAATTTTTGAAACAATTTTCAATATTGAATATTTGTTATCTATATATCGGATCAAGATAATATAAATATATCTGTAAGTAGATGATATAATCATCATCATCCTCCTGCCCACTATAAGTGGGGTCGGCATATGATTTGGCTACGTATTTTACGACTGGCCGCCTGCCTGACGTCGACTAACGTTAATCGTATTTTACGACCCCTCGGTAAGAAATGAGGGTGGTCTATTCTATGTAGCCGGATACCGCACGACACATATAATGATAATAGATGACGTGTTTAATGTCATCCTATTCCTGTTGAATGTACAGGATTTCTATAGCATATATGTTAACCCAAAATTGTTCCAAATTCAATCGATATTGGTTCAGTGGATTGGCCGTGAAAACGTAATAGAAAGACAGACTTTTGTATTTATAATATTAGTAAGAATTTAAAAATCATCACAAATCACCAAGCATATATATTGGTTATGCCTATCGCATATATAGCAATAAATAATACGCGTGTCCAGTTACATCAGAAACGGCTCTTTAACAGTAGGTATATGTTTAAATACTCATATATTTATACTCGCTTGAATAACTAGTGATAACCGCGACTTCACGTCTGCTTCAATGTTAAAAGAGCTAAGAGAAAACCTTTACCTAAGTAACTTTTATATTACCGCGGTAAGATATGAAAATCAGTCTTACAAAAGTTCTGCCGACATAAAATCCTACCCCTCGCGACCAATCCTGATTCTGGGATATAAAGTAGTCTATGTCCTAGTCCTGGTACATTTATGAAGAGGACCGTCAAAGGCAGCCTTCACTTGGTCCGTCGATCGCATCGGTGATCTATATATTTTACGTTTTAGCTATTGTGGGGAATGTATTATGTATTAAGTATTATGAATGTATCATTGCAATAAGTCATCAGATGCAGCACTGAATATATGTCGAAGTTGCTGTGCTGGGATATGCTTGAACTGGACATAGGCTATTAGTCTTCATAGCTTGCGGCTCCTGCTTTGCGCCTTGTAAGAGTACGTAAGTCGTTTGTGGGTTTGGGTATAAGATTCTATAACAAAATTCCACAATCAATTTTAACTTTGCCATTACAGCAATTTAAAAATACTGTTAAAAAGAGGCTGATACAGAAAGCCTATTATACCGTGGAGGCTTACATTGATGATAAGAATGCGTGGATATAGCTGCTCTTTGACCTTGTGCAGGATAGCTATGACAAAATGTAATTAGTATTAAGAATCTTCTTTTTTAAAAGAGCTCCACCGAGTTTCTTGCTGGCTCTTCTCGGTAGGCACAGCTTTCCGAACCAGCAGTAAAGTTGACGATTCAAAAGCACTTGTTTACAAGTTTACTTGAATAAAGAATATTTTGAATTTGAATTTGAATTTGAATCTAAGGCTTCTTCAAGAAATGCACTTATTTAGCACTTAGACTTTTATAAAGCAGTTATTGTGAGTTAACCATAAGAGATAGAGACATACTGTCGCGGACTTTTTCGTAGTATTTTTGTAGATCTACAATTCTCTAGTACATAACTTTAATGTATCTCTATTGATTTAAGCGACGCACGCGACTAAACCAACCAACCAAATTTACATTAAACCGTAACCTTCAAACTTAAACCATCTTCAAGAATTGCACAATTTTTTAGTAAAGACAATACAAATATCCGTTTAGTAGATTTTGCGAACATCGATCACATACAAACAGAGACTGTTTCACAATATGAATTTTATAATATTTAAGTTTGTGACCCCTCGTATGTCTATGATATACATCAAATTTCGTCTTATTTTGTAAACCTATGCTTTACGTATAAGCATATTTCTTATACTTTAACACTTGTTTGGATAGCACGATGAAACTACTTACAGTTATTATCAGGGTTAGTTGAATTTTATGGCTTTTTCCCCTATTTAGTTTCTGTAGAAAAGAGAACTTGAAAAGGTAGTCGTAAATAAGTACGCGCCACTCACCAGTCGGTAGATAGCGGCACGTTCACTCGACACTGAACCACTGACTGTTATTTTATGTAATAGTTACCGAGAGCATTATAATTAACTGTGCTTCATAAATCAAGACCACGACACGACACCGTTTTAACGATTTCAGTTATACAAAAGTAATAATAAATTATTTTGCTATAATCCGCGATACAGTAAATAGAAAATATATATAGTGCTAAATTTGGCCTATCCGTTTTTTCATATCCGATACATGCAGGATTCGTTAAAACACGTGCACAAACCTCTACCAACGCCACCACAATACACAAGTACTACACACGTTCACTGTCACAAACTCAACAATCGTTTCGCCCCGCAACCGAAGCATCATCAGGAGATAGACTCCACGACAGAATCACAAAGCGATTGTTGAGTTTGTGATAGTGAAAGTAAAGTAACGCTTCATTCTATAAATTATATAAATGATTTCAGTTATACTAATATTTTTTTGAAGTTATATTTTGAATATAAACTATCGTGGTTAGTATTCATAGTTAGTGTATGGAAACCGGCTAATCCGATAGAATAACACGTGAGTATAGTAAGTTTCTATACATTAAATATATTTTGAACTTTCGTTTCGTAATCCAAGAGTGTTGTTTGGTTAAAGACTAATATTTTGTTTTGGAATTTATATTCTGCTGTCTTTAGAACCACGTTTTAATTTATGTATTTTTTTAGTTATGTATATTTATAAAATTATGCTTACTCTGCACAAAAATGGAAAATAAAACGATATCATTTTTATGTAATAAATAAAAAACACTGTTCAAAATAGGCTAATACAGAAAGCTGTATGTGCTATACTCTTGAAGATTACTTAAGTGATAAGAATGCGTGGATATAGCAACTGTTCGACCCTGTGTAAGAAGTAATGACTAAATGTAACTATTTATGAGTATTATTTTGAGAAGAGCAACTACCGAGTTTCTAGCTGGCTCTTCTAGGTAGGAACAGCTTTCCGAACCAGCAGTAGATGTTGACGATTCAAAAGCACTTGTTAACAAATTTATTTGAATAAAATATTTTGAAATTTTGAATAGAACTGTTACAACATGTTTCAAATACAAACCTAACAGTTAAGTCAATAATATAAAGGAATATTGTCGCCGTCAATATGTGTCGAGTTTTTGAAAGATAATAAATAAGCCGACTTTTGAGAAAATTGCTTCTTATTTATTGAATAAGTCATCATCATCCTCCTGCCCTTATCCCACTCTAAGTGGGGTCGGCACAATATGTTACAAACATGTTGTCGAATGATTTGGCTACGTATTTACGACCGGCCGCCTGCCTGACGTCGACTTACCTTAGTCGCCTTTTACTACACCTCGGTAAGAAATGAGGGTGGTATATTCTACACAGCCGGATACCACACGACGGTTATTTATTGAATAAGTGTAAAGGAAAAATATAGTTGTTAAAGAATTATGATTTTAATTAAATGTGTGCTTTATATGCAGGATTCGTAAATTAATATTCGCATATACTACAAACCACCACCGTACTACTATACTTTATTTTACAACCATATTTTTACTACTATACTTTACACTATGCACTCAATTCACCACGATAATCTCAAGAATCGTTTCACCCCATAGACCAGTGATTCCCAAAGTGGTCTATATCGACCCCTTGGGGTCTATGACAACCTGCAAGGGGTCTACGTCAGCGAAACAAAATTTGGGGGTCCACGAAATGAAAATGGGGGTCCACGATAGTGGGTCTCAACACATCACTGATAGTACCTATCTACTTATAAAAACATACATTATTTATAAAAGTACCTCTGAAGTAAAAAAAATATTATATATGTTTATAAAATTGTGTAAGTTGTAGGATGTTGATATTCGCTTTGTGGTCGCAATACATTTTGAACTTGATAAAACCTGAGAGTCGCAGTCACATAACTTCGCTATCTTGCACAAAATTTTATTTTGAGTAGTTTTAATTTAAGTTTTAATAAATATATAAATTAACACGTGTTTTTACTTTAACTTTTTAACACTAAACTTCACTACAGTTAGAAATTTACAGGAAATCAATATCAGGTAAGTAGGGGGTCTACCCAACACGGAAAAACATGGCAAGGGGTCTACGACACAAAAAAGTTTAGGGAACTCTGCCATAGAAGATGCATCAATCGAACCTCATTAGTATTACAAAAGTAATAATAAAATTATTTTGCTATAATCCGCGATACAGTAAATAGAAAATATATATAGTGTTTAATGTATAGTGGACTATCAGTATTTTCATACCTGATACGTGCAGGATTCGTAAAAACACATGCACAAACCTCCACCACTTCCACCACAATACACAAGCACTACACAGTTTCACTATCACAAACTCAACAATCGTTTCGCCCCGCAACCGAAGCATCGTCAGGAGATAGACTCATTAGTATTAGTCTATATAGTCGTGCGGTCGTGTCGCATTGAATGCCGTGTGGTGTAAAGGACGGCAGCCGTTACTAATAGTGCCACCACCGTGCCTACCGCTGACCAACCACGTCACGTTTACAATGGTATTCGAAAGTCCTTGCCGGGGTGGTCGGCTGCTGAACTACTAAAATATAGAGCCTTTTTTGTCCATTACGTACGTACGACGTAAGCGACTGGCAGTATTGAGATGAAAGCACAAAATAATGACTCGACTGAGCCGTTGGCGCAGTGGGTAGTAGCCCTGCCTTCAGCTCCGCCGAGGGACATTTTCTATAAACAATTTGTTGGTTCTTCGAGCCTGGGTTTATATTTGTAGTTATGTATGTATTTAAATTTATATATGTAGTATATCTACCAGTTGTCTGTCACCCATAACACAAGTATTTATGGGGGTTATTATGGTATTTTAACAAAAGATAGTATCTGTTTGTTACTATATTGGTTTAATGTATATTTTCTATATATACTTATTATAAATCCGGCTGCATAGAATAGACCACCCTCCTTTCTTACCGAGGTGTCGTAAGAGGCGACTAGAGTATGTGCCGTGTGGTATCCGGCTGCATAGAATAGACCACCCTCCTTTCTTACCGAGGTGTCGTAAGAGGCGAATAGGGTATGTGCCGTGTGGTATCCGGCGGCATAGAATGCACCACCCTCATTTCTTACCGAGGTGTCGTAAAAGGCGACTAAGGTAAGTTGACGTCAGGCAGGCGGCCCGTCGTAAAATACGTAGCCAAATCATGTGACATGTTTGTAACTTGTTGTGCCGACCCCACTTAGAGTGGGATAAGGGCAGGAGAATGATGATGACATACTTATTATAAAACAAACTATCTTTGTGTACGTTATCGATTTTCCTTATCTTATACGTGTACTCACTCTATAATTTCTTAAGGATAAGCATATTTCCTTCTAATATGTCATTTTGATCGCGGTTGCGGGACTTCCCCTTGCTTTAATGTTAATCACGTATACGAGAATGTTTAAACCAACAACCTTTAGGTTTCTCAGAACACTTTTATGTTGTTTCAGGTTGTTTTTAACCGCAATATTTGTATGTTTTCATATTTCAAAGTTTATGTCAACAGTAACCGAAACTAAAGTTTCAAATTCATAAATTTGGAAAGTAAAGTTTAAGTGGTCTACAATCTAAAAGCAGGAAATTAGGAAAGTATAAGTTGCTTCTCATACCGCAAAACAAATAATGCATTCTTGTAACATATATTTACCTTTTACTATCCCACTGCTGTGCATAAGGCTCTTCTCTCTGGTTTCAAAGAGAAGGGAGCTAAGACCCTCCACGCTGCTCCAATGCGGATTGGTAGGTTACACATATCTCTTGAATTCTCTAGAGATGTGCAGGTTTCCTCACAATGTTTTCCTTTACCAAAAATCGTGTGACACATTGCAATTATCAATTAGAAACATAAAGCCTTTGTCACAAGTTCAAACAAGGTTTGAACTTGTGACCCCCCTCGAAAAAGTCGCAAGGTCTCACCGTTAGGCTATCACAGCTTCGATCTTTTTTACACAATAACCACTGCGTCATAGAGGCAATTTGCAATTGATTTCGACTGAAAATTGTGACGATTTGACAATATTATGCCGGTTCATTATTTATCAAAACAATTTAAAATTATTAATTTTTATTATAAATTTTTAATTATCCAGAATAATGTTTCGAATATATGAAGGGAATTCCGGAATTGCCGTTCTTGGTAGTTAGATGTAGAACCCGCGTACGAATACTGCATGTACAAAGTACTTAACGGACTCTATATTTAGCTTTAAGATTTTCTTTAACAGTGGGCTATCTCAGGATAATATTATTATTACTTTTGTGTAGATATCACTTTCTCTCTCAACAGAGAAACGTTCAGTAATGGAAGTCTTCAAAACTTCTCTACATCACATGATCTCTTGCCATTTAGATTCAACTCCCCTCGACCCTCGGATTATTCGTGGTTATTCCAATTATATGAGATATGCCAACGCTGATTTTTCCACTATGAAGTTGTCAATTAAACACTTAAGCCCATCATATCTTAGCAATCGCTCCGCCAATTCAACCTTACAATGTCGAGTTCGACAAAGTAACACCTCGCCCAATGTTGCACCAACTAAGCCAACGCTTAGCCACAACAGCAGGCCTAACATGAACTGTTATTGCGACTCAATTGAAGATGTAAACTAAATTGTTTTGCTTTTTCTTACCATAAAGTCCTTTAAGACTTTGCACACTTTCGAAAGCGTTCGGAATGCGTCCTAAAAGCATGTGAGTAAAAGAGACGGAGTTATCTATAGTTCATATAACGTTATCCTTAAACATACTTCATGGTACGAAAAGAAAGCGGTTCGGTTTAGGTACTGACTTTGAATTGAATCGTTATCTAAAAGTTTATGGTAGGCCTACAGATCTGCGCTATAAACTTCAGCAAAAGCTGAGAAGCCAGTCAGATTTATATTTCATTACCGTTACAATATCGGCGATATTGGTTCTTCAATGGATTTTATCTAATTTCGTCACGTAGATACACTCTAAACAGAGCTTGCTCCATCGCCCAAACGACTCCTTTCTTACTAGGGGTATAATTTGCCATTATTCATTACTTCTGCCCTTATCCCACTCTAAGTGGGGTCGGCACATGTTATGAATGTTATCACGTGATTTGGCTACGTATTTTACGACCAGCCGCCTGCCTGACGTCAACTTACCTTAGTCGGCTTTTACGACACATCGGTAAGAAATGAGGGTGATTTATTATATGCCACCGGATACCACACGGCACATACCTTAGTCGCCTGTTACACCTCGGTAAGAAATGAGGGTGGTCTATTCTATGCCACCGGATACCACACGGCACATACCTTATTCGCCTCTTACGACACCTCGGTAAGAAATGAGGGTGGTCTATTCTATGCCACCGGATACCACACGGCACATACCTTAGTCGCCTCTTACGACACCTCGGTAAGAAATGAGGGTGGTCTATTCTATGCAGCCGGATACCACACGGCACATACCTTAGTCGCCTCTTACGACACCTCGGTATCTATTCTTCTCAACCGGATATCACACGGTGGATTGTCACTATTCACCGGGGAATAGAATATTGGTAATAAAAGAAAAACTATTTCAATGATTTATTAACAAAAATTATCAATTCTATAACTAATTAAAATTATCATTACAATATATTTCATATTCTATACTAATTATTTGATAATATTATACCTATGTAAAAATATTCAATTTAGATTTTCATCGATACATTTATTACATTATGTAATAAATTAACAAAATAATATTAATACTTTTCGATAAAAATATAATTTTGAAATAAAGAACACACTTAATCTATGTCAATTAATATGACAGATAACCTATATTTAACAAACGTCATTTAACCACAGAGTTGTAGAGTACTCAGAGTAGAGAAGCCATAGACCATAGACAGACCTTTAAGTCTCGCAACAAATAAGAGACATGTAATTTCCGGTCTTGCTATCTTAATAGATCACATTTTAGACTGTCACTCCTACTCTAGTATAATAACTCTATGATTTTTATGAGGCAAAGACAATTCATTATTCTTTTAAGTAAGCTTGTGACACAAGTCTCTTTCTTTCTAAATATTTGTGAAAGAGATAAAACATTGCTCGCATTCAGTTATATGTGCCAGAGACAATTCATTACTCTAGTCAAGGTTTTTGATCGTTACTTCACCTTCTCTTCATACGTGACTATTACGATTTAACTCTTGTCGTAATTTAACCACAATCTCTCGCTTACGTCTTGGCCACGCTTGCACCCCCGTTCATTTAGCTAAGCTCAGGATTAGGGATCATTCCATATGTGAATATGGCTTAGATGAAGGTACTGTTTCCCATATCCTACTCCCATGTCCTAATCTACTTTTCCCATTGTATAATGTCATCCCTAATAAAATCCCTCGTCCCATAAATGTAGAATTTTTACTAACTCTTGTGTTTAGTCCATATTGTAAATATTTATATCAATTTATAAAAAAAACAAAATCAAATTATAAATAATAATATATATAAAGATACAATTATATATATAGTATTATAAGTGTTATATGTTGTGTTGTCTGTGTTGTTTTAGGTGATGGTTTATCTTGAAATTCTGCCTATTTCTACTGTGTCAAATTAAACCGGCCAATACAAATTTTAACCGATCAAAAGCTTATAAACGTGATTCTTCCATCCTACGTGACATTGGCGAAGTAAATAGTGTCATAAGATAAGACACTCCTGGAAGCCATAAATTCAAGAACTGAACTGAATTTTATTTGTCATAAAATCTCTACAGGGAGATTCTTAAGTAAACTCCAATAACGTTTAATTATTTCACAGCTACGTGAGATTATTTACTATATTTTAATGACACATGTTCACATGTTATTCTAATTGTTCGACGCATCGATGCGCTCCTGAACTAACATATGTCGACCCTGCTGTGTATGTAGATGTTACCGAAGATCCGACACTAAATGAATCTACTGGTTATTTGACCGTAATAGATAACTTCGCATAATTAAATCTTCCTAAATATCAGAAATAATTAGCAATATAATTGTACTATTACTTTAAAATTATTATTTTCTCACCCCTCGCGCTATAGTATTTACTTTTTCGGTCAAGGTTACTTTTTGTTTCGAGTGTCGTAATAGGGTGTGGTCTATGACCTTTATAAATCGTTTTATATTATTAAATTCGTAAAATAATTCCTGTGGCTTAAACACTACGTTGAATTAACTGATTTCTTTATGTATGGTGCTGTGTGTAGTTATCTAATAATAAAATTATCATAGGTGCAACTCTGTATAAAAATATACATTTATATACATAACATAAACAATATTTACGTGTATACGTTGTACAATATGGCTTATTCCATCGGTGGTTATATTTGTCATGTAAGGTCTTATTACAGTAGTACATATCGCAAGCTTATTATTAAAGTGACCTAATTCGAAAAAATTGTTGGCAAATTGCAATAAAGCGTAGCATCTAAAAAGAACTCCTAAAGAGACATAACTGGAAAGTGACAGACACTAGCTTTTTTAACAGCTCGTGACGTGATGTCATAGATGGCTATTCGACCTCATTTTTAATTAGGTCACTTTAATACTGAGTTTACGATATTGCTCATTGTTGAAAACTCAGTGATAATTTTATTTCTATATTATATTAGTCTGTGACTATTCCGTTTTGTGTTTTCAGCTTAGAATTATTATACTAGATTAGGGAATACAGCCAAATATGTTCAAAAAAAGGGAAAGCAAATGACGCTATCTTTCCTTTTTATGCGCATTATCTAAAGATTGGGTCAAATTGGATATCGGAATATTCCAAAATATTTTTTTTATTAAATAAAAACAACCGCATAAATATTTTATTTGCAAAGCATGTTCAAATTTAATTCAAAACGCGGCAAGAATATCTATTTGCGCATGTCGTCTTAGCATTAAATTAAATTATTTTTTTTTCTTTTCTTTCTTTGTTTCGTTTACCGGAAATATTATTGTTTTTTTTAACCTATTCACTTCTTATGTATATATTGTTTAATAATTTTTTGATGCATTCTATGACACAATCATAATCGATCAAAAAAATCGATTATTAGTAATCGATTTTTTCAGACTATTTAATTGGCTTTTTTATTTTAATAATTAAATAGAATTAAAGTAGACGAATAAAATAAAAACAGAATTCACATATTCAATTCAGATTCGCTGTTTGCAAAATCAATTAAAATGTTTTTGGCTACATTGGTTTCATATCTTAGCATCTTAAAAAAAAGAGGATAAAAAAAAGAATAAAATGGGTAATTAAGTTAATCGATTTATAATGTTTAAATAATCGATTACCAAAAATTCATTATTGTGATTAATATAAAAATCGATTATTTTTTCACCTTACTCTTGGCTACATTGGTTTTATGTCTTAGCATCTTAAAAAAAAGAGGGTAAAAAAAAATAATAAAATGGGTAATTAAGTTAATCGATTTATTATGTTTAAATAATCGATTATAAAAAATTCATTAATGTGATTAATTAATCGATTAATATAAAAATCGATTATTTTTTAACATCTTACTCTCAGGCTCTTATGGCTCCCCACACTATATATAATAACTATGGTTTCCACTTTAAAAATTAAATACATGCATTGAATTCAATACACACTTTTATATTAGCATAGTACAATATGATACGAGTCACACACATTTAATGCAATTTCATATTTAATTAAAAATAATAAATTTACTCCACCAATATAAACTAATAGTACCCGGCATTCAATAATGCACATTGATGTTTAGAACGAAACAGCCGGCCAGTTCGGTTTCGTAGAGCGCTGTCTCTGTCACACACGGGATCATCAGTGAGTGCGACAGAGACAATGCTTTATGAAGCAGAATCTAGCCGATTTCTCTCTCTAAGTCTCGGTGTGTATTATTCAGTGTTGATAAGACGCTTTTGCAACGTGGTACTTAAAACCGTAATCTACAATATCCTTTATAAAGTAAATCTTTTTGACCTGTCTCAAAATTTCAATTGAGCCCTGCAGTATTATTAGTAAAAATACATTATTACCCAATTTACGACGATACAATATGTTATATTCCTCTCACACCCTCTACCTACTCCCCTCCTCCGCTCTGACCCCGTTGGTCTCATAGTTTTATGAATACCAAAATAAAAAACATAATTTATACGATTTTACTTTTATTACTTAAAAAAATTGTACATGATTATAAATTTTAAAATCTTTGTGTTTAGGTGGATTCTCGAGCACCACAATTATCCCATTATGCAGCACTGCACAAAAAAATATTGACACTTTCTACTTTGATATACAAAACAAGTCGCATGCATCCACAAAATTATTTTCAGCAAGTATACTATATGAAGTGGTTATGCTCTTTACTATATTATAGCAAAATATCAAAGCAATCTTTCGATGATCGTGCACGCAATGACATTTATAAAATACATCCTCTCATGCACTAATTCACATAATATTACTCTGTATACACGTAACTCTGTACACACAGCACTTTGTACACACATCACTCTGTATACACACATATTACTCTGTATAGACATCACTTTGTATACACATCACTCTTAATATAACTTAGTACACACATCCTCTGATACACTACTGCACCAAACATCACCCAGAACACATATCACTCTGTACAAACATTACTCTGTATACACATCACCTAGTACACACATCACTCTGTATAGACATTACTCAGTACACACATCACTCTGTACAGACATTACTCTGTATACACATCGCCTAGTACACACATCACTCTGTACAGACATTACTTTGTATACACATCGCCTAGTATACACTTCACTCTGTACAGACATTACTTTGTAGACACATCACCTAGTACACACATCACTCTGTACAGACATTACTTTGTATACACATCACCTAGTACACACATCACTCTGTACAAACATTACTCTGTATACACATCGCCTAGTACACACTTCACTCTGTACAGACATTACTTTGTATACACATCACCTAGTACACACATCAATCTGCACAAACATTACTCTGTATACACATCACCTAGTACACACATCACTCTGTACAAACATTACTCTGTATACACATCGCCTAGTACACACTTCACTCTGTACAGACATTACTTTGTATACACATCACCTAGTACACACATCACTCTGCACAAACATTACTCTGTATACACATCACCTAGTATACACATCACTCTGCAAAAACATTACTCTGTATACACATCGCCTAGTACACACTTCACTCTGTACAGACATTACTTTGTATAGACATCACCTAGTACACACATCACTCTGTACAGACATTACTTTGTATACACATCACCTAGTACACACATCACTCTGCACAAACATTACTCTGTATACACATCACCTAGTACACACATCACTCTGCACAAACATTACTCTGTATACACATCACCTAGTACACACATCACTCTGTACAAACATTACTCTGTATACACATCACCTAGTACACACATCACTCTGCACAAACATTACTCTGTATACACATCGCCTAGTACACACTTCACTCTGTACAGACATTACTTTGTATAGACATCACCTAGTACACACATCACTCTGCACAAACATTACTCTGTATACACATCTCCTAGTACACACATCACTCTGCACAAACATTACTCTGTAAACACATCACCTAGTACACACATCACTCTGCACAAACATTACTCTGTATACACATCCTCTGATACACTACAGCACGAAACATCACTCAGTACACATCCTCTGATACACTACTCAAAATTAGCACTTAAAAGCATATTTGTTTGTGCACTGCTACAAATAATTGCAATTATGAAATAAAACTTTCATTACATTTAAAGTGATTTCAGCAGGACACATTAACAGTCCTTTTTTACCTTAAAACTTAACCTTATTATTAAATAAACGAATGCGGTTCACGTAAGTGTAATTTACCTAATATCTTATTTTCTATATATTAATTAGATAACATTAGACTCAGGTTGAACCTAGTTTCACACACACAAGATTTATGTACGGACGTGCTATTCACTTATATATAAAATATTTTATACGAAAAAATATAATTTTTTAACTATTATCATGTTTCTGCCCTTATCCCACTCTAAGTGGGGTTGGCACAATATGTTACAAACATTTTGTCACGTGATTCGGCTGCATATTTTACTACCAACTTCTACTCAACTCGTGAACTTACTTTAGTCGACTTTTACGACACCTCGGTAAGATATGCTGGTGGTCTGTTCTACTCAGCCGGATACCACACGATGGGCATACTTGCCTTAGTCGCCTTTATATATATTTTTTAACATTATAATTTTATCAAGACATTTAAGTTTGCCAATGTTAAACTTATTATACCATAACAGTTTATATATCAATTTTTAATCTGCCCACAGAAACTCCTTTTCTTTTAAAAAACCTTACAGATTAATAAGATTATTAGATACAATTAATAGCACGTCCGCAACTTTCAAAAGTCACTTGATAAAACTTAAGCTAAACTCAAAAGTCGAATTTTAAAATACCGTACTCTATGGTAACGGCAAAAGGCGCGAACTATGGACCTTAAATATAGATATAATTGTCTGTACAAGCTAATTTTATATAATTACTTAAAATTTCACGATTTATACTTTATATTAATAATTCCACTTGCCATATCGAGATTGTATTTCAGTTTTTGTTAATCTACGAAATGTAACTGTTAAAACATTGTAAAGCTTCTAGAATAAAGGGAAATACAATCGCGATATAACTGAATATATATCTATTACCGTCAAGTAACTTATATAAGAGTTTAAGTTACTATATTTATTTAAAACTCAATATTTGCATCTCGTTTTGGTTTAAAACTAAACTCGGGTTAGTTCATAAGTAAAATATAGTAGTATCGACGAATAAAGAATAATTATCATTTAATTTCAAGCACATATTCTTCCAATCGTCGATGTGTTAATGAAAAATCATTTAATATTTTTTTACCATAAATTTCTTAGCGATTATTCATTCTCATTATTTTATCTAACAATACTCTAAAAAATTCACTTTTCATTTTCGAAATTTGTGCCTTTAATTAAATAATCAAGTAAATCGTATTGTTGCTTGAAAAGTTCACTCAGTACAGTAGTTACGTTTGCCAGACTAGTTATCAACCACTACGGTGCGACCGTCAAGGTCATCAAAGGAAAAGTCTATGTTATTATTATAGAAGTATTAAATTATAGTAACCGTGACGGAAAACATACGTTTAGTGAGCCGATTAGATATATAATATATCCTTTATTGATTTATTTTAATACTATGAAGAAATAAAGGCTTTGAATAGATTTGAAAAATATCCTGCAGGTATGGATGGAAATTTAACGAATAGTTAATGCTATATGCTGATGAGGAGTTTACTTAGTAAGATCTGCACCCCAACTTACTACTAAATTCACGAAGTCCTCAAAAGCTTTCTGTCTGTATATGATTGATTTTCTCAAAAACTACTGAACGGATTTTTGTGCTATTTCTACTAAAGTATAGCACAAGTATTGAGCAAGGTTTAGGTTAATAGTACATTCTAAGGAATGACTGATTTTAATCGAACTTTCTCTGGAAGAAAGTGTAGGTTGTGAGCATCTAAAAATACACTTTATATCCTAGAACTCCTGCAGTATGACACTTCATGATTTGTTTCGTTTTGTAGCAAATAGTAATTCAGTTTATATATAAGTTATTATACATTTTTAATATATAACTAAAGTTATATACAAATATATTATATTAGGTGTAATATTATATATTTGAGACATTTTAAATTATCTTTAGTCGTAGTCGACTTTTAGCGAAATGTCTAGGATTCAATATTTTATAATGCTTTCTATTCTTAAATTGTAATTAATGATAAATACAAGCTCAAATTATAACTCGAAACTGGACTAATTGATAAGTTGTTTCTCTAGTTTTTATTTTTTTATTTCTGTTGATAAATCATCAAGCATAGTAGAATGGAATCCGTATGTTTTACCATATATTATATTAGCGTATATTATTAGCAATCTGTGAATAATTTACGTTTAATTATTTCAACAAGTAATATTGAGATATTTTATCTCGGAATAAACAAGTAGATTTCTTGTTTCTTGTCGTGGAACATTTTTCACTTTATACAGTTCATGTGATTGGAAGATAATTTTATATGGCACATTTAATTCATGTTTTTTTACATTATAACTTGAATAAAATTGCTTTTGTATGATATTACAAATTGAAAAATGGTTAAAATTTAACATTATAATGTTAGATTTTAACCAAGTAAAAAGGTTTTTAATTATTTAATGCGCTAAACAATAGTTTTAATTGTAAGTGATAATATCGCATTTGCGATTTTATTTTATGACTCGACATAATCTGTTTTGCATACAACACCAATATTATAAGTCTGAGAGTGTTTTTGATTCCACGTTTGCTATTATTTCACTTCCGAACGAAGCAACAGTTATATGGACAGACACAGTTAAAAAATGCAGAGTGATCACAGCTAATTCTAATCTCAGTACCGAGGTAGCTATTTTATTGGAAAAAATAGCAACGATATTCAAAAAAATAAATGCTTCAATACCCGTTTGCTTGTGTATTGTGGTGGCAGTGGAGGTTTGTGCATGTGCTTTTACGGTGCATGTATCGGGTATGAAAACGGATAGTCCACTATACATTTAGCACTATATATATTTTCTATTTACTGTATCGCGGATTATAGCAAAATTATTTTTATTTTTATTTTTAAAGTAATGACTTTTGTACCCGTTCGCTATTTACGTACCAGACATTTCACAAAAAGCACGAATTCGATAATAAAATAAAATATAGTACAGACTTTGTACCAACTTATAAAATATTATCTTACCGATTACCGATCCCGAATACCGATTGTAGAGTTTTGTAGAAGAAGCGAAAACGCTATTTAAAATTGTTATATTAACCTTATAATGATTTGCAATCATTTTGACTTTCGAGACCATAGTTTTAGTGTTGTGAATGACGGAGGGAGATAAGGGGAGAATTTTCTATCGATAATTTACTTTAAAAAATGTTTTTTTACCTAAAAACAGAATAACTAGATAGTTAATAGATATTCTCTCGTCTTTTTTAAATAGACAATACTAAGGATTATAGCAAATTTTATACATTATGTATTAAAGAACTCCGTAAACAACAAATGTACTTAATATTGTGACAATTTTATTAGCCATGATCTTTACAGTAACAGGGCTTTTTAGTGTCTCTAATGTGGCAAAAATGGTCGCAAGTTTGATTAGGATCTGTAATATTAAATGCAGTACAAATAGTCACCGGATTAGTTAGGGCCTCTAACTCTAAACCCGACAAAAATGGCCAGGAGACTGTTAAGGTCTCTTACTCTAAACACGTCAAAAATGGTTACCGTCTGATTAGAGTCTGTAACTCGAAATGTGACAAAAATGGTCACCGACTGTTTAGGGTGTTTGATTCTAAACACGGCCAAAATGGTCACCGACTTTTTAGGGTCTCTGACTCTAAACACGGCAAAAATGTTCACCGTCTGATTAGGGTCTGTAACTCCAAATGTGGAAAAAATGTTCACCGGACTGTTTAAGGTCTTGAACTCCGAATGCAATAAAAATGGTCACCTGGTTGGTTAGGATCTATAACTCTAAACACGATAAAAATGGTCACCGAATGTTTATGGTCTCTGATTCTAAACACGGCCGAAATGGTCACCGACTTTAGGGTCTCTAACTCTAAACACGGGAAAAATAGTCGCTGACTGTTTAGGTATCAAACTTTAAATGCGGCAAAAATGGTCACCGAGTTGGTTAGGGTTTGTAACTCTAAATGTGGCAAAAATGGTCACCGAGTTGGTTAAGGTCTGTAACTCTAAATGCGAAAAAAATGGTCACCGAGTTGGTTAAGGTCTGTAACTCTAAATGTGGCAAAAATGGTCACCGGTCTGATAAGGGTCTCTAAATAATGGTTGTCGTTCCTTCAGCAAAGCTCTATCGAACACTTATCAGCACTACGGGACTCACATGACGACACATCGCTTGGAGTCCCTCTCGGCGGGCTGGCGCGGCGGCTGGTTCTCCGCGAGGGTCGCCGGTTTGATGGCCTCCGGGTCGAAGTGGTCCCCGCAGTCCGCGACCGGCGCGCTCAGAGGCAGGTCCGTGTTTATGCCCACTATCTGGAATTATTATACAAGCTTTCATCATCATTCTCCTGCCCTTATCCCACTCTAAGTGGGGTCGGCACAACATGTAAATAAACAACAACACCGAAATAAATTAATAATATCAAGGCTAAGGCTTCAGAAAGTACGTAGATCGTTTGTGGGCTTCGGTATACTTTTTTATAATAAAATTCCTCAATCAATTTTGGACTTGCCTTTACACAAGTTCAAAAAAGCAATTAAAGAGACTCTCATTAATAAAGCTTACTATAATGTTGAAGACTATGTCAATGATAAGAAAGCTTGGAACTAAATTGCGACCAGCTACGTACTAGATGATATTATAATCTAAGTTTGTTAACAATAGTTAATACAAAACTGTAATATTTATTTTTTAAAAGAGTGACCGAAGTTTCTTGCTGGTTCTTCTCGGTTAGAGCACTTTTCCGAACCAGATGTAGCTTCAATTTAATTTTAATTTGACGATTCAAAAGAGCTTGTAATAGGCCAATTTGAATAAAGACCTATTTGAATTTGAATGTTCTAAACATGTTGTCATATGATTTGGCTACGTATTTTACGATCGCCCGCCTTCCTGACGTCAACTTACCTTAGTCGCCTTTTACGACACCTCGGTAAGAAATGAGGGTGGTCTATTCTACTTAGCCGGATACCACACTGTACAACATTTTATATATTATACAAGCTTTGAATTTTGTTAAATTACTAATATTAATAATTATTCGACTGGCCCGTTGGCGCAGTAAGGGTAGGGAGCCTGCCTTCAGCTCCGCGGGTCGCGGGTTCCATTCTCGCCGAGGGCCAACATTTTCTATAAACAATTGGTTCGTTCTTCGAGCCTGGGCGTGTATTTGTATTTAAGTATGTATTGAAACTTATATATGTAGTATATCTACCAGTTGTCCGTCACCCAACACAAGTATTAAATTACTTACTTTGGGGACGGACGACCGTGTGTTTAAATGTCCCATATATTTATGTATTTTATTTGTTATATATCGAGTGACCCGATGGCACAGGTAGTAGTGACCTAGCCTTCACAACACTAGACAGCAGTTTATGTAATTATTATATTTTTGACATATTTTATAATATCAATTTGACATATATATATTTTACTTAATTTGACATAATTTTCTATAATTAATGTTCTGTAATAAATAATTAAATTGTAACTTTTGCATGCTATTTAGTAGCGAAACATGTTGCTCGTTTATTTATAAGCTTATTTAATACCATGTAATACCGTGTTTCATGCAAAATAAAGATTTGATTTGATTTGATTTCAGTTCAGCGGGGTGATAGTCTGGTTATATATATATTGAAAATTATATAAGTGTTATATTTACCAGTTGTCGATAGACAACTATATACACACACAAAATGGGTGATAACCCATAACACACGTATTAAGTTACCAACTTTAGGGACGGAAAAAGTGTGTAATTGTCCCATATATATTTACCAAAATTGATGAAATTTGACTAGACTAAAGCTTATGCAGCATACAGGATACCAAAATTCCCATTGCAATCTACTCTGTGAAGACCTTGATGTTGTGATTCAACGAACGGTGCGTTACTATCCCACTGCTGGGTTTTGGCCTTTCTCTTTCTCTTTTGAGAGACGGCTCGGTTAAACCCAACACGTTGCTCCAATGTGGATTGGTAGGTTACACATATCCGGAGAATTCTTTAGAGATATGCTGGTTTCCCACGATTTTTTCCTTAGTTAATAAAGATACCGGCTATACTCATATCTAATTTTATCTGATTGGCCCGACTAGTTTCGAACCCGTCCGGGGCACTTATTCATGAGCTCTTTACACGACGTTATCGCGGTGGGAACTGGTTCGAAACTAGTCGGGCTAATCCGATAAAATTAGACGTGAGTATAGCCGGTATCTTTATTAACTATGAATACTACTCACAATAGTTTAAAATTAAAAGATTTTTTCCTTCACTGACATGCATGTGGACACAATTAGACACAAATTTTAAAAGGAAATGGCCGGGTTTCGAATCCGTGACCCACGGTGTTGAGTGAACAACAATCACCTCAGCAGCTCGCCTGGCGGGCAGCGGCGTGGAGGCGGTCCTGAAGGGCTTGGCGAGCCGCTCCAGCAGCCGCGCCCTCTTGCCGCGAGCCACCTCCTCCACCAGCTCTGCACACTCCTCGTGCGAGGGCTTCCGCTTGCGGCCCACCACCGTGCCAGTAGGCCTCGCCGGCTGCTCGCCCACTGGGACAGACAGACACATAATTAAAACAATCGATTTTGCCGTTTCTTACTGGCTCTTCTCGGTAGGAACAGCTTTCCGAACCAGCAGTAGATTTGACGATTCAAAAGCACTTGTTTACAAGTTTAAATGAATAAATAATATTTTGAATTTCACTTTGAATCACTCCTGTACAAATGCATAATAGATTTTATCTTTATATTGTAGTTTATGGCAACTAACCATAGATTTTTCTTGAATTGTATAATCTATGCAAAACATCGTTTGACTATGTATGTGTCTATGGTTTTTTTTTGTGTATGATGATGAAGCAAAAAAGAGTAAAATTATATACGAACAGAATAACAGAGTTTTAATATTTTCAACTTATAATGAACAATTGAACAACTCCCAAGTACCCGTAAGTTTATTTAAACACGTTACTTATTAAAAAGTTTCTTAACCAAAGTTATATTATTGTAAATATCCACGGAGCACTGATTTTTCCAAGTTATGATTTTTTTTCAGCTCAAATTAAATCGTTTATGCAGTACTAGCTGTGCCAGCGGCTTCGTCCGCGTAGAAATCAACGTGTCGCAATTTTTTTCTAGAATTCAACTTTTAAACAAAAGGTTATTGTGAGTTAACAATAAGAGATAGATACATGCTATCGCGTACTTTTTTGTAGTATTTTTATAGATCTACAATTCTCTAGTACATTATTTTAGCGTGACTCTGCTTTCTCTGGTTTACGCAGCGCACGCGACTAAAGCTTCCAGCAAGCAAGTATTTTAACAACTACTCGATCTCTTTAACGCAATTTACATAATACCGATATGTACTAATTACCTAAAACATCCGGAAGTATTTCACTATCTTTTAGTGAAAAATCCGTTGAGTAGATTTTGAAAAAATCGATTACATACAGACAGACAGCTTTTTGGGACTTTGTTATAATAAGTATAGATTGCACCGGTCTACCAGCTACCATTGAGTCATATGTACCCAACATATGGCTCAATGGACTAAAAAAGCATATCGACTGTTGTTCCGCGCAAACGTGCGGACGGATGAAACAACCTCCGGGACCTGGGCCCGACGTCCCGGCGTTTCAACCTACCTTATGCGGCCGTCACCTGTATGTGGTCCGGCCTCGTGAGTCACTGCGTGTATATGTGTACGTGTGTGTGTGTGTGCTTGTATGTACTTGGCCGATTCCCGAAACCGTTGGCTCGCCTCTGCACTCTTCCACGGACACGTAATGTCTGTTTCTCCCTGAGTATACACTTCACTATATCGGCTGAATAACACCCGGTGTGCACACAACCTTCGTAAGGTCACACGTTATTGAATCGTCCCTATATCGGGGAATAGTAACCAACGCGTACCAAAACCGTGGACGGTCGCGTCTTATCAAACACTTCACTGGTTAAACAACCTCCGGGCCCAGGTCCCGGAGGTTGTTTCATCCGTCCGCACGTTTGCGCGGAAAAAACATGTTTCCGTACTTTTGCCACTCCAACTCGCTGGATAACTAGCACCTTACTAAGTTGTCTGGATCGGTTGGCATTGGGTACTACTGCCCATCATTTACCGTATCAACGTGTATTATCTACTAGAAAATTTGTACATAAATAAACATATTTAAAGTCAACTGTGGATTAATAATCACGTTTTTTCTTCCCCCTGAAAAGTTTGCAAAAAATAAGATAGGACAATTTGCCAGTTCACAATGTCGTAGGCGCTACGCTACTCTTCATTGCAATTTGCCACAAAACAACTTTTTTTGAACTAGGTCTCTTTAATATTAAGAGTGCGGTATATAAGATCTAGATGTGAAATCCACGTACGGTTCGCACTAGCGTTGGACCTCATGCTCCTGCTGACCGCGACATTCCTCAGGGTCATCTCCTTGAGCGGCTTGTAGGACCTCCTGCCGCGGATGCTGCGCAGCCCGCTGAGATACGGACTCTCCGGGAACTGGGGCTCGTCCGAGATGAACGATGAAGACTCCGTTATATCCATCTCCATTGTTGTGTTGTTCCCTGAAATGTTTAGAATATAATTTTAGATTATGGAGAATCTCTGGAATATTATTCTGAACGTGGTGAAGCTCTGGGATATAATTTGAGATATGGTGAAGCTTTGTAATATAGTTTTGAGTAATCTGAATCTCTTGAACATAATTTTGAACATGATAGAGCTCTGTAATATAATTTAAGATATGGTGAAGCTCTGGAATATAATTTAAGATATAGTGAAGCTCTGTAATATAATTTAAGATATGGTGAAGCTCTGGAATATAATTTAAGATATAGTGAAGCTCTGTAATATAATTTAAGATATGGTGATGCTCTGGAATATAATTTAAGATATGGTGAAGCTCTATAATATAATTTTAGATATGGTGAAGCTCTCGAATATAATTATAATTGTAGATATGGAGAATCTCTAGAATATTATTCTGAACGTGGTGAAGCTCTCTAATATAATTTTAGATAATATGAAGCTCTGGAATGTAATTTAAGATATAGTGAAGATCTATAATATAATTTAAGATATGGTAAAGCTCCGAAATATAATTTTGTATATGATGCAGCTCTGAAATATAATTTTGTATATTGTGTAGCTTCAAAATATAATTTTGTATATGGTGTAGTTCTGAAATATAATTTTGTATATTGTGTAGCTCCAAAATATACAAAATTATATTAGAATATATTTTGAATGTGGTGTAGGTCTTGAATATAATTTTTATAATGGTGAAGCTACGGAATATAACTTTGGATCTGGTCTCTTTTTGAGTAACGCGTTATTTTTTAGCCTAAAAATTTATTTCGTCTAATTGATTCCCCATTTGCTTTTCGGTGAAGAAAAAACATAAAAAGAAAACCTGAATAAAAAACTACACTATATTTTATCCTGTATGGATTTAAGATTATCCTAGACGGATCTTCCCTGTTTTGATTCGGTCACGAGAAACACTCGAGCTGTGATGATATAGTAATGCTCTCACCGGTGTAGTTGGCCAGCAGCGAGGTGTTGGTGTTGTCGGCGAGGCGCGCGCTGCGCCGGTACGGGGACACCTTCACCCTGGACTTGGAGTAGTTGGTGTCAGGCTTGGTTCGACCCTCGTCTGGTGGAGCAGAACGTCACACTACACTTATCGTTGCACCGCCCTTCACACACACGGTAACAGTCGAGGTCACCAGTTCGAATCCCGGTATGAGATTGATCGAATCGAATCACAAAACTTTTATGTACAATTATCACAATATATAAAATTTCTAATTATAATTTATTGTTTGCTCATGCCGTGCGGTATCTGGGTGAGTAGAATAGACCACCCTCATTTCTTACCGAGGAGTCGTATAAAGCGACTAAGGTAAGTCGACCCACCATGTGGTATCCGGCTGAGTAGAATAGACCACTCTCAGTTCTTACCGAGGTGTCGTAAAAGGCGACTAAGGTAAGTTGACCCGCCGTGTGGTATCCGGCTGAGTAGAATAGACCACCCTTAGTTCTTACCAAAGTGTCATAAAAAGCGACTAAGGTAAGTCGACCCACCATGTGGTATCCGGCTGAGAAGAATAGACCACCCTCAGTTCTTACCGAGGTGTCGTAAAAGGCGACTAAGGTAAGTTGACCCGCCGTGTGGTATCCGGCTGAGTAGTATCTGACCGCCCTCATTTCTTACCGAGGTGTCGTAAAATACGACTTAGGTAAGTTGACGTCAGGCAAGCGGCCGGTCGTAAAATACGTAGCCCAATCAGCCAATGACAACATGTTTGTAACATGTTGTGCCGACCCCACTTAAGAGTGGGATAAGAGCAGGAGGATGATGATGTTTTTTTTCGGAAAACGGCAGAAATTAAAATAACAATAATAAAGTGCAAAAGACATAAAAGATAATGTCGACGATATAAAGATAAAATATTTAAAAAAATTAAGTCAGAGTTAAATCTCACCTTCATTTTCAACTTCAATAACTTCAATTTCTACTTCTAATTTCTCATCAAGTTCAGCAATCTCCTTCTCTTGGTCCTCTTTCTTTTCCTTATCATCTTCTTTGACGACCTCCAGGGTCTTTTCTTCTGTTATCACGCTTTGGACCTTGCTGGGTGAATCGGACACGGGTTCTTGTATCTTCTCAGTTTTCCTATCTTGTGGTTTCGGCGAATCAGATGACCGTAGCTTGCGGTCGGATAGGGGTATATCTTCTTTCAACTTCAAGAGTTTCGACTAGGAAATAGTTTATTCGTTAATGCACATATTAATGAAGATACAAACAAACATGAAATTGAAGCTGATATAAGCATTTTTTAGCATTATCACCGATCCAAAGCAAGAATACTAGTAATCGTTGATAATCTGATAACGTTTGTACTCGTCAGTAGTTATGGTAATTTGCATTTGTCGGTCGCCAGAGATTTATCAATTCATCGACGGAGAGCATATATATGAAGTGCCCCAGCTACAGCTCTCACCCTAAATTAATTTCAAGCATTATAACCTTTGAACTAATAAATGTAAAATAAAGTAAAAGAAATTCCTCAGGGATGCCTATTGGGACCTTTGTTTCTCCCATTATACAAAAATGATACAAAATATGTTTTGAATGCAGGAAGGAAAACAATTATATTTAATTGTTATGTTAAATGACATGTTTATCATTTACAAGAAAATATGTTCTAGAACGCAAATAAACATTAACGCACAACAATAGTACAATGGCTTAACTAGGTACAGGAAACTTCATAGTATTAAAATATTTATTATGGAAAGATAAAACACATTTATATTTGCAAGCGAAAACGTTCGCGTATTTAAGAAAGACCTTTATAATCATTAATATAACTTAAATAATAATGAAACACAAAACCAATTAAATATTTTTTCTATACTAAGATGCTCCTATTCTTGTTCTAAGATCTTTTTAAGAACTTACTGGTTGTCTGTAAGAGATCGCTGCAGGCGATAAGACCGCCCTTGGAAATTCATGAAAATAATTTCTTGTAATTTATTGTACATATAATATGTACGTATTTTTTTTTTCTTCTGTACGCAAAAAGTATTAATAAATAAATAAATAAATGCTCCATAGAAACACTTAGTTCTATTATAAAATCTAGACCTGCAATCGACAAAGGGTCATTTTTTGGTAAACATAAGTTTGCTTTACCTTTAAGATTTATGATTGTTAAGTAGTTAAAAGATTAAAAATATGAAATGGGCTCTGTTTAAAATTAAAATATAAAAGTAAAGTAAAGTAACGGCCTGTTACTATGCCCACCGCTGGGCTAAGGCCTCCTCTCTCTGTTTTTGGAAGAAGGTTTAGAGCTAAGACCTACCACGCTGCTCCAATGCGGATTGGTAGGTTACACATATCCCTAGAATTCTCTAGAGATATGCAGGTTTCCTCACGATGTTTTCCTTCACCGAAAAGCGTGTGATAAATTGCAATTATCAATTAGACACATAAGTTTTAATAGAAAAACTCATTGGTGCTGCCCAGGGTTTGAACCCATGTCGTCTCTAGAGAGCCGCACGGTCTCACCGCTAGGCTATCATAGCTTCAAAATTAAAATATATTACAAGTTTATTGTTATTCTAGCACGAGGCAACTTAATGAGTAAACGCAGCGACATAGTAAAAACAAAGCAAATATGAATGAACTAGTAATTTCATTGGTGTATTTAAATTATACATTATGTTAATTGCAAGTAATTGTTAACGGACAATTAAGATGTAAATATATTCAGGTGTTAATATAACAATAAAATGTAATACACAAATCTAGGTTACTATTACTATATATACTAATTGGTTCTGAATTGAGGTCATTCAACTTGGTCTAGAAAATAGTTCATAGTATATTGGTAGAGCCCTAGATTTTTTACTGACAAATCATCATTTTCATATTACCCACTCGATTTTATAAGATTGCGTTATGAAAACAATTTTAGCTTCCCATCATTTTCGCTTCATCGCTTTTCATTACGAATGTTATATTCTAGAAATACTTCGAGTATATATCACACACTAAATAGTTTATGGGTAGAATAGTAAAATGGTATAGCCCTAGATTTTTTACTGACAAATCATCAGTCACATATAACCCACTAGATTTTATAGAATTGCGTTACATAAACAATTTTAGCTCAGGTGGAGGTTTGTGCATGTGTTTTTAAGAATCCTGCATGTAACGGGTATGCAAAAACGGATAGTCCACTGTACATTTAGCACTATATATATTTTTTATTTACTGTATAGCGGATTATAGCAAAATAATTTTATTATTACTTTTGTAGTATGGATCTCCGCAAAGAAACGCCTAATTCTATAAATTACCTCTTATAGGGTTGACGTAAGACAAAGCTACTGGTAGCTTCGAAAAGGTGACATTGTTTACTCTTAGTTAAACCCTTGTCCTACCTGTTAAGTCCTTGAGATCCGATCTCGGATATCAAAGACAAGGCAACCATACGCCATTATCCCTTCTACCCCCTTCTTCCCCTTTCACACCGCTTGCAACTCGCGAAACACAACGTACACGCAGAAACAGAAATTATCTAAAACTTGTGCTTTGGGACCAAAACTATTTATAAAGTGTCCAGATTCGAGTTCCGATCCCGTAAAGGCAAGTAGTGGACTCTTTTCTTCCCACTAGCATTGGTTCTAGACAAAAGAATCGCTTTATTTCCTTCTGGTAATGGTTTTGTCTCAGCTCGCTGCACTGAATCCTGAGTAAGAATAGCAGTTTATTTATGCTAGGTTGAATAGTTGCCTTCTGGAATTAGATTCCAGCTTTATATCATTCTCTTGATAATTATTACGCTTTGCGTGATTGGGTGCTTTGTTATTTGCGATACTTTGTTCTGGATCTTTAGTTTTGGTTCGGTCGGTCATATCGGTTAAGGTCAGTTAGCTGAATACGAAAGAGACCTAGATAGAAGTAATATAACAGAAACAACTACTTTGCTATAATCCGCACGGGTTAAGTGAATGCATGCAAAGCCAATGTGTATGAAGCAGGCAAAATCTACGCACCTTATACATGTAGGACCAGCCACCACATGCACCCCAAGGCGCAATTCACCAGCAACAACGAACACAAAAGCAGCACACACACCCACCACCACAATCTCGACGATCGTTTCGCCCCGAAACCGAAGCATCATCAGGAGGATAGGCTTCACGACAAAAATCGTACTGCGCCGCGCTACCCACACAAGCAGTCTTAAATAGTTCAACTCCCACCAATACCCTCCCCTCCGAACACATGCAGCAAAACGGAATTAGATACATTTACTTGCTCGTTAATTAAGTGACCATTGTTATTTTTTATTATCTCAAGATGCTCTAACGTATTGAGGCGGAGTCCCTTATCACAAGTGTGGAGAATATGATATGAATGGTCATTAGGCACTTTATGACCGCTTTCTAGCAAATGTTTTGCAAAATTAGAATTTTGTGGTTTATTATTCCTAAACGCAGCCATATGTTCCCGGAATCGAACCGCAAAACTTCGGCCAGTCTGACCCACATATGTACCGTTGCACTCAGGACAATCTATTTTATAAACCCCAGATTTTTTACCCTTATCTAATGTATCTTTATTTTTACACAACAAACTACGAAGCGATTGGTTAGTTTTAAAAGCGAGTTTAGTACCCGATTTTGATTTAAATATATTTGCCACTCGATCTGTTAATTTTCCAAAGTAAGTCAGACTGGCTTTATAGTTAGTTTTATTAAAAGATGGTACCGCATACAAAAGTTTAGCGACTTGAGATTTGTGTTTATTTTTAATTATGTTTTTAACCGTGTCTGTAGTGTAACCATTGGAAAGTGCTATCTGGTAAATTATTTGTAACTCCTTTTCATAGCTGTTTTTTGAGAGAGGGACCGACAATAACCTATGGACGTAGCTATGAAAGGCAGCAAGTTTATGCAGCCAAGGGTGGCAAGACGAAGCCGGTATGATCGTATCGGTGTAAGTCGGTTTGCGAAAGATCTCAAATGAATGTTTATTATCAACGCGAGTAATAATCAAGTCTAAAAAGTTCAGCGAGCCAATTTGTTCGTATTCTAATTTAAATGTTATTTTGGGATGTTTTTTATTTAAAGTATGGAAAAATTTATCAAGTTGTCTAGTAGTACCTGTCCAGCATATAATAATATCATCTACATATCTATAATAGTATAGAATATTTTTGTTATGAACAATATGTTGGTTTTCGAAATTATCCATGAAAATTTCAGCCATCAGTGGACTCAAAGGTGATCCCATTGCTAAACCATCCTTTTGATGAAAGAATTGGTTATTGAATCTAAAATAATTTTGTTCCATACATAGTTGAGTTAATTCTAACAATTCTAAGGTCTCACCAGGATGTGAACATTTTTTCTCGAGTAAATTGCTTAAAATGTTCAATGATTCCTTATATGGCACATTCGTGAATAGACTATCAACGTCTAATGAGACTAATTTACATTGAGGTGGTAAATTTATATCTTTAATCTTGTTAATAAGCTGAAGGCTGTTTTTTAAAGCATATGATGGTCGAAAGGACGTTTTCATAGGTATAATTTTATTTAAATGTTTGGCTAATTTATATGCTGGGGCACCAATGTAAGAGACAACAGGACGAATTGGAATATTATTTTTATGGATCTTTGGCAAACCATATAACAGACCTAGATAGTCTCAACATAGGTTGACTTCTGGACTTTGGTTTCAAACTTGGAGATATGGCCAAATAAACAATACACTCGGCAGACGATTCCACTTTTTTATTCTAGTCATTCTTAGGCGATGATTTTGTCTCCACTGGACACTTAAGGAAAGGCTTATCGTCAGATATAATTTCTTTTAGCAAATATCTGTCTATGAGAAGATTTTTCCCAATCATCTTAACACTTGCTTGGTAGGTTCGCAATGTCAATATTGACCCATTTGCGCCAGCTAAGTCAACGTTCGCTATTTTAAAATTCTCTTTGAGCCTACTGAAAATGGTTACAGTATCTGTTTCAATCACAAAAAGACTTCGAAATCCAGTGAGCTCGAAATTAATTTTTCTATAAACCAAACCAAAAAAAAGCCAATTTTCAGTTACTAAGCACAACGAATTCCAATGTAAAAATCCTCTCTCCGTTTTTGGACGGGCAGTTCCAACGCGGATGGTATATACACATATCCCTAGAATTCTTTAGAGATATGCAGGTTTCGTCAAGATGTTTTCCTTCATCGAAAAGCGTGTGATAAATTGCAATTATCAATTAGACACATAAGCTTTATTAGAAAAACTCATTGGCCCGGGATTTGAACCCATGATAGTCTCTAAAGAGTCACGGTCTCACCGCTGGGCTATCACAGCTTCCAATCCTAATGTGCTAGAAATAAATTTTATAAACTCCATATACCATCCATATTTTGTTTTTTTTTTACATTAACATTTTTAACCTAAAAATGTTATTCTTTTTAGTTTAATTTAAATTCTTTTTTTTATGCACTTTTTTATTGTAATTTTTTTACACCTGTTACCTACAGATTACATATGTAAGTTCAACCAAAGGTGGGCACTGGTTCCCAAAATACAGTTTAAACCAGCTTGGGAACCAGGGACACAATAATTGTACGTGTGTATTTTTAAAATATTAAATAAATAAATAAAAAATACCAAACACAAAATTTCTTGATAGATGCTATAATAAAATTTTGGGGGCAAAAATAACTTACGTCATCAGGCACATAGTCCTTGTCTGTGTTCTTCTCTGACGCCGGCCGGGGGGTCTCAGGAGTGCGGGTCGACTTGACCTTCACCGAACGATTCCATTATTAGTACAGACGAACACAACCAATTTATATATACGTTAGTAGTATTAAGGAAGACAATACTATATGTGTTGCGATTATTTGTATGCATAAAGTATGGTCCAAAAGACTAGTGTATTTTGTGTGCACAATAACCAAAGTAGGAACCGAAAACTTTGGGCCCACTGATTTATTACCACCTACATAAGTACGTATTTCATTTGTGGGTTTTGGTATACGATTCTTTAATAAAGGTCACCAGCAATTTGAGCTTTGCAATAACGGCAGTTTAAGATAACTAATAAACGGAGGCAGATAGATTAAGCCTGCCATTGAGGATTAATTGAACTATAAGAATGAATCAATTTTGGCCATGCATTACAGCAGTTTAAAAACGCCGTGTGGTATCCGGCTGAATAGAATAGACCACCCTCCTTTCTTACCGAGGTATCGTAAGAGGCGACTTAGGTATGTGCCGTGTGGTATCCGGCTGCATATAATAGACCACCCTCCTTTCTTACCGAGGTGTCATAAGAGGCGAATAAGGTATGTGCCGTGTGGATACGGCAAAATAGAATAGACCACCCTTCTTTCTTACCGAGGTATCGTAAGAGGCGACTTAGGTATGTGCCGTGTGGTATCCGGCTGAACAGAATAGACCACCCTTCTTTCTTAACGAGGTGTCATAAGAGGCGAATAAGGTATGTGCCTTGTGGATACGGCAGAATAGAATAGACCACCCTTCTTTCTTACCGAGGTATCGTAAGAGGCGACTTAGGTATGTGCCGTGTGGTATCTATCCGGCTGAATAGAATAGACCACCCTTCTTTCTTAACGAGGTGTCATAAGAGGCGAATAAGGTATGTGTCGTGTGGATACGGCAGAATAGAATAGACCACCCTTCTTTCTTACTGAGGTATCGTAAGAGGCGACTTAGGTATGTGCCGTGTGGTATCCGGCTGCATAGAATAGACCACCCTCATTTCTTACCGAGGTGTCGTAAGAGGCGACTTAGGTATGTGCCGTGTGGTATCCGGCTGAATAGAATAGACCACCCTTCTTTCTTAACGAGGTGTCATAAGAGGCGAATAAGGTATGTGCCGTGTGGATACGGCAGAATAGAATAGACCACCCTTCTTTCTTACCGAGGTATCGTAAGAGGCGACCTAGGTATGTGCCGTGTGGTATACGGCTGCATAGAATAGACCACCCTCCTTTCTTACCGAGGTGTCATAAGAGGCGAATAAGGTATGTGCCGTGTGGATACGGCAGAATAGAATAGACCACCCTTCTTTCTTAACGAGGTGTCTTAAGAGGCGACTAAGGTAGGTGCCGTGTGGTATCCGGCTGCATAGAATAGACCACCCTCATTTCTTACCGAGGTGTCGTAAAAGGCGACTAAGGTAAGTTGACGTCAGGCAGGCGGCCGGTCGTAAAATAAATAGCCAAATCATGTGACAACATGTTTGTAACATGTTGTGCCGACACTTAGAGTGGGATAAGCGCAGAAGAATGATGATTACAGCAGTTTAAAAAACTGTTAAAAAGAGGCTGATACAGAAAGCGTACTATACTGTTGAAGATTACTTAGATGATAAGGATGTGTGGATATAGGTGCACTTCTACCCTGTACAAGATAGTATTAAATAAATGTAACTAGTTCTAAGATTTATATTTTAAAAAGAGCAACCGCCGAGTTTCTTGCTGGCTCTTCTCGGTAGGAACAGCTTTCCGAACTAGCAGTAAAGTTGACAATTCCAAAGCACTTGCTTACAAGTTTACTTGAATAAAGAATATCTTGAATTTAGGTACTCTTAAAGTCAGATATTGTGAAAAGAGCAAGAGCAAGGGTTTCTTGCTGGCTCTTCTCGGTAGGGACAGTTTTCTGAACCAGCAGTAGATTTTTACTTGAATAAGATATTTTGAATTATCTATTTATTTGCACTTTTGTGTATTCACACATTTCTTTGACATTTTGAAATATCTTTATAAAAATTCACACGTGATCGACCTGTTATAATTCTGATTTAGTACACATTCGTCGACCAATGTTATATTTAGATTATAGAAACAAAATCTTGAACTCAACTTGTGAATTAACTTTTTCTAGAGAATGAAATAGAGATTCGTTTGAATTTTTAAGTGCTATCACTTAATATTATATATAGATCAGCTTAGATTTTATAAAATTGTGTTAACCAGCTATTTTTTTATTTACGTGTACTGTTTTTGTTAAAGCCTAAAGTAACTTTAATGAATGATTTACACTGTAGTATTAACTAAAATGATTCATAGTTAAACACATTCATCGAATCTAAAAAAAACTTACCGTTTAACTCAGGCTTTGCCCGTAGGTTACAAGGGACAGGAGGTAGGAATAGAACGGGGACTGAGGTGAGGGATCGGAGAACGCCCGTGGCGTGATATATAAGAGGTGAACCTTGTACCGCGCAGGCGATGACTGAGTTAAACGGTTAGCCTGATATTATGAGTATATCCTGTCTGTATAGTGATAAATGTATTATAGAGATTAGTACTAAACTGAGGTTAATGACTACACATAAAGGGAAATATACCAGTCACCAAAAAAAACACAAAATATAATTTTTTTTAATTCCATATCTGGGAACTGTACGGAAATAAATATATAGATCAATACTTACAAATGAAAAAGGTCCAATGAGATTTTAACGCCATCTAATCGATTTCAGTTGATTGTAAATGACGGATATAATTAGCTAGTAAGAACTTACCGGTTTAACCAAGAATGGTTTTAATGGCGATGACTCCAATATCAAAGAACGGGAGAACATTCTGGAATAATTGTAACCTTATAATAGAACACCCAAACACCAAAACAAAACATTCCTTTAAATATCAAACGAAACACACATTTTAAATTTAACTTGAAGATTACTTACGTTTGCTTTAGATTCCTGATTTCCTTGCACACTTCTTCAGGTTCAATTATTAATGAGAAACGACATTAAATTAAATCAATATCCTGTGGTATATCGCCGTGTGGTATCCGGCTGAGTAGAATAGACCAACGTCATTTCTTACCGAGGTGTCGTAAAAGGCGACTAAGGTAAGTTGACCCGCCGTGTGGTATCCGGCTGAGTAGGATAGACCAACCTCATTGCCTACCGAGGTGTCGTAAAAGGCGACTAAGGTAAGTCGACCCGCCGTGTGGTATCCGGCTGAGTAGGATAGACCAACCTCATTGCCTACCGAGGTGTCGTAAAAGGCGACTAAGGTAAGTTGACCCGCCGTGTGGTATCCGGCTGAGTAGGATAGACCAACCTCATTGCCTACCGAGGTGTCGTAAAAGGCGACTAAGATAAGTCGACCCGCCGTGTGGTATCCGGCTGAGTAGGATAGACCAACCTCATTGCCTACCGAGGTGTCGTAAAAGGCGACTAAGGTAAGTTGACCCGCCGTGTGGTATCCGGCTGAGTAGGATAGACCAACCTCATTTCTTACCGAGGTGTCGTAAAAGGTGAATAAGGAAAGTTGACCAGCTGTGTGGTATCCGGTTGAATAGAATCGATCACCCTCTTTCTTACCGAGGTGTCGTAAAATACGACTAAGGTAAGTTGACATCAGGCAGGCGGCCGGTCGTAAAATACGTATCCCAATCATGTAGCAACATGTTTAAAACGTGTTGTGCCGAACTTAGAGTGGGTTAAGGGCAGGAGGATGATGACTCTTACTGCCTATTAAAAATATTTCTGTATAATGTAAGACACTAAATATGTTGGAATAGGAAATAGTCAAATGACAGTCTGTGTTGTTGTTAATACCGGATGCGGGGTTCTTGAGTGATCGATAGCGAGGGAAGGGACTTTTCATGTGAATGGGGATTGCCTTAAATAGTGAAACTTGACGTAATTAGAGAGATTCTGTTCAGATTCTGTCGAGAGTCTGTCCATTGTCGTCGTTAACGTGATTCGTAGTTAAAGTGTATTTTTGAGTCGTTTAGTGAAGTCAAGTTGAGAGCGAATAGTGAATATGAGTTTAATAGTGAGAAAGTGAAGATGTTACGATCCTAAATCCGAAGACCTTCTGGGCTCATTTCAATAATTTGTTCTATATTAAAAAAAATGCATTAAAAAGAGCCATACGAGGCATTTACAAAAGACTGCGTGATTCCCTGCGAGAGAATTTTAAAGAAATAGCTATTCTTACATTGCTATCGGTCGTAAAATACGCCACTTGGAGCAGGAAAAGAATGAAGTATTTTTAAATTTATAAGTTATTTGTATATTTTGAGCATTTCAATTTTTGTGCGTAAATCATAAAAAAATTGGCGATGAATTTAATACTGTATCGCGGATTATAGCAAAATAACTGTATTGTTACTTTTGTATTATGGATGTCCGCAAAGTAACGCCTAATTCTATAACTTCTTTTCTTCTTATTTTTGCACTTCAACTTACATTTTTGATTAACTCCTCAAAATTTCTGAAAGCCTAGTACTTAAGGAACATTTAAAAATAAACACGATGATAATAAACTCAATGAAAAGCATAACCAACCTCGAATTTAAGACACCTCCTCGGTCAATCTGGGTGCCTGGTACCAAACGCAGATGCAGGCGGTTTCCGCACTCCTGGTACCCACCACAGGTCTTTAAACCTTCCCCCATCCCCAACCAATGTTCTCGGACGTACCTGCGAGCGGCGCGTGTAGCTGCGGCTGGGCAGACCCTCGGGGGTCGGGGGTTCGAAGCACTCCCCGTCTGAGTCCTCGTAAGCCAACTCCGGGAACATCTCGTCCCTCTCTACGTCCAGATCCTGGAGCTCGTCCTCCGAACTCACCGTGTCGCCATTTTGTTCCCCGTTGACTTTTGCCCCGTTCTCTTTCGCTTTTGGTTCGGGCTTCTTTGTTTTCTCATCCGCTTCTGCCTAGAATAGGAATAATAACGACGTAATAACATCCATGATCCTGACTTCTATATACTTATCATAATAATAATAATAATAATTTTTATTTGCATAAAGACACGTACATGGAGCTGGTAAGACAATTTTGTAACAGTGTATTTGACCGTTTAAGGTATGCAAAAATTTAAATTAAAAAAAGCTACAAAAAAAACTCATTTTTGTCTTAACTTTTAAAAAAAAAATACATAATTGTCAATTATAAATTATTCACAATTTCCTTTCGAAAAATTCCTTTATACTGTAAAAATTACATTGCATGAGCCAGTTTCTTAGTCTTATTTTAAACATTTTTAAAGGCAGTGAACTTAAACTGTTAGGTATATTATTGTAGATTTTAACACATTGCGCATAAAAATTGCAATGCCCCTCGGTTTATACCGATCTCGTGGTAGTGGAAAGTCTACGAAGTCGGACTATAGATTTATTTTATAGATTATTTCATTATAAAAATGGATATCATTAGTGTTCTTGGAATAAGAGCTAACTCACCAAATGCAGGCCCTGCTATAACGGTCGCTACAATGAATTAAAAAAAAAAGTAAAGTAGCGGCCTTTTACTATCCCACTGCTGGGAATAGGCCTCCTCTCTCCGTTTCTGGAGAGAAGGGTTGGAGCTAAGACCTACCACGCTGCCCCAATGCGGATTGGTAGGTTACACATATCCCTAGAATTCTCTAGAGATATGCAGGTTTCCTCACGATGTTTTCCTTCACCGAAAAGCGTGTGATAAATTGCAATTGTCAATTAGACACATGAGTTTTAATAGAAAAACTCATTGGTGCCTGCCCAGGTTTGAACTCGTGTTCCCCTTCAAAGAGTCGCACGGTCTCACCGCTGGGCTATCATAGCTCACACAATCTAAAAGCTATCACAGCAATGAATTTGTTACAACATTATTTTCTTTCGATTTAAATTCTTAAATTCTTATTATCGAGGTCGGGTTTATTAAAATTTAAAAAGCATTTTACAGCTATTGAAACGGTTTTTAATAAAATATCGGTTGATGGGACAGAGATTAATCCAGAGATATGAATAAAATGGTTTGATTATTGTCGCCACTTTTTTAAACTTTTACAATGTAAAAAAGTAGTTATATTGGCATAACTATATTAGACACTAGCAAAGCCCCGCGGTTTCACCCGCGTCCATACAGATCTCGTGGTAGTGGAAAGTCTACGAAATCGGACTATAGATTTATTTTGTAGATTATTTAATTATAAAAAATGGGTATCATTAGTATTCTTGGAATAAGACTTAACTCACCAAGTGCAGGCCCTGCTATAACGGTAGGTTAGGTTTGTTATGGCATTATTTGATTTCGATTTACATTCTTAAATTTGTAAAATCTTTTGATTGGGATGTCGGATTTTAATAATTTAAAAGTATTTTACAGGTATTGAAACAGTTATTCATAAAATATCATTTAATGGGATAAGGATTAAAACAGAGATATGAATAAAATGGTTTGATTATTGTCGGCACTTTTACTAACTTTCACAATGTAAAAAAGTAGTTATATTGGCGTAACTATAATAGTTAGAGTTATGGTATCGCGGACTTTTTTATGGATATTGATACGTTCTATAATACTGTAGAACATTTTTTTGTTCTATCATCAATAGTTTTTGCAGCGCACGCGATGAAAGATGTTTACGACTAAATTTTCCCCAACTTATTACAATTTTATTAGGGATCCCTATTTTTTTTTGAAAATGACATAGAGCCTATGTTGCTCAGTTAAGAAGCAGCTTTCCAATGGTGAAAGAATTTTTGAAATCGGTCCAGTAGTTATTGCGTGAAAACGTAACAAGCATACATACAAACATACAAACAAACATACAAATCTTTCCTCTTTATAATATTTTATTAGACATGATGTGTTCTATAATACTGTAGAACATTTTTTTTTCTATCCTCAATAGCTACCGCAGTGCACGCGATGAAAGATGTTTACGACTGAATTTTTCACAACTTATTACAATTTTATTAGAGATCCCTATTTTTTTGAAAATGTCATATAGCCTATGTTGCTCAGTGAAGAAGCAGGTTTCTAATGGTGAAAAATTGTTGTCCGTGACGTAACTGCTTGCTTTCGAGGCAAACATTATGCTGAGTTACAAGCCTTTTCTGTACTTTTAATAATAAAAATTAAGTTTAGTATATCTGTATAGTTTCAATAGAAATGATTCCTAACATAATTGTTCAAATTCAAATTCAAAATATTCTTTATTCAAGTAAACTTGTGAACAAGTGCTTTTGAATCGTCAACATCTACTGCTGGTTCGGAAAACTGTTCCTACCGAGAGGAACCAGCAAGAAACTCGGCGGTTGCTCTTTTCAAACAATAATTCTTATCACTAGTTACATATAGTTATTGATGTCTTGTACAGGGTTGAAGAGAAGCTATATCCACGCGTTCTTATCGACTAAGTAATCATCACTAGTAATAGGCTTTCTGTATTAGCCTTTTTTAACAGTATTTTTAAACTGCTGTAATGGTAAAGTTAAAGTATTTTATTTTATTATAGAATCTTATACCCAAATCCACAAACGACTTATGTACTTTTGCAAGGCGCAAAGCAGGAACCGCAAGTTTATATCGGTTCCTACTTTGTCTATTATATACATCGCCAACTGTTTTATAATTATGTATATTCTTATGTACAAAAATTAAATTGCTAAAATATACTGTGAAGCCAATGTAAGAATAATTGTTTCTTAGAACTTCTCTAGCAGGGAATCGCGCGATTCTAAATTGTAAATTGCACGATAAGAGATATCTTGTAATACAAAAATTTTTTCGATGTCCGCCCATTTACTAATACCGTTATTATATATATATATATATTGTTTGCGAGTTCGTCAATATTTAACATCATATCTGAATTGGCTTCTGCTAAATAATGGCTACAATAACTTACCTTGCCACCCTTTTCCTTGCTGCTCTCGTCTTTCTTCTCCTCAACTTCCTTCTTCTCAGAAGCTTTCTCTTTCTTGTCAGAAGTCTTTTCCTTATTTTCTACGGCCTGTTCCTTTTTCTCTGTTTCCTTTTTGTCAGTACTCTTCTCGGCCTTTTCTTTTTTGTCTATACTTTTATCTAATTTATCTGTCTTTTCTTTCTTGTCTGAAGTTTTATCAGTGGTTTTGTCAGTTTTGTCTGTCTTTTCAGCTTTCTCTTGTTTCTTTTCACTGTGGCCAGATTTCTCTGTGGTCTTTTCCGCCGCCTGTTTTTCTTTCTCGGCATTTGCAGCTATTTTCTTCTTCATCTCTTTCACGGGACTGTCTGTTTGTCTCTACAAAAAATAATAAAAAATCCACATACAATGAAATTATTACTTTCAAATTATAACAATACAAGTAGCCTATATGTTACTCCGACGAATTACCTATATAACTGAAAAGTTTCATCCAAATCCGTCAGATAGTTTCTTCGTGAAAGACTAACAAACATGCATCTATAATCACAAACTTTCGCATTTATAATATTGGTAGGAAGTAGGATTACGAAATATTGTCTTTCATTCATCAACTTGACGTCTTTGTGACAAGTCAATTTAAAAGAGCCTTTAACAAAATTTCATGTCCCTACTGTTAACCGCCGAGGAGTTTCCCCTGGAGCCAATTCTGTCAGCATCAGGTCATGCTTATCATAAACATTGTCATAGGGACTGGAACAGCATGTAAAATTCTAGCTCAATCAGACACCGCAAAGTAGCTCAAATTTGACTTTCAAGATTTCAAGTTGGTTTTAAGTTTTTTGATCAAGTTAACTCATTCACCGTCATTAATAACCTATTTGAAAATAGTTTTTTATTTGAAATGATATAATTCCAGATAATTCCCTTGATATTATGTAAAAGGTTACTGTTATAAATAAAATACCTTATCCTTGTCTTCCCCGACCGGCCCCTTACGCGTTACTATCTGGCTCATGATTTACCTGAAACAGAAAAAAAAACTATATAATTTGATCATTTTACGTTGTATTTAGACATTATTATTACTAGTTTGAACAAAAGCTGTGACAGCCCAGCGGTGAGACCGTGCTACTCTATAGAGAGTATGGGTAAAGAGAGGTAAAGAGAGCATGCAAACCCCGGGCAGGCACCAATGAGTTTTTCTATAGAAACTTATGTGTCTAATTGATAATTACAATTTATCACACGCTTTTCGGTGAAGGAAAACATCGTGAGGAACCCTGCATATCTCTAGAGAATATGATATGTAACCTACCAATCCGCATTGGAGCAGCGTGGTAGGTCTTAGCTCCAATCCGTCTCTCCAATAACGGAGAGAGGAGGCCTACGCCCAGCAGTGGACGGGTAACAGGCCGTTACTTTACTTTAATATTACTAGTTTGAACAGTTTGTTTGAACAGATATTGAAAAAAATTTAAAGTCGATTTTCTTTAAAGATTTTATTTAACTTGCAATAATTTATAGAATTAGGCGTTACTTTGCGGAGATCCATAATACAAAAGTAATAATAAAATTATCAAAGGTAAAGGGGTTGCACCGACTACTATATAAAAATGCTTGTTTGGATAATGCTTCGCTTTGCGATTTTGTCGTGGAGTCTATCTCCTGATGATGCTTCGGTTGCGGGGCGAAACGTTTGTCGAGTTTGTGATAGTGAACGTGTGTAGTGCTTGTGTATCGTGGTGGCGGTGGTGGAGGTTTGTGCATGTGTTTTTACGAATCCTGCATGTATCGGGTATGAAAAACCGGATAGTCCACTATTTAGCATTATACATATATATTTTGTATTTACTTTATTGCGAATTATACCAAAATAATTTTATTATTACTTTCGCAATGCTTATCGCAAATATTATACAAGTACTCGGTTATTTTTTTGAATATAATTACTATAATCCGTGTATTAAAACAATTATCTTTAATATACTTAAAAATAAAAAGAATAACATTTTGAATTTTTTTTTATAACAGTTTTTTCAGGAACCCAGATCTTTTATGTATAATGCAAAATTAAATTTCAGTGAGAATTCAGGTAAAGTATGTTTCTAATTTAATTTATAAAAAGTTTCAATTACTCTATGAACAAGCGTCTAAAGTCGTAAGCGATGTTAACCAGTAAATAGCATTCATTAGAAAATGACGATGCAGTCTCTGTTGAATCTCGGTCAGACGGACAAAAACAGGAAGTTTTACACAAATTCAAAAGTTGTCTATCGCGTTTTTTGACGTCTGCGCCATAATATTGAGGTGAGCCGAAATATATATACTATATATATTTGGGTATAAGATTCTATAATAAAATTCCACAATCTACTTTAACTTTACCGTTACAAAAGTATAAAAATACTATTTAAAAAAGGCTAATACAGAAAGCCTATTATACTATTGAAGATTACCTTGACGATAGGAATGCGTGGATATAGCTTCTCTTCAACCCTGTACAAGACATTAATAACTATATGTAACTAGTGATAAGATTTATACTTTAAAAAGAGCCACCGCCGAGTTTCTTGCTGGTTCTTCTCGGTAGGAACAGCTTTCCACTTGTTTACAAGTTTACTTGAATAAAGAATATTTTGAATTTGAATTTGAATATAATAGCGGATTCTGGGCTGTTCCACATTTATTTATACTTGCAGTTTATATAAAAGTTCCTCATTGTTGAAATTAGGGAACATATAATAAATAAATAATTAATTAATTAAATAAATATATGGGACAGTTATATACACGGCCGTCTATCCCCAAAGTAACTTAATAATTGTTTTATGGGTGACGGAAAACTGGTAGATATACTACATATTTAATTTGAAATATATACTTAAATACAAATATACACTCAGGCTCGTAGAACAAACAAATTGTTTATAGAAAATGTTTGCCCTCGGCGGGAATCAAACCCGCGACCCGCAGCTAACGGGAGGGTCACTACCAACTGCGCCAACGGGCTAGTCAAATAATGTCCGCTTTTTCATCTGAATGTGTGAATATATGTAACCGACTGCGTTGAACTCAGTTTAGACCCTCCGATTGGATTTAAGATGAACCATGGTTTAACAACGCATTAAAAAAAAGAAAAATTAATAAAACTTTTTTTGGCAATTTTTTTTTATATTTAACTTTGTTTTGTAAGTTAAATAAACAAAGTTAAAACTCATCAAACTTTCTAACTAAAAAAAGTGAAAAATATTACCTAAAATTATTTTGTAGAACGCGTAAAATTATCTATCGATCTCACAAAAAACTGAAAATTGAAGTTTAAAAAAACGTTATGCGAATTAAAAAGCTGCAAATGATGCAAAAAGCGCTGAACCATCTCTTCTGTATATACATCGAACCTGCACGCTAAACCGATTTTGATGGGACTTTCACTGAAAAATAAAAGAAGTTGTGGAGCACATAAGGCTGCTATTTATCTTAGAACTCCCGCAGGGTTTGGTTTTACGCGGGACAAACTATGTTACACTCTGATTTCTACGTATTACATATTACTCTACATATTATGGGCACAGCTAGCATTAAACTATCCATATAAACCGGTTATACCATTATTATACAACGCGAGGATAAAAACAACAAAGCATCCGGAAAAAAACGCTCCCTCCAATTATATCCCGTCGTCATAAGACTTTAAAATCATTTCCATAGCGCAAGGAAATCATAGACATGACAGTAGTAATCCATACTATAGTTTGACCGATACCGCTGAACTGCAACGGTTCGAGGGTAACATCGGTAGTTGCGGTGTATATGAGATAAAGATTCAAAGATGGCTCGTGTTTTATCTCGTCATGTTAAGAGCGTAATTTTTAGAGTGGCTGAATATTTTAAAAAGAGATAGCTGTGTGCTTTCTTTTCTTAGATAGCTTTGAATTTAAAAGTGATGCGATTATTGCCAATATCGTTGCGGAGGTTACAGAGTGCTGCGAAAAAACCGTAAGAAATTTGGTTAAAATAATGAATGGAAAAGTCTGTTTTTTAGTGTCATTTCATTTGGTACAATAGATGCTAGTATACCAGACTAACATGTAAGATAAAAAAAATGTATAAGAAACACGTATAGTACGCGGCAATAAATAATGTACATGGAGGTTCAGAGAGAGAAATCGGCTAGATTCTGCTTTATAGAGCATTATCTCTGTCGCACAGACTGACGAACCCGTGTGTAACAGTGACAGCGCTCTACGAAACCGAATTGGTCGGCTGTTTCGTTCTTAGTTCTCGATGTGCATTATTTATTGTCGGGTACTTATTTGTAAGGAATGAAGTTCCGTGTACCACAAGTAATAAAATATATTTAAATATAATAATATCTCTTAAAAGTTACACGATATAATAAATATATGGGAAAATTACATACACGGTTGTCCGTCTTCAAAGCATCTTAAAACTCGTGTTATTGGTGACAGACAGTAAATATATAAACATTAGTTGGCCGGCAAACGTTGTTTTGATATATATTTTTTTTATAAAATTCTAATGTACATTATAAAAAAATAAATAAAATGTTGTGAAAAAAATTAATAAAAAAATGGTGGACAACACAACCGGTGCAGCAACACTTAGGGGTATGATAAATAGATAGTCTATTCTCAGACCTTCTGAATATGCATATATAAAATTTCATAAAAATTGGTCAAGTCGTTTCGCAAGAGTATGCCAACTAACATTGTGACACGAGAATTTTATATATAAGATGTAATTTAAAATAAATACTTAATACAAATAGACTCGAAGAACCAACAAATTGGATATTGAAAATGTTGGCCCCGCGGCGGGAATTGAAGCCGCGACCCCCGGAAACGATGGCAGGGTCGGTGCAAATGGGCCGGTCGATGATATGTCTATTCATATTGTAACTCTATGACATTATATACATGAATAGACGCGTGAGGTTAACGAACTCCAGTAGCACACTGATGTAAATTGATACAGTCCAAGTCATACCATTTGGCGTTTTATGCTGACTTGTATTATTCATAAACGAGAACATTCTGATTTTAACAATTTATTACGTAAGGCGCAATTTGCACAACGTAAATATAATTATAAAACGCAATGCTTTAAAATACCGATAACTCTTAATATTTACGTTATAAAATTGTATCGTCCTTTATCCCGCACTTCATTTATTTAATTATAAAAAAAAACTTAGATATGTAATAAATAACAATAAGTAGGCAAGGTCCCAGGGTCTCCCATAATAACCTTACCAAAATTGAGTACTGATCTCTAACGCTTCATTGATAAGAAACTACGTGTGCTTAAAAGTGTTCCAACAAAACTGTATCTACATAATATGGACAATAATGCAGCTAATAGTCGTAATCAGTCAACGTTGAAACAGAACTGACTTTACAAAAACCCGTTACGTCGCTAAAATGAAACATTCGCGATGCATAGTTATTAATTAAAAAACATATAGAGCACATCGCGTCATCGAATATTAGGTGCGGCGTTTGTGTAGCATCCGCCGTGATTACGAAACGGTCACAAACTAACTTAGTAATCTCGTGACATTAATATTTATGAACATTATATTTGATGACTTTCGCGTCGTGTGGTTGGCTGAGTAGACTAGATCACCCTCAATTCTTAATGAAGTGTCGTATAGGCGACTAAGGTAAGTTGACCCGCCGTGTGGTATCCGGCTGAGTAGAATAAATCACCCTCATTTCTTAATGAAGTGTCGTAAAAGGCGACTAAGGTAAGTTGACCCGCCGTGTGGTATCCGGCTGAGTAGAATAAATCACCCTCATTTCTTAATGAAGTGTCGTAAAGGCGACTAAGGTAGGTTAACTCGCCGTATGCTATCCGGCTCAGTAGAATAAATCACCCTCATTTCTTAATAAGGTGTCGTAAAAGGTAAATTGACGTCAGGCAGGCGGCCGGCCGTAAAATACCTTGCCAAATCAAGTAACAACATGTTTAAAACATGCGCCGACCCCACTTAGAGTGGGATAGGAGAAGGAGAATGGTATATTTGAATATTTTCGATTCCAACACGCATATAGCAACCCGCTCGTCGCTTGTGTTTTAACAACACAAGACGCACACATTTAACGAAGGGCTTGTCATTAATATAATGAGCAAATGTGTGTGATAACCAACACTAGTGTAAAATTAGAACTGCCTAGATTGACTCGGAGAATTTTGTGTATTGAAGGCCAGAGGGTCTTGACAATCTATATCTGTTTTATATATCTATACTTATTATACAACAAAGTCCCAAAAAGCTGTCTGTCTGTATGTAATTGATTTCCTCAAAATCTAGAGTTTTTGTATGGTTTTCACCAAAAGACAGTGCAATACTTCCGGATGGTTTAGGTAAATAGTACATATTGGTATTATTTAAATTGTGTTGAAGAGATCGCGCAGTTGTTTAAAAACTTGCTTGCTGTGAGCTTTCGTCGCGTGCGCTGCGTAACCCAGCAGAGATACGCTAAAGTAATGTACTAGAGAATTGTAGATCTACAAAACTACTAAATAAAAGTCCGCGACAGCATGTCTCTATCTCTTATGGTAAACTCAATTTTGAACATTTATGCTCAAAATTTCAATTTGTGAAATATTGAACACAATGATTTACACGCGGGTGAAGCCGCGCACTGCTAGTAGTTTTCTATTTAAAAACGTAATATACCTACATGAAAAATAAGTACAGATATTTAATGTTTGTCCGCCGAAGGCAAAACCTACCATTGTTATGCGTCGTAATTTTAAACATCTTGACAAAACCCTATTTATGAATGAGTTAAGTAATATCGATTGGACGGCTGTCTTCTCTGCTAATTCAATTGATGAAAAATTGGACATTTTTAACTCCATTCTTACTCAATTATTCGATGTCCACGCCCCACTAAGGCCCATCAAGCTTAAGCATTTGCCAGCTCCCTGGTTAACTCCGGAAATTAAAAAGCTAATGACTAAGCGGAATGCGGCTAAAAGTCAATATAAACTATGCTCCACCGATAGTAACCTTTTAAAATATAAGCGACTCCGTAATCGTTGCAGTATGATCTGTAGGGATGCGCAACGCAATTTTATTAATAACTGCGTAAATAATAAGAGTACTGCTAAAGTTTGGAGGTTCTTGAATTCTTTGGGCATAGGGCGTCAAAGCAATGTGACGACAAATATGCCAGACCTAGATACTCTAAATCAATATTTTACCGCTGCACCTTTACTTAATAGTAAAAACAAACAAGAGGCACTTTCGCAATTACGATCCCTACCTGTTTCAAATTACCCGCCTTTCCACTTTTCCTACATTACATTGGGTGAAATTAAAAAACACGTTACATCCATAAAATCTAATGCAATTGGCTGTGACGGTTTAAGTCGTAGAATGATCTTGTTACTTCTAAACAAAATCTTACCAATCTTATCTCACTTGTTTAACTACTCCCTATCTTCTTGCACCTTTCCGGCTGTCTGGCGTAAAGCGTTTGTTGTCCCAGTTGCGAAAAACCACAGTCCTTCACTCCCTCAACATTTCCGTCCCATTTGTATTCTTCCTTTATTATCTAAGGTCCTTGAACGTATTGTACATAATCAACTCAATTTATTTCTTACTAAAAATAAAATCTTATCTCCATTTCAGTCCGGTTTTAGGTCCGGTCACAGTACAGTGACTACTCTTGTTAAGGTAATTGACGATATACGGTATGGTTTAGATAACAAATTGGTAACTGCTTTGGTTCTCCTTGACTTCAGCAACGCATTTAATACCGTTGACTACGACTTACTTCTCGCTGTTTTAAATTCTCTCAACTTTTCTTCTAGCGTTGTTAACTGGTTTCGCTCATACTTATATGACAGAAAACAATGTGTCACTTTTGACAACAAATATTCTGCGGTCTCCTGTGTTTACGCTGGGGTTCCTCAAGGGAGCGTTCTATCGCCTCTTCTTTTCTCGGTTTTCATTAATACTATTGCGTCACATATTTCTTCTTCTTTCCATTTTTATGCTGACGATCTACAAATATACATCTCTTCTTCCATTGAAAATATTCCGGTAGCTATCGCAACTCTAAATTCTGACCTATTTAATATTTCGGAGTGGTGTAAATCGTTTGGTCTTTTGATTAACCCCCAAAAATCACAATCCATCATTATAGGCAGCAAAAAAATGCTATCAGATCTTCGTGCTAATAATCTTCCTTCTATCTGCTTAAATGGAGTAATATTACCCCTCAGTAGCACTGTCAAAAATCTTGGTGTCATCATTGATAGCACTTTATGCTGGGTACCTCATGTTGTAGAAGTAAGTCGAAAGGTCTCTGCTTCACTCTGTTCCCTAAGACGTTGGAAAAATTTCCTCCCTATGAAAACTAAAATCTCTCTGGTCAATTCTTTGCTTATGCCAATATTGGATTATGCTGACTCTTGCTACCTCGACTTAAATCAAGATCTTCTTAATAAGTTAGAAAGAATACAAAACTCATGTATACGTTTCATTTTTGGCCTACGTAAGTTTGACCACGTTTCACGATACCGGGAGCAACTGAAATGGTTGCCAATCAGACAGCGTAGAATGTTACATGCCTTGTCGCTTCTCTATAGTATTCTGTACCTCCCTCAAACTCCATCCTACCTAAAAGAACGATTCAATTTCTTTGGTACCGATAGTAGGTTTCCTCTCCGTTCAACCAACGATTTTAAACTCAACATGCCCTCCAGTCGGACCACTTATTACGGTAATTCATTTACAGTTCAGTGTGTCCGCCATTGGAACGCTCTTCCTATCGATATCCGTCGTTCGGAATCTTTACATATATTTAAAAATCGTTTGAAGCTGCATTATTTATCTTTGAATTTGTAAAATTTATCTTGTAATGGCTATTTATGTGATGTACTTTAAATATATGTATTATATATATATATATATAATTGTGAATATCTGTGTAATATTAGTATTTAATTGTATGTATTATAGTTTACTTTGCACTATACCCGCTCTCATAGTATTCTCCTTTCACCGAAGGTTGTCTGTGAGAGATCGCTTTAGCGATAAGACCGCCTTTGCACGCTTGTTATAATTAATTCTCTATGACCAATGTATCTCTGTATAGTGCAAAAAGAATAAATAAAAATAATAAATAAATGTTTGGAAAATGTTGTTGTTTCGATCTCAGATAAAATTAAAAAACAAAAAAAAACGTCATCGAATTATAAAGTTAAAAAAAATAACGAAAATTCTGAAACAAGTCAAGTTAAAAAAGCTTTTAAGAAAATTTCATGTCCCTATTGTTAACTGTTGAGCAGTTCCCTCGTCTGGAACCAATCATGGCAGTTTTTTTTTCAAAAAAACTTCCTTTTTTATAGCAACGCGTTTAAAGCAGATGCAAATTGTCTCACAGATAAGTCAGTTTCAAACTTGATAATAAGATCGAAAACAGACATCAATACTCGACAAAAGTCTGGTGTTTGTTTATTTTTGAAGCTGATCCTACCGAGAAGGGCCAGCAAGTAACTCGGAGGTAACTCTTTACAAAATTATAACTATTTACTTTTTGTTTTTTAGTTTAGTCATTGCAATCTTAATTTATAGAATTAGGCGTTACTTTGCGGGGAACCATAATACAAAAGTAATATTTTATTTTTGCTATAATCCGCGATACAGTAAATAGAAAATATATATAGTGCTAAATGTATAGTGGACTATCCGTTTTTTCATACCCGATACATGCAGGATTCGTTAAAACACATGCACAAACCTCCACCACCGCCACCACAATACACAAGCACTACACACGTTCACTATCACAAGCTCAACAATCGTTTCGCCCCGCAACCGAAGCATCATCAGGAGATGGACTCCACTACAAAATCGCAAGTGAGGGTCGAACAGTAGCTAGTTCATTCTTATCATCTAAGTAATATATTTTTTTAACTATATATAATTTTCATTTCAATTTAAGGTACATAAATAAATAACTTAAATTTACCACGCAACTTGAATATGAATTTACAAACTAAACATATCCTCCTTCTTACACATCATCATCCTCTTGTCCTTATCCTACTCCAAGTGGGGTCGGCACAACATGTTACATACATGTTGTACATAATTTGGCCACGTATTTTACGACCGGCCGCCTGCCTGACGTCAACATACCTTAGTCGTATTTTACGACCCCTTGGTAAGAAATGAGAGTGGTCTATTCTACTCAGCCGGATACCACACAGCGGGTCGACTTACCTTATTCACCTTTTACGACACCTCGGTAAGAAATGAGGGTGGTCTATTCTACTCAGCCGGATACCACACGGCGGGTCGCCTTACCTTATTCGCCTTTTACGACACCTCGGTAAGAAATGAGGGTGGTCTATTCTACTCAGCCGGATACCACACGGCGGGTCGCCTTACCTTATTCGCCTTTTACGACACCTCGGTAAGAAATGAGGGCGGTCTATTCTACTCAGCCGGATACCACACGGCATACCTCTTTCATTCTACTTACACAATGAAACCTATTAACTCATAACCAAACACATAAATTCCGTTAAAAACTTAGTTCTTTATATACATATGAATGGCCCGAGGTTTGAATCCAGTACCCCGAGGAAAAGTCGACCATCACATATACTGCTGTCAAATAATTTAGTATACGAGACAACTCTATCGCATATAAACTAATACCTCAAATATACACCGGAAGGGTGTAAGATAAATTGATGTTAGCGAAGATATAAGCAAATTAATTATAATCAAGCCTTGACATTCAACTAGTATACAATCAAGTCTAACGCGTTATAACAGAATGTTTCTCACGCGTATTCTGTAATGCATGATTAGTGCAATTTTGATGAAATTTGGTTCAGTATTTTTGTCCCAAAGTATGTAACTTAATGGGTGAGAGACAACTGGTAAATATATACATATATAGTTTTAAACACATACTTAAATACATTTATTCACCCAGACTCAAACAACCAACAAATTATAAACAGAAAATGTTAGTTCTCGGCGGGAATCGAACCCGCGACCCGCGGAGCCGAAGACAGGGTCACTGCCAACTGCGCCAAGGGCCAGTCAAAATATGTATATATAAATAATATAATAATGGGATTATATAGGACTAGCTTTTAAACGCAACTTCGTCCGCGTGGACTGCAGTTTTATTATTTAAGTAAACCGTAATAATTATATTAATTATGCTTAAAGGTTCGGTTAATCTTAAGAGCTAGACATATGCTGTCGCGGACTTTTATTTAGAACTTTTAGAGGGGAACAATCTTGTAGTACATGATTTTTAAATAACTTTCACCGTTTACTTAGCGCACGCAAGGAAACAGAACTCAATAGTTCCAAACGGAAATTCTATCTCATTTCTTACCGAGGGGGTCGTAAAATACGACTAAGGTAAGTTGACGTCAGGCAGGCAGCCGGTCGTAAAATACGTAGCCAAATCATATGACAACATGTTTGTAATTTGTTGTGCCGACCCACTTAGAGTGGGATAAGGGTAAGAGGATGATGATGATTCAAATTACCACCAAATATTACAGATCGTCCGCTGGGTCGTTTAAAATATTGTCTTAAAATTTCATAACAATGGTTCCAGTCTTTTCGGAGTTCATAAAAGGCCAACATACACATTCATTTTTTTAAGTTTTTATTCAACTTGCCGTGTATGTGTGTGTGAAGGTGGAACCTTGCAAGTTAGATTTGACCCACTTCCCGGTGGCTGATTGAGCTGAAATTCTACATACTGCTCCAGTCCCGATGACAATACATCTATATGATAAGCATGACTTCATGCTGCTACCAGGATTGGTCCCAGACGAGGGAACTCCCCGACGGTCAAGAGTAGGAGCATGAAACTTTTATTAAATTTTTTTTAAAATAACTAAGACAATAATGTCAAATCAATACGAAATTAAAAACAATATCACTATCGAATCAAATTTAATTGCTCTTTCGAATCCGAAATATATTTTACATTGTCTTTGACAGCTATTTAGCCTTAAAAGAATGTCGATGCCCAGACAAGAGTTGTGCTCGGAATTTTTTTAAACGAAACAGCTTTACAATAGGAAGGAACGGGCGAGCGCATAAGTTTCGAGTTTTGTTCGAGATCTCTTTCATAGATAAAACACTATATAGAATGATTTATATATAGGATATAGAACTGTTTTCTCTGCCGTCTCAAAGATGTCACTGTAACGTTACCATAATAATCCACTAGATGACGCTGTACTGCATTTTTATAGGGACACATTTAATAAAAAATACCTGGTTGAAAGCTGTGGTAGCCCATTGGTGAGACCGTGCGCCTCTCTAGAGACGAACATGGGTTCAAACCCGGGCAGGCACCAATAAGTTATTCTATTAAAACTTGTGTCTAATTGATATTTGCAATTTATCACACGCTTTTCGGTGAAGGAAAACATCGTGAAGAAATCTGTGCAACTCTAGAAAATTCTAGGGATATGTGTGACATACCATCATTCCCCGTTCGAGCGGCGTGGTAGTTCTTAGCTTCAGTCCTCTCTAAAAAACGGAGAGAGGAGGCCTATTCCCAGCAGTGGGATATGAACAGGACGTTACTTTTCTTTATTTTTATCTGGTTGACTTGGCATTTTGTTCAAAAAATATAAAAATGGTGCAATTTGAAAAAGTTGGCTTGGTCTATAAATGATGAAACATAGGATCGATCCAGGGAATCTACTTATAGAGTACGCCCGTCTCGCAACTGCGAGACGGGCGTACGGGCTCTCATTAGAAATGTCACTATAGCTCAACTGAGCTATAGTGACATTTCTAATGAGAGCGTAATTAACAATTGGTTTCTTATAATAATATAGACTTTAACACATCTATTGAGCACTCGGACAAGTCATTTTGGTTTCAGCCTAATAGCAAATATCTAACAAAAGACTAATGACGTCAGCATCCGCACCTATTATTTCCTATCACCTATGGTAATAGACTATTCAGACTTAACAATACTTTAAGCGCCTCATAACGAAAACAGTTCGAATTAGCAAGTCAAATAATTTCTAAAGATACATCTCACTCGACCTCTGTGGCCCTTAGAGATATCTACGTACGAATAATCTTACATCTTACATCGATTGTGTAGTTACTTGAAATGCTAATCCCTTTGCAAATTTACCTTTAGCATTTGTATTTCTGAATAATCCGCGATAGAATGTGAAAAGATGTGTTATATATTTCATACTAATCTTATAGACTTGCCGTACCTCGGACTTTGTTGTTTAAATAATTATGTCGCTAAATAATTTATTTAGGCGTTGCTTTGCGGAGATCCATAATACAAAAGTAATAATAAAATTATTTTGCTATAATCCGCGATAAAGTAAATAGAAAATATATACAATGCTAAATGTATCTGACATGAAAAAACGGATAGTCCGTTTTTTCATGCCAGATACATGCAGGATTCGTAAAAACAAATGCACAAATCGCCACCACCGCCACCACAATACACAAGCACTACACACGTTCACTATCACAAATTTAATAATATTTTCTCAACAACTTAATCGCGGATTATAGCAAAATAATTTTATTATTACTTTTGAATTGTCGCTATTTTTTTTCTTTTTCCGATTGAACAACGGAAAATTTTATCATGACGTCCAACTAAGCCAGAAATTGCCTCTATTCCCAATAATTTTGGAAAAAAATAATTAGATATCTATTTGCTACGGCTGAAGTACGTTACTTAGTGAAAAGTGACAGTAATAAAAATTTTCTATTATAAACAATAGAATTATGTATAACAGCAATATAAGTGTATTTTACTAAAGTTCCCTTATCCCTTAAATCATTAGTTTTCCTGGAATAAAATCCTATATTCGAGGTTTCAGCTGTGATAGCCGTGTAGTGAGACCGTGCTACTCCTTAGAGACGAACATGGGTTCAAACCCAGGCAGGCACCAATGAGTTTTCTATTAAAAACTTATGTGTCTAATTGATATTTGCAATTTATCACACGCTTTTCGGTGAAGGAAAACATCGTGAGGAAACCTGCATATCTCTGGAGTATTCTAGGGACATGTGTAACCTACCAATCCGCATTGGAGCAGCGTGGTAGGTCTTAGCTCCAACCCTTCTCTCCAAAAACGGAGAGAGGACGCCTATTCTTAGCAGTGGGATATAAACAGGCTGTTATTGTTGTTGCTGTTGTTGTTGTTGTATTCGAGGTTTATACTTTCCTGTATGCAATATTTTGTACAAATTCGTTTAACCGTTGAAGCATACTAGCACTACAGACGCACTCACGCACGCATTCACATCGAACGCACACACGCGCGAACGCATTACACACGGATGCACCACACACGTACGCTCAACGCACGCACGCACGCGACATGCGCGTTCGTATGCACACACACACACGCACGCACACGCACGAACACGCACGCTCACGCACGCGCACGCGCGAACACGAACGCACACGCACCAACACGCACGAACACGCACGCACGCTCACGAACACGCACGCACGCACGGACATACAAACTCTCGCTTCTAATTATTAATAGGAAAATAGTATACAAGCATTAATTATTCTCATGAACATTATCAGGCAGTACTGCACTTATATTACACCAATGAACGCTTCAGTGATTTTCACGCGTCAGTTAGTTTTTCACCAAAGGGCCATAGTTCCTTTATGATTATGGCTTCATTTATATTAAACATAGCTCCAAGTATGAATTGCTGTCACTGAATGTGTTTTCTGGGCTCTTATTATTTTGGCATGTGCTTATTTAAAATAGGCTTTAAAAGTTGATAAATACTTGTCATATACAACTTATCAAGCTGCGATAACCTAGCGGTGAGACCATGCGACTCTTACAAGGGGAACACGAGTTCAAACCCGGGCAGGCACCAATGGGTTTGTCTATTAAAACTTATGTGTCTAATTCATAATTGCAATTTATCACACGCTTTTCGGTAAAGGAAAACATCGTGAGGAAACCTGCATATCTCTAGAGAATTCTGGAGATATGTGTAACCTACCAATCCGCATTGAAGCAGCGTAGTAGGTCTTAGCTCCACCCTTCTTTCCAGAAACTGAGAGAGGAGGCTTATTCCCAGCAGTGGGATTGTAACAGGCTGCTACTATACTACTTTACTTATATACAACTTATCATATATTAATATATGACGATATTAAAAAAAATTCATCAGGTATAGTAAGTTTTATTAGCAAACTTATTTGTAGGTAAGGCAACAGTAATTTTGCGAACCAGCAGTGTTGTGGATTTAAAATAACTTATGTATAACTTGACTTTAGAAATACATACAGACCTCAACAGAAGTATATGCTTATGACTTCAAATCTACTGCAATTGCATGCAATGAGTGTGCTACAATATTGACTTACATTATCACACACATGCAAATTTCCACCTACAAATAATTTCAATAAGGTAAGCTGGAATAACATAAGAGCATTGACCTGCATGACCCACACTGCAATAACTAAAAGTGCTATCTATAGTAGAGTTAATATTGGTCAATTAATTATAGATAGCTAACCAAACTAGGCACATGCTGTTTTGTCATATAAATTATTTGTAGTTAATTCCTAGTGTATAAAAAAATTGACTATAAAATAAAATTAATATTAGTGATGGATAGCTGTGATAGCCTAGCAGTGATACCGTGCGACTCTTGCGAGTGGAACATGAGTTCAAACCTGGGCAGGCATCAATGAGTTTTTCTATTAAAACTCATGTGTCTAATTGGTAATTGCAATTTATCACACGCACAAGGAAAACATTGTGAGGAAACCTGCATATCTCTGGAGAATTCTGGAGATATGTGTAACCTACCAATCCACATTGGAGCAGTGTGGTAGGTATTCGCTCCAACCCTTCTCTCCAGAAACTGAGAGAGGAGGCCTATTCCCAGCAGTGGGATTGTAACAGGCCTCTACTTTACTACTTTTAGTGTTGGACAACCCTTATCAACAAAAGGTATGAAAAATAGATAAAAGCCGATTTTCAGACGTACTGAATATGCATATAAAATTTCAAAAAATCAGTCAAGCCAAGTTGGAGGAGTGTGGTAATTAGCATTATAATAATATTTTTATATATACGATTTTGTCTTTTACTTTATCATAAAAATATTTGTTTTTTTTCATATTTCAGCTACATTATGATGTATAATATATGATTTATGGCATTAAATGTTACTGTGTGAAGATCTGTAATACAAGAATAATAATAAAATTATTTTGCTATAATCCACAATACAAGTAAATAGAAAAGTTTAATTATTAAAGCACTAACGAGTGAGTGAGCGAGTGTATAAAGCTTTGTGTCTACCCATCTATACATATAGATGGGTAGATAATACTAGATAATACTCAAAAACATTTTTGAGTATTATCTAGTTAGGTACCTACTTTAATCTAGCTACAAAATTATGAGTTGTCACTATATTTAAGAACTTAGAACAAGGCCAACTGTATATAAGTACTAGCTTGTGAATTAAAATCATAAGCAATAAGAAATTGTGTAGGTGTACACAATTTAAATAACAATTTGTCAAGTCAATGTATATATCAACGTCACCAAAAATGTAGCGCCAAAATTACAAATAAAAAATTAATTACACACAAAATGTTCCTTTAAGTTTCTTGTTTTCCGAAAACATAATCAATTCATTCATGTAAGTTCAGGGTCGAATTATGCAAATTGTACTTCCTTGTTTTTTTATTCTGCAGAATCTACTATATTCTCTAGTCTACTATTTTATCACAAAACGTAACAAGTGAAGCAAGTTCCAATTTAAATTACAATAAAAATCTGCCGTATCGTATTTCTATTCGTGACGCTGTTTTTTCGAAAAGCGCCTATTTATTTTCTAACCTAATATAAATATTTGCTGAATTTCAAAAAGATTACTCAAAAAATATACATTCATACATGCTCTTAATACTGTTTGACTCAAATACAGAATACAGTTTATAATCTTACAGGAAAGTTCAGTTTATAAAAAAAATATTGAAAGAATGGCGGGCGGCAAAACATGGCGCGCGGCTTTCTATAAATTAATGTTAAAGGAACTTACGTTTGTTTATAGGATTATCCACGCCGATACGTCGAAAACACTAACTCAATTAGCACTTACAGTAATTAGATAATATCAAATAAAATAAATGTTTAGATTTGAAGCGTCGTTGCCATTCATCATTACTCAACGGCACAAACGAAATTAAAGATGAGGTGTTGCAACTTGATAAATATTTTGAATTTATTTTTTTATATTTATTTACGCGTGGAATCAAACATTTTAGGATATTGTCTTTACATTTTCCTTTTAGAACTTGTGTGTCTTAATCTTTCCAAATTATTAAGAGCCATAATCATAAATGTTAGACCTATTATTATTAGGTATATTATTTTCATTTATTAAACAAATCTTAAACTATAGTATAATCTATATGTTTTTGTACATAGAAGATTTATTCACACTCAATAGAGTATAATTAAATTAACTAAATGACTTTTTTACCCCTCGCACGCACGGGCGTAAAAATAACGTCGCGTTAAAATTCGGCGTACGCCCCGTAAGCACAGGCGTAAAAATTACGTCGCGTTGAAATTCAGCGTAGGCGTAGTGGGTAGTGACCCTGCGTTCATCTCCGCGGGTCGCGGGCTCGATTCCCGCCGAGAGCCAACATTTTCTATAAAACTTAAATTTGTTGATTCGTCGAGCCTGGGTGTATTTAAGTATGTATTTAAAATTACATATTAATATATTTACCAGTTTTATTCACCCATAACACAAGTATTAAGTTACTTATTTTGAGGATGTACGACTGTGTGTGTAAGTGTTCTTTATATTTATTTATATTATCATATATTTATTTATATGTTTATTTTTTTTACCAATTAGGTTTTTTTCTTTTTTTTCAATTTATAGTTTAACCACTGTTTGTCATTTTTAACTCATGCTGACTTAGCCTATAAGTGAGATATACGGGTTAGTAATACTAAGATAATTGTGTCTATACATTATATTGTAAACTATATATTGCGTTGAATTCCTATTAAAAAAAAATAATGTAAAGATAAATAAAATAGAATAAGATCATTTGGTAATTTTATGGAAATATTGGTCCCAGGATAACACATATCAAGCCACTAATATGCGTTCAGCAAAAATAAAATGTACGACTGACTTTAGCCCTAAAGTAAGGACAATAATAACGAAATTACTAAATGATCGTGCTTTGCTCTACTGGGACCGATCCATTATTACTGACAGGTATATTGTTGCCAATAAACCTGATATAGTTTTAGTGGATCGGTCAGCGCGTCGGGCAATGTTCGGCAATGTTCCTTTTAGTAGTAAATGTAAGAAGGAAATTAAAAAAATATTCGATCAGTACGGACAGATAGAAACTGTAAGGTAAGATAAATTAGCGCCTTCTTTGGATCATAGTATATAATAATACAAACTTTTATCTAATTGTTGATATCACTGTCCCGCATGGCGATAATCTCATATGAGCAGAAAAAGAAAAATTAACAAAATATTTAGATTTAGCTCATGAGATGACCGCCATGTGGGATATTGGTTCAAAAATAATTGTTCCAATTGTTGTATCGGTTAATGGTCTTATCGCGAAGAGCCTCGACCAACATCTCAAGAGGCTCACGCTTAGTTGCTGGATCAAGCGCAGGATACAGAAGGCAGTGTTGCTTGAGATGGCACGGATAGTGAGGAGGTTCCTCACTCTGTAGCCCTAACCCAACCTAACCTAACAACTACGATCGTCCGAACGAGTCGTAAAAAATAATTTGCGTTAAAATTCCACAATAGGCGTTATAAGAAGTTTCGTATGGTATATTCAGTTTAACGCCCTCGCCCTAAGGACTAAAATGGAACACTGCACGATAAAATACGTCGCGATTTAAATACGCTGTCGTGTGAACAAATACCTGGATACCCATTTGTTTCAATTCGGCGTAATTTTTACGCGCGATAAAATTCATCTCGTGCGCACGAGGGGTTAATCAAAATAATTTTTGGCTCACAATTTTGAATACCAAATTTTAATATAATTATAATATAAAATTTTAATATAAATAATATAACTTATAATAGATATATATTAGTTTAGGTTGATGTGCTACTCTTTTACGCCAAACCGGAGGAATAAATCAATGTGATTTATGGCATTGAAACATTTGTAGGACTGGAAAGCGTTATACTGTATTATATATGATGTCTAACAGATAAAAATAATTTATGGTCTAAGATAATAAACCTAATATTTGTCGTGGACCGTGGTTTTTCTTTTATCTGTGGTTTTTAAATACCATGTGGATTTGGTGGTGATATTTTAAATAATTTATTTATGCTATGGATTATGTGGTAGGTAGTATTGCAGCTCTAATATCAGGTAATGTTACTCCTAGTCGCCCTAAACAATTAAAGAAAGCGCATACACCTATTAAACACCAGCCATCACCTAACGTGACACCAAAGAGCGAATTTTTAGATGACCGGTCTATATTTTTGTCACCCACCATGCAAAAGAAAAAGGCTATTGTTAAAAAATCGCCCAAACGGATATTCGAAAATCCAGACTTGGATATAACTAATAACGAAGAAGATTGTGCTGTAAAGAGCCCTAAAGCCGATAAAGTGAAAAAACATCTTAAAGAGGAATTAGAAGCTGGTTCGAAGGTAAATCTGATTTTAGCAAAATCAAAATCGACTGAACTTGACAGTAATGAAGTTGAATTATCGCCGAAAAAGAAATCAAAGAAAAAACGACATAATCTTGACAATAATGATAGTTCAGTTAAAAATGTTGAAATACAGAATGCTGAAGCTGAAGAATTAGTACCTGCAGATGAGATTTTAAACAACGCGGAAGAAGAAAACATATCAAATACAGTAATCGTACATAAGAGTAATAAAAAGAGGAAGAAAAGATCGAAATCTTTAATTGGAATTGAAACAGTTGAAGGTTCGACCAATGCGCCAGAAGAAACTGAAAATACGAAAAAAGTTTCGAAGAAAAGAAAAAATAATGAATTGCCACAGAGTGAAATGGCTGTAGAAGTTAATAATGCAGTTGTAACTGAAAATCAAAGCCCTAAAAAGAAGAACAAGAAAAAGAAAAAATCGAAACAGAATAAAGACAATACAAAAGTGACTGTCAACGAAGATGTTGTTAACTTAAATGCAGTGACAAATAAGGACACTGATTCTGAGCATGATTCAGATAACGAAATTGGGTCAGAAAATGAAGAAATTTACAATAAGGCCACAAACACTGGTACTGTTGAAGAGGATGATAAGAGTTCAGATGAGGAGGCTCCAGAAGAGACAAAAATTAAGAAAAATGACCCAACAAAAGGACACCAGAAATATACTGAAGATGAGATCGTAAGAACAATATTTGTGGGCAATGTTCCTTTTAGTAGTAAATGTAAGAAGGAAATTAAAAAAATATTCGATCAGTACGGACAGATAGAAACTGTAAGGTAAGATAAATTAGCGCCTTCCTTGGATCATAGCATATAATACTGCAAACTTTTATCTTTTTTTGCAAAGAATCTTTGCCTTCACTCTTTAAGGTTAGGAAAATTTTGATAAATCCTGTAACTTTAGTTATTTCCTGGACTTATTTTATATTTATACTGAACTGCTCTAATGTCAAAGCCAAAATATTTCAAGAATTTTATCAAATTAAATAAGTAATAAATAAATCACAAATTAAAAACCTATGTTTTCAAATGTTCAAAGCAGGAATAAGTTTATGTTGGGTTCTATGTTGTCTATTATACCTCCCTCTCTTTCATGTCCCAATAGAAGGACATAGGTCGCTTCCAAGGACTTCCATGCTACACAATCTTGTGCCACCTAGATCCAGAAGTTCCCTGTGACCTTTTGAAGATTGTGTGCCCATCTAGTGGGGGGGTCTAGCTTCACTATGTTTTCTGGTGCTCTAGATTCTTGAGACCACTACATCCATCGGTTCTGAGAACTATGTGCCCCATCCATTGCTACTTCATTGTCTATTGCAGTTTCTCTCAGCCTTTTTCAGTCCACTGACCCTTAGGAAATCAAGCACAGTTTTGATGGACCCCCTTAATAAAATAAATAGCAAAGAAACTGAATAGGTATTTATTTTAGTTATTACAGATACAAAAAAAAACAAATACAGAACATAAGTATAACTGTTTATTATGAAAAATATGAAAAAAAATTAATGTTGGTGTTGCTTTTTTGCAACTAAATCGGGGATATTCGGGTTATGTATTTTTTTTTATAGATTATGAAGTGTAATGCATCATCGGATACATCTTTTTAAATTTTTTAAAATATTTTATGGAAAATGTTATCTAAGATTACATTTTTCTAATAAAACTGGTTTGCTGATTTTTCGTTTTGCGGCCCTTTTGCATGTAATGAGCAATATATGTATGGTCCAGTGATGACCCCCATACATTTACTTGCGGACCCCCCGGGGTCCTTGCTGGTTCTTCTCGGTAAGAGTAACATTCTGAACCAGTTGTAGCTTCATCAATCATATTGATCTTTGACGATTTGAAAATGCTTGAAAGAGCTTACTTGAATAAAGAATATTTTTATTTGATGTGATATTGATGCATTATATATATTTTTTATATTATGATATCATGTGTGTAATACTATAGGATATTGTCTTTGATATTGTGTTACAATATTATGAGGATGTTTTAATAGTTATGATAAATAATATTCATAAAATGTGCAATTATAAATATATATTTTATAGGATTCGCACAGTGCCTGTGAAAGATGCTAGGGATACTCCTAAGCTGGCAGTTATTAAAAATGAAATACACCCAGACAGGACAGCCGTTAATGTCTATGTTAAATTTACTCATGCTGAATCTGTTGAAAAGGTAACCTATTTTCAGTCTTTATTTAGTTATTGCAAGCTTAGTATTCTTCTTCTTTCTCCTACCCTTATCCCACTCTAAGTGGGGTCGGTACAACATGTTTTCCTCTTCCATTCTCTTCTATCATTCATCAACTCTGGCGCTACTCCTTTTATATGCATGTCATACTTCACACATTCCAACCATCGCTTTTTAGGCCTCCCTCTAGTCACATATCCATCCACATTCATACTCAACACTTGTTTAGTCACATGATTTTCACCCCTCCTCATTACATGTCCATACCATCCCAATCTTGCACCTCTCATCTTTTCTATAATGGGCGCAACTTTCAAAACTGACCTAATTCAAAATTAGGCATAATTGAGTAAGATACTTTGTAATCTTTACTTCAATACCATTATGACATCACACTATGAACTATTAAAAAATGGTAGTGTTTTCTTGCTCTTCCTAGTTAGTAGGCGCTATTTTACGCTTTATTGCAATTTTTTTCCTTTAATTAGGTCAGTTTAATATTAAGTGTGCATTCTATGAAAATATGATGTGAAGCGTCTCACACTTTTTTCATAATAATACGAATATTTTTAGTAATTTCTTTAAATAGCTGGCAGTGCGCTGCCTTCAGCCCCGCAGGTCGTGTGTTCGATCCAATTGAGAGCCAACAATTTGTATAAAACAGTTAGTGAGTTACTCGAGCTTGGGTGTATTTAAGTATATATTTAAAATTACATATGCTACCAGTTGTGTGTCACCCATAACACAAGTATTAAGTTACTTAATTTGATGCCACCCTCATTTCTTACCGAGGTGTCGTAAAAGGCGACTAAGGTAAGTCGAGCCGCCGTGTGGTATCCGGCTGAGTAGAATAGACCACCCTCTTTCTTACCCAGGGCTCATAAAATATGACTTGGGTAAGTTCACGTCAGGCAGGCGGCCGGTCGTAAAATACGTAGCCAAATCATGTGACAACATGTTAACATGTTGTGCCGACCCCACTTAGAGTGGGATAAGGGCAAGAGGATGATAAGTTACTTAATTTAATTACGGACGGTCGTGCGTGTAGTTGTCCCATATATATTATTATTTTATAATTCGATGTGTTGTAAAAGTGTGTTTTTTAGATTATGTCTAATATATTTTGTTATAATCCGCGATACAGTAAATAGAAAAAATATATAGTGTTAAATGTATAGTGGACTATCCGTTTTCTCACAACGACAAAAATCGTAATGCGATCGTAATGTAATCGTAATCGTCATTACGATTTTTGTCGTGGAGCCTATCCTCCTGATGATGCTTCGGTTTCGGGGCGAAACGATCGTCGAGATTGTGGTGGTGGGTGTGTGTGCTGCTTTTGTGTGCGTTGTTGCTGGTGAATTGCGCCTTGGGGTGCATGTGGTGGCTTGTCCTGCATGTATAAGGTGCGTAGATTTTGCCTGCTTCATACACATTGGCTTTGCATGCATTCGCTTAACCCGTGCGGATTAAAGCAAAGTAGTTAGTTCTGTTATATTGCTTGTCTTTATAAATTATTTAGAATATATTTTGTATTTGACTATTCTATTCCAGGCTTTGGCAGCGAATAACACTCTGTTGCATGACAACCACCTCCGAGTGACCCGCAGCGATACTACGGGCGCCACCCACGATCCCAAATGCTCAGTGTTCGTGGGCAACATGCCCTTCTCTCTGGAAGACGACGCGTTGAGAGCCACGTTTGCTAAGTGCGGAAAGATCGACTCCGTTAGGATCATAAGAGATAAGAAGACCAACGCTGGGAAAGGTAAGAGACATTCATTATACACTAGTGTTCCGCACTAACGTGCGGGCGGATGAAACAACCTCCGAGACCTGGGCCCGTCGTCTCGGCGTCTCAACCTACCTTATGCGGCCGTCAGCTGTATGTGGTCCGGCCTCATGAGTCACTGCGTGTATATGTGTACGTGAGTGTGTGCGCTTGTATGTACTTGGCCGATTCCCGAAACCGTTGGCTCGCCTCTGCAATCTTCCACGGACACGTAATATCTGTTTCTCCCGGAGTATACACTTCACTATATCGGTTAAATAACACAAATAATACCCGGTGTGCACACAACCTTCGTAAGGTCACACGTTATTGAATCGTCCCTATATCGGGGAATAGTAACCCAACGCGCACTAAAACCGTAGACGGTCGCGTCTTCTGAAACGCTTCACTGGTTAAACGCGTCACTAAATACTTATATCAGTCTCAAATGTCAATAAAGTCGTGTCACTACTGAGAATAACACCCGAAACGCAAAATTACACGTGTGCGTTATCCCGGAGGTTGTTTCATCCGTCCGCAGGTTTGCGCGGAACAGTGATATATATTTTTTTAAGTGTATAGTGAGTGTTAAGAATATGTATATAATGTGTGTGTGTGTGTGTGTGTGTGTGTGTGTGTGTGTGTGTGCCTTTGTGTTTGCTTTGTCTTTGCCAAGCGTTAGCAAGTATTTCTTAGTGACTTTTTTTACTCTGCCCGGGTCTGAGAGTAATTAATACGTGTCATTTTTAGGCGTCTCTTTAGAATATAGTGCAAAAATGAGTTTTTTTTTCAGAAGATATTAACTGTAAAAAAAGTGTATTCGATATTAAACTTGTATAGTGTGTTAAGTTAATATGTATAGTGTGTAGTTGTAAAGCGTTTTTAAATAACCGTTTTTTGAAATCGTTTTATTTTGTCAAATAACTGTTTCGTTTTTCACAAAAATTGTTTTTACCCAGGTCTACCGCTGGGCTATCACAGCACAGCTAGTACTAATAGTAGTACTAGTGTTTTGAATAAAATGACTCGCCCGCCGGAGGGGCGAGCGACGCGAGCGGCGAGGGCGGGGACGTTTAGGCATTTGATTGCTACCGGAGCGGCCGACCGCTAGTTACCTTTCAAACACGATACGGACAAGCCGCGTACGCCTGAACACGGCATTCTTTTATAACGCACACGTGTAATTTTGCGTTTCGGGTGTTATTCTCAGATTTAGTGACGCGTTTAACCAGTGAAGTGTTTGATAAGACGCGACCGTCCACGGTTTTGGTGCGCGTTGGTTACTATTCCCCGATATAGGGACGATTCAATAACGTGTGACCTTACGAAGGTTGTGTGCACACCGGGTGTTATTCAGCCGATATAGTGAAGTGTATACTCAGGGAGAAACTGACATTACGTGTTCGTGGAAGAGTGCAGAGGCGAGTCAACGGTTTCGGGAATCGGCCAAATACATACAAGCACATACACATACATACACATATACACGCAGTGACTCACGAGGCCGGACACCATACAGCTAACGGCCGCATAAGGTAGGCTGAAACGCCGAGACGACGGGCCCAGGTCCCGGAGGTTGTTTCATCCGTCCGCACGTTTGCGCGGAACAACTAGTAATATGTATAAATAATTGAAATAATTGCAGGATTTGGCTACGTTAACTTTGCCTCTAAAGATGGGGTTGAATTGGCTCTTGCCCTAACAGAAGAGGATTTGACTATCAAAAATAGGATTCTTCGAGTGAAGAGGTGCACGCAAACGACACCGAACAAATTTGGCAAGAAAGATAAGTTCAAAAACCAAGGCTATCAAGGCAATAAACAAATGGGCAACTTTGGTAGAGGCAATTTTGGTGGGAGGCAAAATAACGAAAGGAATGATGGCGCCTACAGGAGGGTCATGAATAAAAGAAAGAATCAGGTATGGAAATTTTTTGAAGCCGTTTGCAAACAATGCAAGTTGCATAATTTACATCGTTTGTATGTGAAAGTGGAATATTATAATTTTTTTAATTTATTTCTTTGTTGGTAATCAAACAGTAATTAACAAATTTTAGTTATAAACAATATTTAACAATAAGGCCAATAAAAGATTACTCTAAATAAATCGATCTATACTAATATTATAAAGAGGAAAGATTTGTATGTGTGTATGTTTGTAATGTTTTCACGCCAAAACTACTGGACCGATTTAAAAAATTCTTTCACCATTTCTGTATGACAATTTTTTTTTAAATAGGGCTCCCTAATAAAATTGTAATAACGTGAGAAAAATTAAGTCTACAGAGATATGAATAAAATGGTTTGATTATTGTCGGCACTTTTATCAACCTTTACGATGTAAAAAAGTAGTTATATTGGCATAACTATAATAGTTAGACATATGGTATCGCGGACTTTTTTGTGGATATTGATACGTTCTATAATACTGTAGAACATCCTTAATAGTTTCCGCAGCGCACGCGATGAAAGATGTTTACGACTAAATTTTTCACAACCTATTACAATTTTATGAGGGATCCCTATTTTTTTTGAAAATGCCATATAGCCTATGTTGCTCAGTGAAAAAGCAGCTTTCCAATAGTGAAAGAATTTTTGACATCGGTCCAGTAGTTTTTGCGTGAAGACGTAACAAACATACAAACATACAAATCTTTCCTCTTTATAATATTCGTATAGATTTATATGTTTGTTATTTTGCCTACTCCTAATCTTAATGTGTTTTTATCTCCAGGAAAGTGGAGACGGACCCCCAAATAAGAGGCAGAACTCGTACCAGCCTAATAAAGACAAGAAAGAACGTAAAGAGTTCGTAGGCATGACTGCTGAGAAGAAGAAGGTATGAAGATTGTGTATTAAATAAATTATAGAATTGGGCGTTACTATGCGGAGATCCATAATACAAAAGTAATAATAAACATTATTTTGCTATAATCCGCGATACAGTAAATAGAAAATATATATAATGCTAAATGTATAGTGGAATATCGGTTTTTTCATACCCGATACATGCAGGATTTTTAAAAACAAACCACCACCGCCACCACAACACACAAGCACTACACACGTTCACTATCACAAACTCAATCGCACGAGTCTAGTCTGATAGTCCACTATATATTTATTTATATATCTTTTCTATTTTACTTTATCGCGGATTATAGCAAAATAATTTTATTATTCCTTTTGGATTGTGTTAATTGCTATAAACTTGACTGACTCGTTGACGTAGGTGGAATTTACCCGGGCATACCGAGGGTCGCGGGTTCCATTCCCGCTGAGGGCCAACATTTTCTGTGGCAGATTGTTAAGTGCATACTTTTTTTTTCTTTTTTTAGGGACTTCAATGTGTAATTGTCCCATAAATTTATATTTTCAAAAAAATTTAGTTTATAAAAAAAACAAATTATTATATTCGTATTTACCTTTTGCAGCAAACACTTTATCTTTATTTTTTTCAATATCTTTATTATATAACATTTGGCGTTGTTTTTGTCTATAATATTAAAGAAGTAATTAAAATATTATTTTACTACACTCCGCGATAAAAGGAAATATATGCAATGCTAAATTTAGAGTGGTACAATCCGTTTTCATACCTGACACATGCAGAATTAAAAAAACTCATGCACTACCCTCCATCAATAACGCAACATTACACAAGCACTGCACACATTCACTAACACAATATCAACAATTATTTCAATTATTATATTATTAAACAGTCAGGAGATAGACTCGACAATGCAATATCAAGTATGAAAACAGCTATCTGTTTTCATACACTCTACATGTAGCATTTACTTTTATCACGGATTATAGCAAAATATTATCATAACTTTTTATATATCGAATGCTAAATAATAGTTTGTGATTTACAGAAAAGCAAATTCGACAAAGGACATAAAAAGAAGAAGGCGCTCAGTGAAATATTAACGAAAAAATAAGATTTCGGTGATAATATTAATACAACATTGTAAGTTATATTTTAATGGTGATTTTGTCAAAATAAAGATGTTAAATTTTGATTTTGTTTCATTTTTTAATGCTCTCATTCATTTTAACTACACAAATTAACGATTTTTTCCATTACCATATTATATTTCTGCTAATTACTCTAATAAGTATCTGAAGGTAACTTATTTACGGACTGAGTCGAATTAAAAGGTAACTTATTTACGGACTGAGTCGAATTAAAAGGTAACTTATTTACGGACTGAGTCGAATTAAAAGGTAACTTATTTACGGACTGAGTCGGATTAAAAGGTAACTTATTTACGGACTGAGTCGAATTTAAAGGTAACTTATTTACGGACTGAGTCGAATTTAAAGGTAACTTATTTACGGACGGAGTCGAATTAAAAGGTAACTTATTTACGGCCTGAGTCGAATTAAAAGGTAACTTATTTACGGACTGAGTCGAATTAAAAGGTAACTTATTACGGACTGAGTCGAATTAAAAGGTAACTTATTACGGACTGAGTCGAATTAAAAGGTAACTTATTTACGGCCTGAGTCGAATTAAAAGGTAACTTATTTACGGACTGAGTCGAATTAAAAGGTAACTTATTACGGACTGAGTCGAATTTAACGGTAACTTATTTACGGACTGAGTCGAATTTAAAGGTAACTTATTTACGGCCTGAGTCGAATTAAAAGGTAACTTATTTACGGACTGAGGCGAATTTAAAGGTAACTTATTTACGGCCTGAGTCGAATTAAAAGGTAACTTATTTACGGACTGAGTCGAATTAAAAGGTAACTTATTACGGACTGAGTCGAATTTAACGGTAACTTATTTACGGACTGAGTCGAATTTAAAGGTAACTTATTTACGGCCTGAGTCGAATTAAAAGGTAACTTATTTACGGACTGAGGCGAATTTAAAGGTAACTTATTTACGGACTGAGTCGAATTTAAAGGTAACTTATTTACGCACTGAGTCGAATTAAAAGGTAACTTATTTACGGACTGAGTCGAATTAAAAGGTAACTTATTTACGGACTGAGTCGAATTTAAAGGTAACTTATTTACGGACTGAGTCGAATTAAAAGGTAACTTATTTACGGACTGAGTCGAATTAAAAGGTAACTTATTTACGGACTGAGTCGAATATAAAGGTAACTTATTTACGGACTGAGTCGAATTAAAAGGTAACTTATTTACGGAATGAGTCGAATTAAAAGGTAATTTTTCACTCAGACTAGCTGTGCCCAGAGCTTAGCCCAGTTAAAATCAGTGTATTGTAAAACAGTACTATTGTACTATTAATCTTAACCTTCCTCAAGACTTGCGCTATCTTTTAGTGAAAACCGTACAAAAATCTGTTCAGTAGATTTTGAGAAAATCAATTACATACAGACAGCTTTTGGAGATTGTTTTATGAAAAGAGATTTCTATCATCATCATCCTCCTGCCCTTATCCCACTCTGAGTGGGGTCGGCGCAACATGTTACAAACGTGTTGTCACATGATTCGGCTACATATCGTACGACCGGCCGCCTGCCTGACGTCAACTTACCTTAGTCGCCTTTTACGACTCCTCGGTAAGAAATGAGGGTCTATTCTACTCAGCCCGATACTACACGGCGGATAAAGATATCTATACAAAAAAGAGCCATACGTGGCATTTACAATTTAAATTCGCGCGATTCCCTGCGAGAGAAGTTCAAGGAAACAGGTATTCTTGCATTGGCTTCACAGTATATTTTTAGTAATTTAATTTTTGTAAACAATTATAAAAGGATTGGCGATGTATATAATAGAGAAAGTAGGAACCGACATAAGCTTGCGGCTCCTGCTTTGCGCCTTGTAAGAGTACGTAATTCGTTTGTGGGTTTGGGTATAAGATTCTATAACAAAATTCCACAATCTACTTCAACTTGCTGTAACGGTACAGCAGTTTAAAAATACTATGAAAAAAAGGCTTATTTAGAAAGCCTATTATACTATTGAGGATTACTTAGATGTTAAGAATGCGTGGATATAGCTCCTCTTCAACCCTGTACAAGACATCAATAACTATATATAACTAGTGATAAGAATTATTGTTTGAAAAGAGCAACCGCCGAGTTTCTTGCCGGTTCTTCTCGGTGGATGACAGCGTTCCGAACTGGTGGTAGAATCGTCCTGACATACTTATTCCAAATTATATGAAACTGATGCCCGATTTCACCGACATCCCCTACAATTTAAGAGACCCCTATATATATTTAGGGGACGTTTAGGAGACTGTTTTCGTTTCACCAACATTTAGGGGTCACTTAACATTCATTGGTGAAATCAAATTTAAGTAAGGGGTCTGTTTAGGAGTCCCATCTAGTTAGGTGTCCCTTAGCAAAGTGATAGTTTAGGGGTGGTTGGTGAAACCGGGCATGAACCTATCATATGTTGTAGCTGTACGTTTATCTTTGTTGACTATGTGAGAAAGCTTAAATATTTAAGTGAGATTCGTGCCATTTCTAAAAATATCTATAATAATATTATAAAGAGCAAAGATTTGTATTTTTGTTTGTATGTGTGTATGTTTTTAACGTTTTCACAAACTACTAGACTGATTTTAAAAAAATGTTTTACCATTGGAAAGCTGCTTCTTCACTGAGCAACATAGGCTATATTACATTTTCAAAAGAAATAGGGATCCCTAACAAAATTGTAATAAGGTGTGAAAAATTAAGTCGTAAAAACCTTTCATTTGGAAACTATTGATAATAGAACAAAAAAATGTTCTACAGTATTATAGAACGCATTAATATCCACAAAAAAGTCCGCGATACCATATGTCTAACTATTATAGTTATGCTAATATAACTACTTTTTAACATTGTAAAAGTTGGTAAAAGTGCCGACAATATCAAACCATTTTATTAATATCTCTGTATTAATCCTTATCCCATTAAATGATATTTTATGAATAACTGTTTCAATACCTGTAAAATACTTTTTAAATTATTAAAATCCGACATCCCAATCAAAAGATTTTACGAATTTAAGAATGTAAATCGAAATCAAATAATGCCATAACAAACCTAACCTACCGTTATAGCAGGGCCTGCACTTGGTGAGTTAAGTCTTATTCCAAGAATACTTATGATACCCTTTTTTTATAATAAATAATCTACAAAATAAATCTATAGACGATTTCGTAGACTTTCCACTACCACGAGATCTGTATGGACGCGGGTGAAACCGCGTGGCATTCCTAGTATTTAAAAAACCCTTATAAAAATCAAGACGTTTGCCGCTAAAATGTATTTTTATATCTAAAATAATCTGTCACGAAACTGTGAGTATGGATCAGTGTTGCCAGGTATACTGTAATTACAGTAGATTCACTGTAATTTTACTGCTTTTGCTGTATACTGTATTAAAAAACTACAGTATAGGAAAAACACTGTAATTCTGGCAATGTTAACAAAATATCCATCTGCAAAGTAACAGCCTGTTACTATGCCCACTGCTGGGCTAAGGCCTCCTCTCTTCGTTTTGGAGAGAAGGATTGGAGCTTAGACCTACCACGCTGCTCCAATGCGGATTGGTAGGTCACACATATCCCTAGCATACTCTAGAGATATGCAGGTTTCCTCACGATGTTTTCCTTCACCGAAAAGCGTGTGATAAATTGCAATTATCAATTAGACACATGAGTTTTAATAGAAAAACTCATTGGTGCCTGCCCGGATTTGAACTCGTGTTCCCCTTGAAAGAGTAGCACGGTCTCACCGCTAGGCTATCACAGCTTATAAAATAAAATATCCATCTACGTTAAACAAAATATACTCCCCCTAACTATATTGATTGCGCCGATACCTATTTCACAAAACGTAAAAGTATGAATTTCTTATATTCTGTGTTTATTGTAAACTTTTGTTGTGGATAATAATATGACACTATTTTTTTTTCGACTATCAGCTAAAAAATTTAGGTTTTAAATTCTAGTAAATATTAGTTATTTTTATTATGCTTTTAATTTATTTATTATCTGCTCATAAAAGTGATGTCCTTATAAGAGGTCCTTACCTTCTACGTATAAAAAATAATTTAAGAGCAAAAATCTCCACTGAGACAGATAGCGATTAACAGATTCTGATATACAATAATTACTTTTCATAAAATATTGTGATTTTTTTAAATAATTGCGTATTATTTACCGTAAAAATTCTGTATTCAACTCAAGTATTTTATAACAAAACTCTGTATTTTTAAATTCATTTGTATTTTAAACATTGTATTTTACAAACCTGACCTGGCAACACTGGTATGGATGGATGTTTGTTACTCTTTCACGAAAGAACTTTTGGACGGATTTGGATGAAACTTTACACTAATATAGGTTACTAGCAAAGCCCCGCGGTTTCACCCGCGTCCATACAGATCTCGTGGTAGTGGAAAGTCTACGAAATCGGACTATAGATTTATTTTGTGGATTATTTAATTATAAAAAATGGGTATCATTAGTATTCTTGGAATAAGACTTAACTCACCAAGTGCAGGCCCTGCTATAACGGTAGGTTAGGTTTGTTATGGCATTATTTGATTTCGATTTACATTCTTAAATTCGTAAAATCTTTTGATTGGGATGTCGGATTTTAATAATTTTAAAAGTATTTTACAGGTATTGAAACAGTTATTCATAAAATATCATTTAATGGGATAAGGATTAATACAGAGATATGAATAAAATGGTTTGATTATTGTCGGCACTTTTACCAACTTTTACAATGTGAAAAAGTTGTTATATTGGCATAACTATAATAGTTAGACATATGGTATTGCGGACTTTTTTGTGGATATTGATACGTTCTATAATACTGTAGAAATTTTTTTGTTCTATCATCAATAGTTTCCGCAGCGCACGCGATGATTGATGTTTACGACTAAATTTTTACCAAGTTATTACAATTTTTTTAGGGAAATGACATATAGCCTATGTTGCTCAGTGAAAAAGCAGCTTTCCAATGGTGAAAGAATTTTTGAAATTGGTCCAGTAGTTTTTGCGTGAAAACGTAACAAACATACATACAAACAAACATACAAATCTTTCCTCTTTATAATATTAGTATAGATACATCGGAATAACATATGGGCTACAATAACGCCTGCTTCTATAAATCATTTGTAGAAATGTCTTCACTTGCAAGACATGTAAGGGCCCATTGGCATTCCATAAGGGTATTTTTAATGAATCGAATGCGTTAACTTGGTCACGATTTCCATAAGGAGGTTTGTTGTTGTGTTTAACTGTTGAGTTAGTTGTGTCATTGTTTTCATCATTTCTTTCATGTCATGCAATGTTTGGATTTGGAGTAACTCGTCCTCCTTTTGCTTATTTTCGGTTGCATGCTGCGTTTTATCTGTAAAGTAGTAAAAATATTATATTTTCGATTAGATTTAAATGTTCTAGAGTTGTCTTTTTCTTTAAATATAAATAAATTGTTCCCTCATTATGAGGTAGGGGTTGCTGAATTTGAATCGCATGACTGTGCGTAAAAGTAACAGCCTGTTACTATGCCCACTGCTGGGCTAAGGCCTCCTCTCTCCGTTATTGGAGAGAAGGATTGGAGCTAAGATCTACCACGCTGCTCCAATGCGGATTGGTAGGTTACACATATCCCTAGAGTTCTCTAGAGATATGCAGGTTTCCTCACGATGTTTTCCTTCACCGAAAAGCGTGTGATAAATAGCAATTATCAATTAGACACATAAGTTTTAATAGAAAAACTCATTGGTGCCTGCCCGGGGTTTGAACCTATGACGTCTCTAGAGAGTCGCACGGTCTCACCGCTAGGCTATCACAGCTGTATGTATGACTGTGCGTATAAATACTTTATTGTGAACATATAAATACTTTTTAATTGAATATTTTAAATGAATCCAATATATCAACTTAATTTGAATCCATTGACAATTTGTAATCGATAAATGATGTGCTGATTCCATTATGAATGATATCGGTTTTTTTTATTTAGATTAGATTAGATTAAAATCATTACTCGAGAATCATAGTTAATGTGTAGACACCGGCTATACTTACGTCTAATTTTATCGGGCGGAAAAATCTCTGTTCCCGTCCTGATAACGTGTAAAGAGCTCATGAATAAGTGCCAAGGCTAATCCCATAAAATTTGACGTGATTAATGCCCGTGTAACTTAACTATACATACAACTAACAACGCTTAACTATAAATACAACTAACGATAATTTTTTTTAAAAACCACAAGAATCTGCTATTAATAATAAATTATTATGCCAATTTCTCCAACCTTTATATTAAAAGTATAAGTTTATTATTCTTAAAGAGTCGGAAACCTTTCCTATCAGCGATTTCTACTATGTAGTTCAGAAAAATAGACTGGAGTTTTTCTTTGTCTTTTGTCTGTGGCATACATAAGCAAATAAACATAAGCCTTGAAAGATTGGATTCAAGACCGTGAATGTAATTGACAAAAATGAAAATAAATTCAAATAATTCTTTATTCAAATTGGCCTTTATAAGCACTTTTGAATGGTCAAATTACAATCAAACACTTCATTGTAAGCAATATAACAGAACTAACTAACTAAATAACGTATTGAACTAACTAACTAGCGTATTGTTTCGGAGTCCAGGGACTCCGACTCAATACGTTAGAGCAACTTGAGATAATAAAAAATAACACTGGTCACTTAATTAACGAGCAAGTAAATGTATCTAATTCCGTTTTGCTACATGTGTTCGGAGGGGAGGGTATTGGTGGGAGTTGAACTATTTAAGACTGCTTGTATGGGTAGCGCGGCGCATTACGATTTTTGTCGTGGAGCCTATCCTCCTGATGATGCTTCGGTTTCGGGGCGAAACGATCGTCGAGATTGTGGTGGTGGGTGTGTGTGCTGCTTTTGTGTCCGTTGTTGCTGGTGAATTGCGCCTTGGGGTGCATGTGGTGGCTTGTCCTGCATGTATAAGGTGCGTAGATTTTGCCTGCTTCATCCACATTGGCTTTGCATGCGTTCACTTAACCCGTGCGGATTATAGAAAAGTAGTTAGTTCTGTTATCTTGCTTGTAATATGGAATTCCGCAAAGTAACGCCTGCTTCTATAAATCACTTCATTGTAATTTTCAGTGTGTACATACTGAAAACTAAAATGATAGGCATGACATGATGCTGCTGCCAGGATTGGCTCCCGATGAGGGAACTCCTCAACGGTTATCAGGAAATAAAGTTTTGTTAAAAGCTATATTAAAAGGTTTTTTTAATTGACTTATTATTTATTGGACAATCGTACTCACAGGATTGCCTGTAGGTTCCCTACCTTGTGTATAATAAATCTATGGTAAAGGTAAGCTAGTTCTCCACAATAATTTTCTTTCAAGAGCCTGTAGCAACTACAATAAATAATATGTTTGCCACCAATTTAGTTCAGTTTAAAAAAACATTCGCAACAACCCAAACTAAACTTTTCTCCTTTTGTGTGTGTTTATTATTTTTATATATGTGTGTGTGTGTGTATTTGTGTTTTTTTATCTTACCATATGTAATGTTTATTTAGTATTCAATATTTCTCCTTTTACTGTTAGCTTTTATTTGTATTTATAAACTAGTGGAAACTTCATTGGTTATGTGATTTATATATTCTTTTCCTAGCTATTAAGTTTTTTCATGTACTGTTTGTTTCCCTTAAAAATAAATAAATAAATTATCAAACTATCGAAATGATTTCAAATCTTACCCGTGTCATAAACCGCCAGAGGTGAATAGGAGAAAGCTTCCTCGACATTGCCTAGGATGCGATCGGTTTTGCACATTGCTAAAAGTTCCTGTAACAAATAAAACTAAATTATTAAAGTGCATTACATCAGGTGTGAATTGTAAATAATTCGACACTTTTATAGCGACCCTGTCTTCAGCTCCAGGGGGGGCAGATTTCCGCCGAGGGCTAATTAGAAATATCGATTTAGTCGGCATGTGACCCGTATTATTACGTATTAATAAATATGAATTACGATAGTTTAAAATCTATTAAATCCTTTAAATTCTACATGTATTGAAATTGAGACACGCCATCTATTATCAACCTCACAAGGTTTTTTTTCACGATGGTTCAAAATCAAGTCAAATCTATAACTTAAATAAAGTTCTATAATATCACGTTGTTTGGCTTACATTGAAAGAGTTATTTTAATATTTATAAATTTTCGTCTCCGTTTACTTATAAATTTAACTTAGCTGTTACAATGTATAATAAATGTAAGTATAACGGGTTATTTATTAAAATAAATACACTATGCTCTCTAGAAAATGATAAATCTCTCTCAGTCTGTCCAAAATGTTTGTGAGTATCATATAGAATTGAAAACATTTACTCAAGATTTCACTGCAGGTCGCTGTCATTCAGCGTGCATCCAAGATTTACAACAGATGCAGAGACTGAAAGAGCAATCAACTGCATATCCCCGTTGTTATTCAGAGTTAAAAGCCTCGAAACAGTATCACATCGTAATGAAAGGCTTATAGCAATCCGTGATCATCACACCGAAATCGGAATTTTCATGGTGATGTTCTTTATTAAATCAGAATACCCAAAGGAGTGTCAGATTAACAGATATAACGACAGATGCTGTTAGTGCTGGTTAAGAAAAAAGGTTTTTATATATAATAAATAAATATATGGGACACTTACACATACGGTCGTCCGTCCTCAAAGTAACTTAATACTTGTGCTATGGGTGACGGACATCTGGTAGATATAATACATGTATTGTTGTAAATACATACTTCAATACAAATACACAACCAGGCCCGAAGAACCAACAAATTGTTGATAGAAAATGTTGGCCCTCGGTGGGAATCGAACCCACGACCCGCGGAGCTGAACGTAGGGTCACTGCGCCAACGACTGATTGACTGTTTTTTTAAGGTTTTGTTAGATTTTTTTCAGTGCAAATCCAAATCTTTGCTAATTGAGATCCCGGATCGATATGATTTTGTGTTGAAAGTATTTGCAGGATTACAGAGTAACAGAAGTTACTGTTCATTCCAGGACTACGGTCCACGCGGATGAAGCCGCAGGTTAAAGCTAGTCAATAATAAAATACCTCATTGAAGTCTTTGTAAGCCGATTTCAGAAGCTGTGTCAATATATTGGCATTCTTCCCATTGTTATCGAGCCATACACGAATTTGGGATGCTTCGATCGTCTCATCATCCGAATCTTCCCCTGAAAGAGATAAGATGTCAGTACACATATTAAATTAATTGATTTTAAGTCGCAAACTGTTAAATGTATTATAGCATACACAGTTAATCATAAAATATTGGAAGATGTTTCCCGAATGTTTGGCGAATGTTTTGACTCCGATTGTGTAAGTGTATTCAATTTAGAAGTGATGAAATGCGTCTTCAGAAGCTAACTTAACAGAGGACGCGGTCGATAGCTGGAGGACCTGCCTCCATAATCTTAAAGTCTTATAGTGTTGGAGATATCCGTTCCATTAGGTCGCAGAACGACCTCCAGAAGTACAAAATTAATCATAGGATTATTTTCGTCTATTTTGACTATTGATTATCTTTGTTTGTTAAGAACATCTATGTAATACTAAGTGTAAAAGATTTTTGTTAAATAAAAGAGAGCCATACGTGCTATCTATAATATGAGGCAATGTGAGTCTCTTCGCGAAAAGTTCAAGGAAATAGGCATACTTACAGTAGCGTCACAATATATATATATATAGTATTATTATTTTCGTACGAAAAAATTTTCATATTTATTAAATTAAATTCGATGTGTATCATAGATACACCAGAGGTCACAAAAAGCTTGTATTCCCTGCGTCGCGTCTCAGTAGAGTTAGCAACTCATTCGTTGGTCTCGGTATTCGCTTTTACAATAATTCCGCAATCTGTATTAGAATTATCTACAGAAAATTTTAAATTAAGTGTAAAAACTATGCTTATTCGTAAGGCATATTACACAATTGAAGATTATTTAAATGATAAAAATGCTTGGATTTGAAAATCCTTTCAGTTCCAAACAAGACTGCAAATAAATAATGTACATTTCAATGTTTAAAAGATTGGCCGCCGAGTTCCTTGCTGGTTCTTCTCGGTAAGAGCAACATTCCGAACCAGTATAGCTTATAAAATCTAATTATTGATCTTTGACGATTCAAAAGTGCTCATAAAAAGCCTATTTAAATAAAGATTATTTTGATTTTGATTTTAAAGTCTTATAGTATTGGAGATCCCTTCAACTAGGTAACATAACGAACTCCAAAAGTACAAAAGTAATCATAGAATTGTTTTGCGTATTGGTTATCTACGTTTGTTAAGATCTATGTAAAGCTAAATGTGGGAAGCTGAAACCGTTCTCATACCTTACACATACAGAATTAGTTATAGTCTGTATCAGAAAACACCGCGACCAACATTACACTACACAAGCAATACACATATTCTCGACAATCGCGACGCATCAACCAAGCTAGCAGTAAAATATATTAAAAGTTAAACCCCCACCATTAATTTTACTTTCACACACGTGTAGGAAACTAGAATTGGAAACGTTTACTGTACGGTTTATTAATATAACAATGCCCACCCAGGGCATTGTTATATTTTATTATATCACTAGTTGGTAGATAATTTTAAAGTAACGGTCTGTTAATATCCCACTGCTCGGAATAGACCTCCTCTCTCCTTATTTTTGAAGAGAAGGGTTGGAGCTAAGACCTACCACGCTGCTCCAATGCGGATTGGTTACACATATCCCCAGAATTCTCTAGAGATATATAGGTTTTATTCACGATATTTTTCTTTACCGAAAAGCGTGTTATAAATTGCAATTATCAATTAGACACATAAGTTTTAATAGAAAAACTCATTGGTGCCTGCCCGGGTTTGAACCCATGTTCGTCTCTAGAGAGTCGCACTGGGCTATCACAGCTTTTAAAATATTAAGTAAGAGGCTTTTATCGCATATGTGTAGAATATTGAGGAATTCTCTTTGGGCTATATGACCGCTGTCCACAGACGAAAATTAAAATTTTGTTGCTTATTGAATATATTCTTGGAAACGGGTTGCAAAGATGCAAATACCTCTAAAAGTTCGACGACCCGTTGAATCCATTAAACAGACGTTTTGCAAAATTAGAATTCTTGTTGAATCTGGCTATATATTCTTGGAAACGTGTTGCAAAAATGCAAAAACCTCCAAAAGTTCGACGACCCGTTGAATCCAAGAGATAACAAGATTCACGTGTGGCGCAGAAATTACTTGAGCTATGTCCAGCAAAGGCGTTTGGTTTAAGAAATTAGGACAGAATACCTAAGGCAATTCGAGCCACAAAAGCATCGGTGAAGTTCTCATTGAAATAGAGGGCTGCGGATACTTTTTGAGAATTGGCAGCATCAATCGCTGACTTGAGGTCCGCGTAATGCACCTCCGTGATAGACTGCTTCCTGAGATGCTTCAGGTATCTGCAGGACAAGTTGGAGAAGTAACATCCATCTCTGTAAGGACACGTGTCTGTCTGAGTAACTTCGCCGTTGAAAATACCCTGTGAAATACAAACAAACTGAAATAGTACATGATTTATAGAAACGGGCGTTAATTTGCGAAATTCCATATTACACAAATACAAAATCGTAATACATTACGATTTTGAGTGGAGCCTATCCTCCTGAAGATGCTTCGGCTTCGGAGCGAAACGATCTTAGAGATTTCGGTGGTGGTAGTGTGTATTGCTTGCGTGCATTGTGGCTGTTGGAGGTGTCTTGGGATGCGTGTGGTGACTTGTCGTGTATGTGTGATGGAGGCGTCTTGGGATACGTGTGGTGACTTGTCCTGCATTTGTAAGGTACGTGAATTTTGCCTGCTTTATGTACTTAGCATTACATACATTCTCTTAACACACACGGATTATAGTAAAGTAGTTCTGTTATATTTTCTGAAATAGTACAATTCTGGTGTATATCGCTCATTGGCTGCAATAGTGGCACAATTCAAATAATCATGTTTTGAGATAAATAGTTCTAAATTTATCATTGCTAAGGAAAATGTATAAAAAAGGCTTTAATTTGCATTAACGAACGACCTACTATTGAACTATGAGTTATGTCGGTTTTGCTGCTAAAAATAGTCTCCTTTCACGACACCTCGGTAAGAAATGAAGGTGGTCTATTCTACTCAGCCGGATACCACACGGCGGGCCCTTATCTTGGTCGCCGTTCACGACACCTCGGTAAGAAATGAGGGTGATCTATTCTACTCAGCCGGATACCACACGGAGGGTCCTTACCTCCGTCGCCGCTCAGGACACCTCGGTAAGAAATGAGGGTGGTCTATTGTACTCAGCCGGATACCACACGGAGGGTCCTTACCTCGGTCGCCACTCACGACACCTCGGTAAGAAATGAGGGTGGTCTATTTAACTCAGCCGGATACCACATGGAGGGTCCTTACCTCGGTCGCCGCTCACGACACCTCGGTAAGAAATGAGGGTGGTCTATTCTACTCAGCCGGATACCACACAGAGGGTCCTTACCTCGGTCGCCGCTCACGACACCTCGGTAAGAAATGAGGGTGGTCTATTCTACCGGATACCACACGACGGGGATTGTGTAAGAGAATGAATGTAGAAACAGTAAATATCATCACAGCACAATTTCCCTTCAACACAAGCTGTAAGTAAGTTGTCATAGTCGAGCGATGAGACTGTGTGTAAACCCCAGGCAGGCGATTTTCCTGTTCAAACTCGAGTGTCAATTTTCCAAGAACACAAAAAACAGTACATAAATGGGGTATTTTAAATAGAAATAACTTTAATTTTAAATGAAAAACGATACCAATTTGAGGTTGTCCGATTCGCTGAAAGAAAATCCCATGAGCCATAGGAAGATCGCAGGAAGGAGTATATAAACCTTTGCCATGATGTACACTCAGATCTGTAAATATAACAAACAGAACTCATCATTCTCCTGCCCTTAGTCCACTCTAAGTGGGGTCGGCACAAGATGTTTTCCTCTACCATTCTCCCATATCCTTCGTCAACTCTGGCGCTACTCCTTTTATATGCGTGTCATACTTGACGCAATCCAACCATCTTATTTTGTCTCCCTCTAGTCACATATCCATCCACATACAAGTTTACTTGAATAAAGAATATTTGGAATAGAGTTTGAATTAAATAACCAAAATTATTTAGAAACATATGTACTCAATTTAGTATTAAAGCGGTTAAACAAAGTCAATTATTCTCATATCGGCACTTGCTAAATAGTTGTTTATAGATCAAACCTAATAGCTGGAACAATATAAGCCAAAACTTACTTATTTGCAAAATATACACTTGAACCAATAACAATCTAAGATAAGTTTAAATTCACGGAAAAGATGCAATATAAATAAGATTCAAGTATAAGACCTTGTTATGAATGCTGATTTTCTATCCGTGTACATCGTTATATAGACGAAAGAATTTACCGTAACAGGTTTGTAATGACCTTAGGAATTTTTAACTACGTTTTCCTGTTATAGAGAACAAAAGTTAAATAGTTGTGTGATATAAGAACCGAGATTAGTTTTGACTAATCTCGAACACTGAATTATGGGTTACTAATTGTAAAATTCTTTATTAGGTCTCTAAACACACGTTATAATAAAAACAAAAGTATTAAAGAAACAATATTATACGGCGAACATACGCAATTACAAAAAGGTTAACAATCAAATATCTAACCCGAAGCACATACATTCGCGATTGAGTGGTAAGAGCCGACCGAAATCCACAGCACGCACATATGCTCGTCGGGATGTCGTTACCAACTACTTAGAGTTGAGTAGCTCGCGAGCTAAAGACAAGAAAGATATATATCTCTCCAGAAGATATAATCACTCTCTAGCTCGCATGTGTTTCAATTATATCTCTATATCTTTAATCTTAAGAGTCAATTTTCGTGATGAGTTACGGCTCGTTCAGAGTTACAATTACAATTTACATGTCAAAGAGAGATACGAATAATTCTATTGCATATTTGTATTAAAAATGTAAACTACGGATTTTCGGAACTACAACACGCGCCGGCGTTCAGCTTTTTTGTGCTTCATGTCAAAGACATAAAATGCTTAATTGGATGCAAATGTACCAAAAAAAAATCACTAATTCGCGAACGATTAATTTACATTCCATTCTTAGTGGGAAGAAGTCATCCTTACCTGTACATATCAGAAAAGTGTAAATAATAGTGTAAATAATAAATATATGTAGTATAATTTATATAATAAATAAAAAAGTACAATACCGCCTTACTGAGTTCTAAGTCCGGGCTAAAAAAGCCGAAGATATATCGGATATATTTTTAGTCTTAGTCGCTTTATACTCTCAAGCCGTACTGAGCTAAAAGAGTTAAAGATATGAAAGAGTGATATATATCCCAAGAGCGAAAAGATATATATCACTCTTTTCTTGTCAGGGATACATTTCGCCCATGTCTATAATTTGAATGGTCAACTCTACTGCCGGTTCGGCAAGCTGTTCCTACCTTGAAGAACCAGCAAGAAACTCGTCGGTATACTATCTTGTACAGGTTAGAGGAGTGGCTTTATCCATGCATTTTTATCATCTATATAATCCTCAATAGTATAGTAGGCTTTTTGTATCAGCTGCTGTGATAGCCCAGCGGTGAGACCATGCGAATCCCTAGAGACGATCATGGGTTCAAATCCCAGGCAGCGTACCAACGAGTTTTCTATTAAAGTTATGTGTCTAATTGATAATTGCAATTTATCACACGCTTTTCGGTGAAGGAAAACATCGTGAGGTAACCTGCATATCTCTAGAGAATTCTAGGAATAATTCATTGTTCATTTTTCATAGTTCATACTTGGCTAAGTATCGTCAATCGTGAATCGTAATTTGCCCGCGTTACAATGTTCTATAATAAAATCTACGAGAAATCTATATTCTTTAAGTACCCGCCTGAAAGATGTGATTCATTTTCTAAAAATTTACCAAACTAATTTTTGTACGGCTTTTACTAAAATATAGCGCCATTTTTCCGGAAGTATATATTTATAGTACATGTTGAGAGCTCCTGCAGTTGTAAAAAAACTCGCGAGCTTTATTAGCTTTAGTAATATACCAACAGAGAAACATTAAAGTAATGTACTAAAATATTGTAAATCTACAAAAATACTAAACAAAATTCTTCAACAGCATGTCTCTATCTCTTATGGTTAACTCAAAATGATTATCTATATTAACTACTATCTACTAACTACAATTTACTACTATCTAGTATGTTCAATTTGTCAATTAAATCCACTGACATCCATGCGAGCGAAACCCCAGGCATAGGTAGTATATAAAATGGTTATAATCCTGATATAGGAATAAAAGAAACTTATTATTTGGTACAGTATTATTGTATTAATTGTCATTACAAAAATGTCGATGTTAGCAAAAATAATCACAGTCTGACACTTCTATACTAAACATTTACTCTATTCAGTATAAAAAATAATGTTGCACGCTTAAAAAAAAAGAATAAGTGAAGGGAATACATAACTTAAAATTAAAGAAAGGAATAAATATATTTTACTGTCAATTGTAAAATTTTACCACTCAGCACCATTTAGAGTTACGGCGAAAAAGCAATAATACAATTTTTTTATAGGATATATAGAAGAATATACAAAAAGTATAAAATTTAATCAATTCTATGAAAATCTTAATTCTTAATTTCTAATTTAAAACTACTGTACATACATAACTATAATATATTGCCAGTTCAAACAACCATTCAGCTAGAATAAACTATTAAAAAAAACGCTTAATAATAGCGCGAGTCATACAAAAAACATCTAGTGACGAAGTATTTCATATTAAAAAAACTCCACATTGCCATAAATGTTTTGGTGTTGCCATCAAATGATGGTAACGGGTAGATTTTAGTAGTTTAGTATACAAGAGGAAGAAAAAAACTAATGAATCAAATAAGATACAAAAAGTTATGAATGACAGGATTTGCTACTATTTAGTGCAAAATGCATAGAGTATTACTATGCTAGTAGGGAAGCAAGCCTAAAAAATGCCAAATTACAATAAAGAAAAAGGGAATGAGGGTGATCTCTCCTTTTTATGTGAGAACAGAAAAAAATTAAGTATACGATTGATATATTCCCTCTCATAATTTATTGTGACTATCATTTACAGTCCCCTACTCTAGTATTAACTCCATGACAAAATGGTGGGTTTATTACAAACTTAAAGACTTTTGACGTGCAAAAGTGCTTGCAATAGCCAAGAATGTTTTATCGTTACAAGCAAAAAGCTAGAGAAACTAAAACCCCTGTCATCAAACATAAACTTGCCAGTATTTATATTTTTAATATCAATACATTTTTTATCTGTAATCATTGGATATTTACATGGATATAAAAACATACCAATCAATTTTTTTATGAATTTTTATCAATCATGTAAAATAGTTTCAATGGAAGAATTATTGAAATGTCTTTTTCTACTCTGTATTTTCTTCCTCTGAGGTTTATTACAAGGGAAATTAAAAAATCACCATTACGTCTATGGCACCATCTTAATCTATGGTAACTCATTATTTGGGTATCGTACCTCTACCTCTGCCAGAAGGACCCTAAAAGCGTTGGACCAATCATAATTGCTAACATTCCCTAAACCTTAGTACTAATGTACTTGCTAATATAAATATAACCTAATATTTACACGTCGACTAACAGTCATTTAGCTAAAAGTACTAGAATATTACTTTACTATTCGTAAACGATATCAACGTTGGCTATGTTTAATTTACATAGATTTATTTATATAATTTATAGAATTAGGCGTTACTTTGCGGAGATCCATAATACAAAAGTAATAATTAAATTATTTTGCTATAATCCTCGATACAGTAAATAGAAAATATATATAGTGTTTAATGTATAGTGGACTATCAGTATTTTCATACCCGATACGTGCAGGATTCGTAAAAACACATGCACAAACCTCCACCACTTCTACCACAATACACAAGCACTACACACATTCACTATCACAAACTCAACAATCGTTTCGCCCCGCAACGGAAGCATCATCAGATTGTTGAGTTTGTGATAGTGAATGTGTATAGTGCTTGTGTATTGTGGTGGAAGTGGTGGAGGTTTGTGCATGTGTTTTAACGAATCCTGCACGTATCGGGTATGAAAATAATGATAGTCCACTATACATTAAACTATATATATTTTCTATTTACTGTATCGCGGATTATAGCAAAATAATTTTATTATTACTTTAGATTTATTTATATAAAACAATGGTTGTATCGACATTTTTTTGCAATCAAAAGTATTTTTTTAAAACATATTTTTTTCATAACGATTATATTTGAATTCTCCACGGGCGCCATTTTCTTTTTTATATCTATGTTACTGAGTACTACAAACAACATTTTTTCACCAAAATCGTTAAAAATATTAGATTATTTCTTACAATGACAATAAAATTGTCTAAGAGATATGTTAAAATGTAATAGTAGAATTTTTTAAATTAACCAGGCAACACTGACACCGTTTACGAAAATATGTAATCGTTAATCGGTTGAGCAATTAATAATGATATGCCTATAAACCACGTCACAGTTAAAGTCGCTATTTATTTTATAATTTCAAACAGTATTTTTTTGTCGTTCAATTATTTGTGGTATCTGATGTGTGTGTAAAAATATAACGAATTTATAACAATATTTTAAAATTTTCTCTTCGTTTATATTTTTAATGTAAAGTTTCATTTAAAATATAAAATACTGCAATAGTAATATATACAAGTATTGTAATTTTTTATTTATGGAAATATTTCTTTTATTGCTGTGAATAAGTAATCTGTTGTTCTATATTATATAGTCTTATTTTACTGTGTAACTACGTTGGTAGAACTGATGATAGTATTGCCATAATATAAATTGTGTAAACGAACATGAAACTTTCAAATTTAAACATTTTTTTTTCAAATGCTTAAGTTACCTGTATACGGTTCAATATAAATCATTACTTGGAAAAAATAAAATTTTACGTCTATTCAATATTATTGAAAGAGCGTCACAAATGAACAATCTTAAACACGATTATTGTATATCAATGGATCCTGCAGATTTATTTCCAAAAATAAAGTCAGGCTAGGAAGTCCCAGGCGCATTCTTTGTATCACTAATAATATATACTTTAGGTAATTTATAATTTTAGTTTCAAGTTACAATTATCTTGTTAACGAATGGCATTTAATGTTGCCAAATAAGTGGCATTGAACTTGAAGTTTAAAGGAAAAAGTTGAGTGAAACAGCAGGCCTACCATAAACTCTTATTGCGACTCAATTGAAGACGTAAACGAAGACTGTGACCCGCTTTCTTTTCGTGCCATGAAGAGTGAATTGGATTGTGGTCGTAATGTTTGATAAGGATAACGTTATATGAATTATATAACTTTGCCGAACGCTCATTCGGCAACGACTTAAAGTGTGCGTCTTTAACGTAATGAAAAAGATAAAAAATTTAGGTTACGTACCGAGCTGTGATAGCCCAGCGGTGAGATCGTGCGACTCTTTCGAGGGCAACACGAGTTCAAACCCGGGCAGACACCAATGAGTTTTCTATTAAAACTCATGTGTCTAATTGATAATTGCAATTTATCACTCGCTTTTCGACGTAGGAAAATATCGTGAAGAAACCTGCATATCTCTAGAGAATTCTGGAGATATGTGTAACCTACCAATCCGCGTTGGAGCAGCGTGGTAGGTCTTAGCTCCAACCCTTCTCTCCAGGAACGGAGAGAGAGACCTATTCCCAACAGTGGTATTGTAAAAGGCCGCTACTTTACTTTTTTAAGAGTTCATGGTAGGCATGGAGGCGTAGTGGTGGGGGGCGATTATTCCAACAATTAATAAAATTGAATCTCAAGGAAATCCGCGGTTAGGTGCGCGGTCAATCAGCCTCGCTTGAACCGCAGGATGGTCAGCGTGACGACCAGGAAGAGCGCTATCCACGCCAGCGTGGCCACGAAGCCGAGGTACACGTCGGGGTCAGACAGCGGCCAGCCGCGCGTCAGCACCGAGCGCAGCGCCGACGTGGCCAGCGTCAGCGGCAGGCAGAGCGCGACGCCGCGCAGCGCCCACGGCATGCCCTCGATGGGCCAGATGACGCCGCTCAGCAGCAGCGTGGGGTAGAACGAGCCCAGCGCCAGTTGGATCGCGTTCCGCTCGAGCTCGCACGCCGCCGATATCACGAACCCGAAGCACATCCCGCACAGGCCTGGAGTAGAAATTTCATTTATTATACACTAGTTGACCCAGCAAACGTTGTTTTACCATATAAATTACTATAGATTTTGTTGAATACTCTGGCAATTTTGTCTAAATAAGTTTATTGACTGTGACTTCCCTTCTCTCCGTGCGTCCTGTCATGGAAAGTTGTACTTTATTGAGCTCTCGAAGAAATATATTGTTTTGTATAAATTGACGCGCGCGACGCGACGCGACTGGCCGGATCAACGACCTTCATGCATTCGATTGCCGCCGGTCGCGTCCGACAGTTAGTAATGTTTCGAATACGATAAACACAGGACGCATGCGCCTGTATACGGCTTTATTGTATAACGCACACGTGTAATTATGCGTTTCGGGTGTGATTCTCAGATTTAGTGACGCGTTTAATCAGTGAAGCGTTTGAGAAGACGCGACCGTCCGCGGTTTTAGTGCGCGTTGGGATTACTGTTCCCCGATATAGGGACGATTCAATAACGTGTGACCTTACGAAGGTTGTGTGCACACCGGGTGTTATTTGTGTTATTTAACCGCGTTAGTGAAGTGTATACGCCGGGAGAAATAGACAGTACGTGTTCGTGGAAGACGGCTGAGGCGAGCCAACGGGTTCGGGAATCGGCCAAGTACATACAAGCGCACACACACACGTACACATATACACGCAGTTATTCATGAGGCCGGACCGCATACAGCTGACGGCCCCATAAGGTAGGTTGAGACGCCGAGACGACGGGCCCAGGTCTCGGAGGTTGTTTCATCCGCCCGCACGTGCGGAACATATATAATTTACTAAAAATACCAGCGCCTTTCTATCATCTCTCTCCACAATTTTTGGTACTTTCTATTATATCCGCGTGAATGGAACAAAAATTTAAGACCAATTTTCCATGACAGGACGCACGGAGAGAAGGGAAGTCACAGACAATAAACTTATTTAGACAAAATTGCCACAGAATATTCAACAGATTTGACATGACTCTAACACATTGTGAATAAAAACACTTTGATAGCTTGTTAATAGATGGTGCTTTTCAATCTCATCCCATTCCTGTTGAATTAACAGGATTTCTATAGCCTATATGTTACCCCGGCGTATGAGGAATAATCGTGCCAAATTTCATTGGTATTAGTTCAGCGGATTCGCCATGAAAGAGTAACAAACATCCATCCATACTCAGAAACTTTCGCATTTATAATATTAGTAGGATAGGGAAATAGGATTAAATATGCTGGCAACTCCATTCGAAAAATGTCAAGAAAACCTGCAAGATTGACCGTTGACGCCATCATGTATTTTACTATGGCACGATTTATAGGACTTACTTACTTACGTTACTTTTTTTTAATATAAATAATTTACATAAATTATGCCTTGTGGTATTCGGCTGAGTAGAATAGACCACCATCATTTCTTACCGAGGGGTCGTAAAATAAGACTAGGGTAAGTTGACGTCAGGCAGGTGGCCGGTCGTAAAATACGTAGCCAAATCATATAACATGTTTGGAACATATTGTGCCAACCCCGCTTGGAGCAAGATAAAGGCAGGAGAATGATGATGAATTAATTAAAATAAATTGTAATAAATTTGCAAATTATTTTTTAAAACATGGTAACATTGAGAAGGTTCTAAGTTGGTGTGTGTGTGTGTGTGTGTGTGTGTGTGTGTGTGTGTGTGTGTGTGTGTGTGTGTGTGTGTGTGTGTGTGATGTGTTTTAGCATTAAATGCATTCGCTTAACCCGCGCGGATTAGAGCAAAGTAATTCTATTAAAGTTTATGTTATGGCATCTTTATTGAAGTGTGTTAGTTATAACACTGACACATTCATTTACAACCTTATAATGATTTTTTTTTATATGTTAATATCAATTTATTAAAAACCTTCTCAAGAATTTGCAAACTTATTACAATTTAGTTTTAATTAATTCATCATCATGATCCTCCCTTATCCCACTCCAAGTGAGGTTGGCACAACATGTTGTCACATGATTTGGCTGCGTATTTTACGACCGGCCGCCTGCCTGACGTCAACTTACCTTGGTCGCCTTTTACGACACCTCGGTATGAAATAAGGGTTGTCTGTTCTACTCAGCCGGATACCACACGGCATGATTTATTTTAATTAATGAAATTTCTATATATTTACCATCTTTTTTGAGTTCCAAGACACAAAAACATTGATGGTATTTTATTGTGTGATTTTTTTAATGGTATTTTTGGTATAAATTTATATTTTATACTATATTGTTAATTTAATAAAACTATTGGACTAACTATAACTACTTAAAAAAAATACATCAATTGTGAATTCTTTTCAGTTAAACTATAGGATAGTAGAGTAGCAGTTGATAGTAGTTAGTACAGACCTTGCAGCAAAGTAAGCATGATGACGTAGGCGATGTTCCCGTTGCTCTTGACGCCGAAGACGAGGATCATGAAGATGAGCACCAGCGCGGTCTGGCCGCACATCACCACGAACTGCGTGACCACGTGGCTGAAGAGGATCTCTCCGGGGGACACGCCCGCCACCCACGAGCGGTCCAGCAGACCCTCCATCCGCTCCACGATCAGCGCGGACGACGTCAGCGCCACCGCCAGGAAGAACACGATCCTGGAAACGGGACGGGCTATAACGTGCCATAATAAGTATTGATGTTGAGAGACCGGCTATGATGAGCCTGACTAGTTTCAAGGGAACTGAGTTCCCAACGCGATAGCGCCGCCTAAAGAGCTCATGAATAAGAGCCCCGCATGGACTTAAAACTAGTCGGGCTCATCCGATAAAATAAGACGTCATTGTCACGTCATTGTCAATTTAAGCTGGATCTAGGTTAGCAAGCTTTAATGCCGCAAGCGTTGCTTTTTAAAATCTCTTTACTGTACAAAAGTAATAATGAAATTATTTTGCTATAATCCGCGATACAGTAAATAGAAAATATATATAGTGTTTAATGTATAGTGGACTATTCGTATTTTCATACCCGATACGTGCAGGATTCGTAAAAACACATGCACAAACCTCCACCATTCCACCACAATACACAAGCACTACACACGTTCACTATCACAAACTCAACAATCGATTCGCCCCGCAACCGAAGTATGATCAGGAGATAGACTCCACGACAAAATCGCAAAGCGAAGCATTCCAATCAAGCATCGTTATATAGTACTTGGTTCATCCCCACCCTTTATTTTACCTCTGAACACGTGCAACAAGCTTGAACTAGAAATTAACAATTTATTAACTAGAAATTAACTACATTTAACACTATATATATTTTCTATTTACTGTATCGCGGGTTATAGCAAAATAATTTTATTATTACTTTTGTATTATGGATCTCCGTAAAGTAACGCCTAATTCTATAGACTCTTTACTGTATTTACTTGTTTTTGAACTTTTTCTTCTTATAAAGAAATAAATTTGCATCCAGCGGCGGGCTTACATTTTCTAAATTTATTGTTTCATCGATTCTGAGTGTATATATGTATTTAAGAAAAGTAAAAAGTAGCGGCCTGTTAGAATCCCACTGCTGGGAATAGGCCGCCTCTCTGCGTTTCTGGAGAGAAGTGTTGGAGCTAAGACCTACTACGCTGCTCCAATGCGGATTAGTAGGTTACACACATCCCCAGATTCTCCAGAGATATGCCGGTTTCCTCACGATAATGTAAAATGACCTCTCAACAATAATAATGAATACCACTCACGATAGTTTAAATTCAAAAAGTGCCATAATAACTCCGAAAAGTAACTCCGAATAACAATTATCCGAGCTTAGATTTTAATAACACAGAACGCAATGTGGGTAGGTGCGGATCTGTCCGAACAACATCAAACACCACTATAGTGATCACACGGGTATGAGGGTAGATTCTAAAAAAGAGCATAATATAGGCAGACGCGGATCTACCTAAGCAAAGTTAAAATGACACAGTAATTAATAATACTAGTTGCGTAGTCACGACGTATGTACCTGCTGGTTGAATCCAACCAAGACAAGTTGAAACACGATCTAAACGCGGGAGCGTTTGATAATCGTGCAAGTCAAGTTTTACAGCAAGACTCGCAAGGGATGAAACGGTCTAGCCGCGTAAGCGTAAGTCCATAACGGTATGAGCTCGGTTTTGCAACGAGACTGCAAGTGAAGACACGATCTAAACGCGGGAGCGTTTGATAATCGTATGAGCCAAGTTTTTACAACGAGACTATATTCATATAATTAGCTACAAAAATAACATTAAAAAAAGCAATTGTAGATTTATCTAAACAAGTGGTAAATTATATGAACATAAATTATTATTAAACATTACATAAATGATAATTAATATGTCTGAATTAGAATTTTGATTGTAGGTAACGCAGCGGGGGTGGCAGGTTATTCCAACATTTGTTGCACTGTGTTAAAGCTTGAAGTGAATTAATACTCACGTAAGGATGACCCCGGGCGCTACGAAGTCGGTAAAAGAGGGGTTGTTGTCTCCGTAAATGGGGTCCTTGAAGTCGATGGGGATGTCGCCCACTTTGGGGTTGTAATTGCACGTCGAGAGGAGATCCTGTGGTTCAAATAAAAGAGTTATACACATTTAATCGCGTCAACATTAATGTTAAAAATAACCTCTTTCATGTATTACGTGATTTCTTCCTGTTCCCGAGGGAAAAGCGGTAATTTTAGTATATTTTTAATTCAAATTCAAAATTATTTATTCAAGTAAACTTGTAAACAAGTGCTTTTTAATCGTCAACTCTACTGCTGGTTCGGAAAGCTGTTCCTACCGCGAAGAACCAGCAAGAAACTCGGCGGTTGCTCTTTTCAAATATAATTCTTATTACTAGTTACATTTAGTTATTACGGAATGGTCGAAAAGTAGCTATATCCAGGTATTCTTATCATCTAAGTAATCCACAATTAGCCATCTTATAATAGTTGTTTTAAACTGCTGTAATGGCAAAGCTAAAATTGATTGCGGAAATGTATTATAGAATCATATACCTAAATCATATGAATAAAGCAGCACACTTATCACCCTGCATCATCGGTTTTATTTTCATCAATATTACTACTAGATTAGAGCAAAGGCAGACAGGTTTTCGTATATATAATTCTAACAGGCATCACCTGTGTGGAAATCATTGTATTTAATTGAAATTATGACCATAAAAGTAGTTATTGTGAGTTAACCATAAGAGATAGAGATAAGCTATAGCGGACTTTTTTGTAGTATCATTATAGATCTACAAATCTCTAGTACATTATTTTAGTGTATGTTTGCTGGTTTACGCGGCGCACGCGACTAAAGCTGCCAGCAGACGAGTTTTTTTTACAACCACGCAACCACTTTAACTCAATTTACATACAACCGTAATGTAATATTATTATGACTGGCCCGTTGGCGCTGTGGGTAGTGACCCTGCCTTCAGTTCCGCGGGTTGCGTGTTCGATTACCGCCGAGGGCCAACATTTTCTATAAACAAATTGTTGGTGCTTCGAGCCTGGGTGTGTATTTGTATTTAAGTATGTATTTAAACTTATATATGTAGTATATTTACCAGTTGTCCGTCACCCATAACACAAGTATTAAGTTACTTTGGGGATGGACGACCGTGTGTGTAAATGTCCATATATTTATTTATTTATTTATTTATTATAAACCTTCAGGAAAAATTGCACTACTTCTTAGTAAAATCCGTATAAAGAACTGTTGTATACGCCTGTAGGAATTGCGAGATTGCAAATAAAGAGATGCAGGAATTTAGCCCTACGTCATTGCGAAAATAAGGTCAATTGAAGATCGTTGCGTACCAGGCTAAATATCACACACCTTTTGTGCGCTGCGTTTGCCATAATAAAGTAAAGAAAGAAAGAAAGAAGAAATAAAAACATTTATTCACAAGGATTCACTAGCCCAACGTAATTTTGTGTACAGATACATTGGTGCCTGATATTTTAAGACTCCAAACAAAAGAGTGGCAAAATGGAGTTGCCTACGATACTCCATTTTCAGAAATGGTGCTCTATTTAAAAAGGGTGTCACGTGAGAACGAGGGATTTTGAAACAATAACGAGCACAAGAGTTGCAATAGCACAAGTACTTGTGTTCCGCGCAAACGTGCGGACGGATGAAACAACCTCCGGGACCTGGGCCCGCCGTCCCGGCGTCTCAATCTACCTTATGCGGCCGTCAGCTGTATGTGGTCCGGCCTCATGAATCACTGCGTGTATATGTGTACGTGTGTGTGTGTGCTTGTATGTACTTGGCCGATTCCCGAAACCGTTGGTTCGCCTCAGCACTCTTCCACGGACACGTAATGTCTGTTTCTCCCTGAGTATACACTTCACTATATCGGTTAAATAACACCCGGTGTGCACACAACCTTCGTAAGGTCACACGTTATTGAATCGTCCCTATATCGGGGAATAGTAACCCAACGCGCACTAAAACCGTGGACGGTCGCGTCTTCTCAAACGCTTCACTGATTAAACGCGTCACTAAATCTGAGAATAACACCCGAAACGCAAAATTACATACGTGCGTAAGAAAAAGGATGCTGCGTTCAAGTCGCGCGCGGCCTCTCTCTATCGTGTCTGCCGGGTGACTGGCGGGGGGCCGCTCTCGTAGTGAACGAATGCATAAAACTTCCTAGCTTGCGTTCGCGTCGCGTCGCGCGCGTCATTTTATTCAAAACAACTTGCAATTATTTAAAGAGTTTTTTTATTGTGTACGAAAGCACTAGGTGGCATAAATAGTGCCACCTATCAAGAATTCCCGTGTTTCCTACAATCGTTAACAAATGTTGAGAAATCGATCACATACTTAATACACACAGATAGATTTGTGGATTTTACTTTACGACCCCCTCGGTAAGAAACGAGGGTGGTCTATTCTACTCAGCCGGATACCACACGGCATAAACAAAACACCTAAATAATGGGAGAAATTTAGCACATTAGATATCGTCAAAGGGACTGAACCTAAAAGACTTTTACTGTGTCACTCGGAATAGCGAGCGCAGTAGCATTGTTGAGTGAATCAGTCATTCATACCTTAGCGAAGTCCCGGTAGGAGAACTGGATGTCCCTGTTCAGCATCAGCCCGATCTGCTGGTTGGACATGTCGAGCCAGACCTGCACCTCCGACGACATTATCGTTTCGTTATCAGCTGTGTCGGCTGAAAACGAAAGAGAGAATAGAATAAGAAAGATTGTTTACACTAGTTGTTTACGCAACGTGTTTAATCTGTAAAAGTGACGACCTCTTACTATCCCACTGCTGGGCTAAGGCCTCCTCTCTCCGTTTTTGGAGAGAAGGATTGAAGCTAAGACCTATCACGCAGCTCCAATGTGGATTGGTAGGTTACACATATCTCCAGAATTCTCTAGAGATATGCAGGTTTCCTCGCGATGTCTTCACCGAAAGGCGTGTGATGAATTGCAATTATCAATTGGACACTTAAGTTTTAATAGAAAATTTCATTAGTGTCTGAACGGGGTTTGAACTTGTGACCACCTTGGAAGACTCATGCGGTCTCAACGATGGACTGTCACAGCTCATACAGCGCGGAAGCTTTAGTTTTGAAATATCCTCAATTATGTATCATATGTAGTGATGTAATATTTTGTTATTATTCAAATAAAACCAGTATTATTGTAAATATGACGAGCTTTTTTACAACAATACAAATTAGTTTTCGTCATTATTTTTATTCTATCTATATTAAGAAATTGTATGCCGGTCAAATACTAGTGAAAGATATCGTGTTAAATATGCTTATAAATACTCATAAACGTATAACGATTATGTGATTGTGTAATAGGAAATACCATAAAAAAGTAAAGTAGCGGCCTGTTATAATCCCACAGCTGGGAATAGGCCTCCTCTCTCCATTTCTGGAGAGAAGGGTTGGAGCTAAGACCTACCACGCTGCTCCAATGCGGATTGGTAGGTTACACATATCTCCAGAATTCTCTAGAGATATGCAGGTTTCCTCACGATGTTTTCCTTCATCGAAAAGCGTGTGATAAATTGCAATTATCAATTAGAAACATGAGTTTTAATAGAAAAACTCATTGGTGCCTGCCCGGGGTTTGAACCCATGTCGTCTCTAGAGAGTCGCACGATCTCACCGCTAGGCTATCACAGCGTTTTGGAAATATCATAAATAGTAATAATTTATTAATTTGTTCGAGTCGGAAGTAGTCAAATGTCATTCATTAGTTGTTCCATAAAACGGAAACGGAAATGCAAACAAAAGAGGTTATAAAAAGCCAGTTTAGCCTGTTCTAGAAAGTCTGGTGTTAGCATCCAATGTGTACAATAGTGAAGTGTAATACTTCCGCGATAGTCCGCGATTCGATAATAATAAGTCCGCGATTTAATAGATTTTAACCCTGCGAGAGAAGTTTAAGGAAATAGGTATTCTTACATTTGCTTCACAATATATTTTAAACAATGTAATTTTTGTACATAAAAATATAAAGAATTATAAAACGATAGGTGATGTATATAATAGACAAAGTAGGAACCGACATAAGCTTGCGGCTCCTGCTTTGCGCCTAGCAAAAGTACGTAAATCGTTTGTGGGTTTGGGTATAAGATTCTATAATAAAATTCCGAAATCAATTTTGGCCATGCCATTACAGCAGTTTAAAACCACTGTTAAAAAGAGGCTGATACTGAAAGCCTACTATACTGTTGAAGATTACTTAGATGATAAGGATGTGTGGATATAGGTGCACTTCTACCCTGTACAAGACAGTAATAAATAAATGTAACTAGTTCTAAGATTTATATTTTAAAAAGAGCAACCGCCGAGTTTCTCGCTGGCTCTTCTCGGTAGGAACAGCTTTCCGAACCAGCAGTAAAGTTGACGATTCAAAAGCACTTGTTTACAAGTTTACTTGAATAAAGAATATTTTGATTTGATTTTGATATATGTATTCATATTCATAGCTATTATTCTTTCTTGTTGATGCACCTATCTCATGTTATGTTACAGTTTCTTCTTTCTTCAAAGGTTGTCGTCTGGTAGAGATTGCTTTTAGCAATAAGACCGCCTTTGCACGCCGTATGTTTCTGTATTTAAGTTTCTTCTGTTGTGTAATGTAATGTGTGTGCAATAAAGAATTTCCATCTATCTATCTATCTAAGTGTACTATTAGTATAGTACGCGGCAATAAATAATGCACATTGGCACAGGCTCAGAGGGAGAAATCGACTAGATCCTGCTTCATAAAGCATTGTCTCTGTCGCACAGACTGGCGAACCCGTGTGTGACAGTGACAGCGCTCTACGACACCGAATTGGCCGGCTGTTTCGTTCTAAGTTCGCGATGTGCATTATTTATTGCCGGGTACTATACGTTTTCTGACAATTGATACTTGAGCACGAGACACTAATATAAGGCATGTATAAAAGGAAGGACTTTTTCAGCAGTGGGATATAAAAATGCCTGTGTATCACACGTTTTTTGTCAATAATGCTAGACTTACTTTTGTTTTGTAAGATTAGATAAGATAGATAAGATAAGACATTGTAGAAAAGATGAGAGGTGCAAGATTGGGATGGTATGGACATGTAATGAGGAGGGATGAAAATCATGTGACTAAACGAGTGTTGGATACGAATGTGGATGGATATGTGACTAGAGGGAGGCCTAAAAAGAGATGGTTGGATTGTGTGAAGTATGACATGCATATAAAAGACGTAGCGCCAGAGTTGACGAATGAGAGAAGAGAATGGAAGAGAAAAACATGTTCGGACCCCACTTAGAGTGGGATAAGGGTAGGAGAAAGAAGAAGAATGCTAGACTTTGTAATGTAAATATAATTAAATTTTAAATATTTGCACGCCGTTTAACGACGGTCAATCGTGTAGGGCAATTAGAGATAAGTAATACCATGTTATGTACCCACAATTTGGCAAATAAATTATTATTTATTATTTATTATTTATTATTTATTATTTATTATTTATTATTTATTATTTATTATTCATTATTTATTATTTATTATTTATTTATTATTACCTAAAGCCAGTCTCGCGACGAGTGAATCCGTGTAGTTGTCATTGAAGTATATCGCCCCCCAGGCCTCGCCCTGCTGCACGGCGCCGATCGCCGAGCTCAGGTCAGCGTAGTACTGCTTGATGATGGACTGGTTCTTGAGGTGCGCCAGATACCGGCACGACAGGTTCTTCATGGAGCACGACGAGTTGTACGGACAGTAGCCGTCGAGCACGTGTACGTCGTCATTGACCACGGCCTTGATAAGAAAATAATATTTATTTTATATGACTGGCCCGTTGGCGCTGTGGGTAGTGACCCTGCCTTCAGCTCCGCGGGTCGCGGGTTCGATTCACGCCGAGAGCCAACATTTTTCTTTAAACAAATTGTTGGTTCTTCGAGCCTGGGTGTGTATTTGTATTTAAGTATGTATTTAAACTTATATATGTAGTATATCTACCAGTTGTCCGTCACCCATAACACAAGTATTAAGTTACTTACTTTGGGGATGGACGACCGTGTGTGTAAATGTCCCATATATTTATTTGATATACCTACTAAAAACAATAAAAAAATGTGGTAATCGGGACTATCGCGGTCAAGCAAACACTTTTTGTGGTATCCGGCTGCATAGAATAGGTTCAATAGAGTAAGACAGGGATCATCATCATCCTGCTCTACAAGTGGGGTCGGCACAACATGTTACAAACATGTTGTCACATTTGGCTACGTATTTTACGACCGGCCGCCTGCTTGACGTCAACTTACCTTAGTAAAGTAGGATAGACCAGCCTCAATTCTCACCGAGGTGTCGTAAAAGGAGACTAAGGTAAGTTGACCCGCCGTGTGGTAACCGGCTGAGTAGAATAGACCACCCTCATTTCTTACCGAGGTGTCGTAAAAGGCGACTAAGGTAAGTTGACCCGCCGTGTGGTAACCGGCTGAGTAGAATAGACCACCCTCATTTCTTACCGAGGTGTCGTAAAAGGCGACTAAGGTAAGATGACCCGCCGTGTGGTAACCGGCTGAGTAGAATAGACCACCCTCATTTCTTACCGAGGTGTCGTAAAAGGCGACTAAGGTAAGTTGACCCGCCGTGTGGTAACCGGCTGAGTAGAATAGACCACCCTCATTTCTTACCGAGGTGTCGTAAAAGGCGACTAAGGTAAGATGACCCGCCGTGTGGTAACCGGCTGAGTAGAATAGACCACCCTCATTTCTTACCGAGGTGTCGTAAAAGGCGACTAAGGTAAGATGACCCGCAGTGTGGTAACCGGCTGAGTAGAATAGGCCACCCTCATTTCTTACCGAGGTGTCGTAAAAGGCGACTAAGGTAAGTTGACCCGCCGTGTGGTATCCGGCTGAGTAAAATAGACCACCCTCATTTCTTACCGAGGTGTCGTAAAAGGCGACTAAGGTAAGTTGACCCGCCGTGTGGTATCCGGCTGAGTAAAATAGACCACCCTCATTTCTTCCCGAGGTGTCGTAAAAGGCGACTAAGGTAAGTTGACCCGCCGTGTGGTAACCGGCTGAGTAGAATAGACCACCCTCATTTCTTACCGAGGTGTCGTAAAAGGCGACTAAGGTAAGTTGACCCGCCGTGTGGTATCCGGCTGAGTAAAATAGACCACCCTCATTTCTTCCCGAGGTGTCGTAAAAGGCGACTAAGGTAAGTTGACCCGCCGTGTGGTAACCGGCTGAGTAGAATAGACCACCCTCATTTCTTACCGAGGTGTCGTAAAAGGCGACTAAGGTAAGTTGACCCGCCGTGTGGTAACCGGCTGAGTAGAATAGACCACCCTCATTTCTTACCGAGGTGTCGTAAAAGGCGACTAAGGTAAGATGACCCGCCGTGTGGTAACCGGCTGAGTAGAATAGACCACCCTCATTTCTTACCGAGGTGTCGTAAAAGGCGACTAAGGTAAGATGACCCGCAGTGTGGTAACCGGCTGAGTAGAATAGGCCACCCTCATTTCTTACCGAGGTGTCGTAAAAGGCGACTAAGGTAAGTTGACCCGCCGTGTGGTATCCGGCTGAGTAAAATAGACCACCCTCATTTCTTACCGAGGTGTCGTAAAAGGCGACTAAGGTAAGTTGACCCGCCGTGTGGTATCCGGCTGAGTAGAATAGACCACCCTCATTTCTTACCGAGGTGTCGTAAAAGGCGACTAAGGTAAGTTGACCCGCCGTGTGGTATCCGGCTGAGTAAAATAGACCACCCTCATTTCTTCCCGAGGTGTCGTAAAAGGCGACTAAGGTAAGTTGACCCGCCGTGTGGTAACCGGCTGAGTAGAATAGACCACCCTCATTTCTTACCGAGGTGTCGTAAAAGGCGACTAAGGTAAGTTGACCCGCCGTGTGGTAACCGGCTGAGTAGAATAGACCACCCTCATTTCTTACCGAGGTGTCGTAAAAGGCGACTAAGGTAAGATGACCCGCCGTGTGGTAACCGGCTGAGTAGAATAGACCACCCTCATTTCTTACCGAGGTGTCGTAAAAGGCGACTAAGGTAAGATGACCCGCAGTGTGGTAACCGGCTGAGTAGAATAGGCCACCCTCATTTCTTACCGAGGTGTCGTAAAAGGCGACTAAGGTAAGTTGACCCGCCGTGTGGTATCCGGCTGAGTAAAATAGACCACCCTCATTTCTTACCGAGGTGTCGTAAAAGGCGACTAAGGTAAGTTGACCCGCCGTGTGGTATCCGGCTGAGTAAAATAGACCACCCTCATTTCTTCCCGAGGTGTCGTAAAAGGCGACTAAGGTAAGTTGACCCGCCGTGTGGTAACCGGCTGAGTAGAATAGACCACCCTCATTTCTTACCGAGGTGTCGTAAAAGGCGACTAAGGTAAGTTGACCCGCCGTGTGGTATCCGGCTGAGTAAAATAGACCACCCTCATTTCTTCCCGAGGTGTCGTAAAAGGCGACTAAGGTAAGTTGACCCGCCGTGTGGTAACCGGCTGAGTAGAATAGACCACCCTCATTTCTTACCGAGGTGTCGTAAGAGGCGACTAAGGTATGCGCCGTGTGGTATCCGGCTGCATAGAATAGACCACCCTCATTTCTTACCGAAGTGTCGTAAGAGGCGACTAAGGTAAGTAGCCGTCAGGCAGGCGGCCGGTCGTAAAATAAATGCCAAATGTGACATGTTTGTAACATGTTGTGCCGACCCCACTTAGAGTGGGATAAGGGCAGGAGAATGATGATGATGATGATGAGTAATTATTTAAACTTAGCAGCTATACTACACGTCCTCCGTCGTTCCTTTCACCTCTCTCCCTTCCTCCTGTCATACCATCTCGCTTACACACTTACCTGCTTTCCGTTCCACTTACGTTCCATTCCCATAAATAAATATTTTTTCAATTTATTATTTATTTATATAATATACCAACAATATAATTTGTAATTTTTGTTGTTTGCGTATTTCAAACACATAAACAACAATGGTATCCGTATCAGACGTGAATAACTTAACATGTCTAAAACACACACTTTTCAACAGTGATAAAGTTTAAGTCATCCTCCTGCCCTTATCCCACTCAACTTACCTTAGTCGTATTTTACGACCCCTCGGTAAGAAAGAGGGTGGTCTATTCTACTCAGCCGGTTACCACACGGCGGGTCAACTTACCTTAGTCGCCTTTTACGACACCTCGGTAAGAAAGAGGGTGATCTATTCTACTCCGCCGGATACCACACGGCGGGTCAACTTACCTTAGTCGCCTTATACGACACCTCGGTGAGAAATGAGGGTGGTCTATTCTACTCAGCCGGATACCACACGGCGGGTCATCTTACCTTAGTCGCCTTTTACGACACCTCGGTGAGAAATGAGGGTGGTCTATTCTACTCAGCCGGATACCACACGGCGGGTCATCTTACCTTAGTCGCCTTTTACGACACCTCGGTGAGAAATGAGGGTGGTCTATTCTACTCCGCCGGATACCACACGGCGGGTCAACTTACCTTAGTCGCCTTATACGACACCTCGGTGAGAAATGAGGGTGGTCTATTCTACTCAGCCGGATACCACACGGCGGGTCATCTTACCTTAGTCGCCTTTTACGACACCTCGGTGAGAAATGAGGGTGGTCTATTCTACTCAGCCGGATACCACACGGCGGGTCATCTTACCTTAGTCGCCTTTTACGACACCTCGGTGAGAAATGAGGGTGGTCTATTCTACTCAGCCGGTTACCACTCGGCGGGTCAACTTACCTTAGTCGCCTTTTACGACACCTCGGTGAGAAATGAGGGTGGTCTATTCTACTCAGCCGGTTACCACTCGGCGGGTCAACTTACCTTAGTCGCCTTTTACGACACCTCGGTGAGAAATGAGGGTGGTCTATTCTACTTTACTAAGGTAAGTTGACGTCAAGCAGGCGGCCGGTCGTAAAATACGCAGCCAAATGTGACAACATGTTCGTAACATGTTGTGCCGACCCCACTTAGAGTGGGATAAGGGCAGGATGATGATGATCCCTGTCTTACTCTATTTAACCCGAGATATTTGGAATTGTAATATGACTATAGCATAAGGATAGAAAGAGGTCAAAAGTTGCGATACCCACCAGCCTCAATCCGCTGGGATCCCTTCCTATGGCGAGGCAGAAGAGAATGACCTGCATCACGGGCAGCGCGAAGATGAACAGCATCACGCCAATGTTACGCCACATCCGCAGGAAGTTCTTCTGGATCAAAGCCTTGATCTTACCCCGCGACGTGAACTGAAGAAATATTAATGCAATCAGTTATATTATCCGTTAGACTGACCCGTTGGCGCAGTGGGTAGTGACCCTGCCCTCAGCTCCGCGGGTCGCGGGTTCGATTTCCGCCTAGGGCCAAGATTTTCTATGAACAATTTGTTGGTTCTTCGAGCCTGGGTGTGTATTTGTATTTAAGTATGTATTTAAAATTATATATGTAGTATATCTACCAGTTGTCCGTCACCCATAACACAAGTATTAAGTTACTTACTTTGTGAGACCGTGATGACCATGTGTGTAAGTGTCCCGTATATTTATTATTATATTAAAATAATAATCTGTCTGTCTGTTTCATCTATATTCAAATATATATTACCTATATAAATAAATGATACATAAATATATGGCACACTTACACACACGGTCGTCCCCAAAGTAAGTAACTTAATACTTGTGTTATGGGTGATAGACAACTGGTAAATATACTACATATATAATTATAGATGCATACTTAAATACAAATATTTACCCAGGTTCGAAGAACCAACAAATTGTTAATAGAAAACGTTCGCCCTCGGTGGGAATCGAACCCGTGACCCGTGGAACTGAAGGCAGGGTCCTACCGACTGCGCCAACGGGCCGATCAAATAAATAATATCAATGCGAAATTTTGCCTGCCTATTCTATATATTCACATTTAGTAAAGTCAAATATTCTTTCTTATTTATAGTCGTCTGCGCTGCGTAAACCAATAGAGATACGCTAAAGTAATGTACTAGATAATTGTAGATCTATAAAAATACTACAAAAAAGTCCGCGACAGCATGTCTCTATCTCTTATGGTTAACTCACAATAACTACTTTTATGCTTAAAATTTGAATTCTAGAAAAAAAATATGTCACGCCGATTTCCACGCGGGCGAAGCCGCTAAAAATATTATATATTTTATTAGAATTATAGTAGTAAAGTTAGTAGAACTATAGTATTATAGAAGTTTTTTATTACATTGAGGCAGCCACTGCAATCTTCACATTCCGATTTCACAACTTCAGACACTTTACCGGGAAGCTGAAACAAAAATTTGTTAGTATTAGTGATAGGTATGGTAAGTAAACCCGCCATGTGATATCCGGCTGAGTAGAATAGACACTCTCATTTCATACCCATGTTTCGTAAAAGGCGATTAAGGTAAGTTAATGACAAGCAGGCCGGACGTAAAAAACGAGCCAAACCATGTAACATGTTTAAAACATGTTGTGCCGACCCCACTTAAGAGAGATCATGCCCTTATGGGCAGGAGAATGATAAGTATTAGTGATCAAAAATATACATTCCTTTCATCAGAAAATATTTAAGATTACAAAAAAAATTGATAAGAGTGTATTTTTTAATATAATTTCATGATTACTCATATTCAATATGAACACTATCATGAAAACCCAATTCCTTACTTATTTGTCCACTGCGTCAACATTTTATTGAGGCATAATTATTTTCCAGATACAACTTTAACTGAACAAATCTAAACAACGAAAATATTATTTCGCTTCATACAAGATATTATTAGGTCCTTACATATGAAATTGGCGTTTTGTCGTACTGGCCACTTTGATCTCAAATATTACCTTTATGGTTAGGAATTACAAATTCAAATTCATACAGCCATTTACTCATGCATTTGTGTTTCAAACCCCCTAATTCATTTGTTTTTTCTTCTTTTGTTTTTTTCTTCGTGTCACTCTGTTTACAAAATGGAAAACATGAAATACCGCGTTATTTACGAGTATGAGTTCCACCGTGGCACCAGTGCTGCAGAAACGGCTCGAAGGATTAATGATGGGTATGATGACGGTGTCGCAAAAGAAAACACAGTGCGTTTTTGGTTCCAACGTTTTCGTTCTGGAAATTTCGACCTGCAGAACGAGCCTCGCGGACGGCCGGAGACCAAAGTTGATAATGAAGAATTGAAGGCTATTGTGGAAGCGGATCCATCGCAAACCACGTCCGAGTTAGCTGCAGGCTCCGGTGTTAGTGATAAAACTATTCTAATCCACTTGAAGCAAATTGGGAAGGTGAAAAAGCTTGAAAGGTGGGTACCTCATGAATTGAGTGAAGCAAACCGACAAACGCGCGTCGACTGCTGCGTTACGTTACTCAACCGGCACAATAATGAAGGAATTTTAAATCGAATCATTACCTGTGATGAAAAGTGGATCCTCTACGATAATCGGAAGCGCTCATCGCAATGGCTGAACCCTGGCGAACCAGCCAAATCCTGCCCTAAGCGAAAATTGACTAAAAAAAAGTTGCTTGTAAGTGTTTGGTGGACTAGTACCGGTGTCGTTAACTACAGCTTTCTTAAATCTGACCAGACGATTACGGCAGATATCTATTGTCAGCAACTGCAAACCATGATGGAAAAGCTAGCTGCTAAACAACCGAGGCTGGTCAATCGCTCTAGGCCACTGCTGCTTCAGGACAACGCTAGACCACACACTGCACAACAGACGGCTACCAAATCAGAGGAACTTCAATTAGAATGTCTTAGACATCCACCGTACTCTCCGGACCTTGCTTCAACAGATTACCATTTTTTTCGCAATTTGGATAACTACTTGCAAGGAAAAAATTCAACTCAGATGGGTCAGTCCAAACCGCCTTCAAAGATTTTATTGATTCCCGCCCGAATGGTTTTTTTGGTAAGGGGATCGATGAGATGGCAAAAGTGCATTCATAGCAATGGTACATACTTTGATTAATTAAATATATTTCATTAAAAAAAAAAACGACTTTATGTTCCTCCCATAGAAAACGCCAATTTCATATGTAAGGACCTAATATATATCTTGTATAATACCACATTAAACATAAATTTATTCATCGGATAGGTTCCGCGGTAAAATTGCAAAAATTTAAACACAAATCGACAATATTGCAAATACTTTGTGATACCATCGCCCGATGATGCATCGGTTGCGAATAATCTTGCATGTATTTGCTTCTTTTTTTTTATTTAACAGCCTGGAATCGAGTCTTTTAAGGCCTTTCATAAAACATGTATGTGCTATCATTGATATACAATCTTTCCCTAGATTCATAAATACGCACAAAAAATGTCCGCGGTAAAACTCTGCACATCGCATCAAATGTGCAGAAATTTAGTTTAGTACTGTTTTGGCCGTCAGAGAAGTACAATGCCAAAGTGTGCAATTAAATAATTATAAAAATTTATATTTTAAAAAGAGCAGCCGTCGAGTTTATTCATTCTCGTCGCGATAGAAACAGATTTCAGAACCACTAGTAGAATTGACGATTAAAAAGCAAGTTGTTAACAAGTTTACTTGAATAAAACATATTTTGAATATGAATTTGAAGATGAATATAAAGGAATGATGTCGAATCATATAGATTATAATAGAAAAAGAATAGATAATAGACAAAGTAGGAACCGACATAAGCTTGCGGTTCCTGCTTTGCGCCTTGCAAAAGGTCGTAATTCGTTTGTGGGTTTGGGTATAAGATTCTATAATAAAATTCCACAATCTACATTAACTTTACCTTTACAGCAGTTTAAAGATACTATTAAAAAAAGGCTAATTCAGAAAGCCTATTATACTATTGAGGATTACCTGGAAGATAAGAATGCGTGGATATAGCTTCTCTTCAAGCCTGTACAAGACATTTACAACTATATGTAACTAGTGATAAGAATTATTGTTGGAAAAGAGCAACCGCCGAGTTTCTTGCTCTTCTCGGTAGGAACAGCTTTCCGAACCAGCAGTAGATGTTGACGATTCAAAAGCACTTGTTTACAAGTTTACTTGAATAAAGAATATTTTGAATATAGGTACAGTGATGATCTTACTGGTTTCAATTAATAACTTAAAAACCCGCGATGTTCCGTGCCTAACGACCGTTAACTGAACCATTATAAATTTTATTCCGTTTCTTAATGTTCCCGCGCATTAATACTGAGTCCGGTTCGCACATGCGAAATATATCGTTGTTTTAGAAAATAACTTCGATTTCAATTTTCCAATTTCTAATGTTACGAAATCTTTGAAAATGGATCTTTTATGATATGAGAAATTCAAATTGGTCGATAAAGAGTAAATCAAGTAAATTCTAGAAACTGTTTACTAATATTAGGTCCTTACATATGAAATTGGCGTTTTGTCGTACTGGCCACTTTGATCTCAAATATTACCTTTATGGTTAGGAATTACAAATTCAAATTCATACAGCTATTTACTCATGCATTTGTGTATCAAACCCACTAATTCATTTGTTTTTTCTTATTTTGTTTTTTTCTTTGTGTCACTCTGTTTACAAAATGGAAAACATGAAATATCGCGTTATTTACGAGTATGAGTTCCACCGTGGCACCAGTGCTGCAGAAACGGCTCGAAGGATTAATGATGTGTATGGTGACGGTGTCGCAAAAGAAAACACAGTGCGTTTTTGGTTCCAACGTTTTCGTTCTGGAAATTTCGACCTGCAGAAGAAGCCTCGTGGACGGCCGGAGACCAAAGTTGATAATGAAGAATTGAAGGCTATAGTGGAAGCCGATCCATCGCAAACCACGTCCGAGTTAGCTGCAGGCGTCGACTGCTGCGTTACGTTACTCAACCGGCACAATAATGAAGGAATTTTAAATCGAATCATTACCTATGATGAAAAGTGGATCCTCTACGATAATCGGAAGCGCTCATCGCAATGGCTGAACCCTAGCGAACCAGCCAAATCCTGCCCTAAGCGAAAATTGACTAAAAAAAAGTTGCTTGTAAGTGTTTGGTGGACTAGTGCCAGTGTCGTTCACTACAGCTTTCTTAAATCTGGCCAGACGATCACGGCAGATATCTATTGTCAGCAACTGCAAACCATGATGGATAAGCTAGCTGCTAAACAACCGAGGCTGGTCAATCGCTCTAGGCCACTGCTGCTTCAGGACAACGCTAGACCACACACTGCACAACAGACGGCTACCAAATCAGAGGAGCTTCAATTAGAATGTCTTAGACATCCACCGTACTCTCCGGACCTTGCTCCAACAGATTACCATTTTTTTCGCAATTTGGAAAACTACTTGCAAGGAAAAAAATTCAACTCCGATGGGGCAGTCCAAACCGCCTTCAAAGATTTTATTGATTCCCGCCCGAATGGTTTTTTTAGTAAGGGGATCAATGAACTACCTATGAGATGGCAAAAGTGCATACATAGCAATGGTACATACTTTGATTAATTAAATATATTTCATTAAAAAAAAAACGACTTTATGTTCCTCCCATAGAAAACGCCAATTTTATATGTAAGGACCTAATATTAATTAATGTAAGCTTATTTATTTATTTATTTATTAAAATAATAATTAGCACGGATTAAATCCAATTACACTAATTATGTTATACTTACATTATATTATAATACAACATTACATTATATTATATTCTATAACATTACACTATATATAAAATCATATCAAATTTTCACAAAATTTTAGTAATTCTATTCGAATATGTTGCCATTTACCTGCAAGGATATCACAGTGTGGGGATATATATGTATTTATATAAATTTGAATACATTTACATAAGCTTGTATTCAGTTTTATAAGTTTTAATGCGTTGATATAGGTTTGTATTGGTATATCACACGCTTAGGAATAAGTAGGGATTTCTTTAATAATCACATGTTGTAATTTTTGATTTGTTAAATAATTAATCACCGAGTTTCAAGCTGGTTCTTCTTGGTAAGACCATCTTTCCGTACCAGCTGTAGCTTCATTGTAATTTGACGATTCAAAAGTTATTGTAAAAGCCACATCCGAATAAAGACTTATTTGAGTTTGAGTTTTGTAAGTGCTACGCTGCGCTTTATTGCAATTTGCCACACAACTACTTGTTTTGAATTAGGTCACTTTAATACTAAAGTGCGGTATATATAGGCAAAAAATCACGGATAAAAAATATCCTGTGTCATACACTCACGTCTCCATTAGATCCGGCCGCGTGGTCCGCAATCAGCACCTCCTTGCTCTGGTGGAAGTTCAGCCCCACCACCTGGGCGTCTTCCGCAGCGTAGGGCGCTTCTTCGCGCTTTGACATCTTGTTGAGCCCAAGGCCTCCGCTCACGTTGATCTCGACAGCTTGGTTCGCTTGACCTGAAGATACAGTACTACACTTATTGCTTCATTCAAAGTAATTTTCTAATATATAAAAATGAATCGTTCTCGCCGGTTAAGTAGAATAGACCACCCTCATCCCTTACTGAGGTTTCGTAAAAAACGACTGAGGTAGGTTTACCCACCGTGTGGTATCCGATTCATTTCCTCATTTCTTACCGAGGCGTCGTAAAAGGCTACTACGGTAAGTTGACCCGCCGTGTTGTATCCGGCTGAGTAGAATAGACCACCCTCATTTCTTACCGAGGTGTCGTAAAAGGCTACTACGGTAAGTTGACCCGCCGTGTGGTATCCGGCTGAGTAGAATAGACCACCCTCATTTCTCACCGAGGTGTCGTAAAAGACGACTAAGGTAAGTTGACCCGCCGTGTGGTATCCGGCTGAGTAGAATAGACCACCCTCATTCCTTACTGAGGTGGCGTAAAAGACGACTAAGGTAAGTTGACCCACCGTGTGGTATCCGGCTGAGTAGAATAGACTACCCTCATTCCTTTTTGAGGTGCCGTAAAAGGCTACTAAGGTAGGTGACCCACCGTGTGGTATCCGGCTGAGTAGAATAGAGCAGCCTCATTTCTTACCGAGATATCTCAAAAGGCAACTACGGTAAGTTGACCCGCCGTGTGGTATCCGGCTGAGTAGAATAGACCGCCCTCATTTCTTACCGAGGTGTCGTAAAAGGCAACTACGGTAAGTTGACCCACCGTGTGGTATCCGGCTGAGTAGAATAGACCGCCCTCATTTCTTACCGAGGTGTCGTAAAAGGCTACTACGGTAAGTTGACCCGCCGTGTGGTATCCGGCTGAGTAGAATAGCCCAACCTCATTTCTTACCGAGGTGTCGTAAATTATCCCCAGAATTCTCTAGGTATGTACAGATTTCCTCACGATGTTTTCCTTCATCGGAGAGCGTGTGATAAATTACAATTATAAATTAGATACAAAAGTTTTAACAAAAAACTCATTGATTTTATATAAAATTATATAAAAAAGTAAAGTAAAGTAACAGCCTGTTACTATGTCCACTGGGTTAAGGCCTCCTCTCTCCGTTATCGGAGAGAAGGGTTGGACCTACCACGCTGCTCCAATGCCGATTGGTAGGTTACACATTTCCCCAGAATTCTTTAGAGATATGCAGGTTTCCTCACGATGTTTTGTTTCACCGAAAAGCGTGTGATAAATTGCAATTATCAATTAGACACATGAGTTTGAATAGAAATACTCATTGGTGCCTGTCCGGAGATTGAACCCATGTCGTCTCTAGAGAGTCGCACGGTCTCACCGCTAGGCTATCACAGCTCTAAAGCAATATTATTTAAAATTATATATATAATTTTAAATAAATACATTCAGATTCAAAAAACCAAGAAATTAATAAAACAAATAATCAATTGTAGTATTGCAAAATTTATATGGATCGTTGCGATTTATATTGACTGGCCCGTTGGCGCAGTTAGCAGTGACCCTGTCTTCGGCTCCGTGGGTCGCGGGTTCGATTCCCGCCGAGAACAAACATTTTCTATTTAGGATTTGTTGGTTCTTCGAGTCTGGGTGTATATATGTATTTAAGTATGTATTTAAAACTATATATGTAGTATATTTACCAGTTGTCCGTCACCCATAACACAAGTATTAAGTTACTTACTTTGGGGATGGACGACCGTGTGTGTAAATGTCCCATATATTTATTTATTTATTTATTTATACCGGCACACTTTTAAAAGGAAATAATGCCTTATTTATTGTTCGCCAAGACCCGTATCTTTCTTTTCCTCGGTGTGAGATCAAGACGTGCTAAACTATATCACTAGCAGGCGACACGCGCGTTAATTTCGCAACTGCAGTCAAACGGGACCAAGGTTTCGCACACCGTCGCTTCCATCCGCAATTACATTACCTTGCTTTGTTCTCTTTCGTCAGATTTAACGATGACAATATTAATTCTCTACCCGTGAATTCGTTCATATCAACTTAAGTGTTAAAACACTCTCAATTCGTTAGAAATCAAACCGAAATATTCTTCAAAAGTAAAAATAAACTTATTAATCCATGATACAGTAAACAGAAAATATATATAGTGCTAAATGCATAGTGGACTATGCGTTTTTTCATACCCGATTCAGTTAGGCGGCTGTCGTAAAATACGCAGCCAAATCGTTTGACATGTTTGTAACATTTTGTGCCGACCCAACTTAGAGTGGGATAAGGGCAGGAGGATGATGATAAGTTACTTAATTTAATTACGGACGATCGTGCGTGTAGTTGTCCCATATATTTATTATTTTATAATTTGATGTGTTGTAAGTGTGTTTTTTAGATTCTGTCTAATAAATTTTGTAAAAAGTACCTAATAATAAATATTATTTTGCTATAATCTCAACGAGAGATACATACTTTCCCCGCTTGCCGGATTCGATCATTTCTGCCGCAGCTCCAGGCCTTGACACTGTTTCCCTAATATGGGACGATTGGTCTCTTGCCATCATCCCGACATATCCCGGAAGGCTCGAGAAGAGCAGGAATGTCGATGGTGACAAGACCTCTTTTGATAGTGTCATTATGAGAACTATGGCGGAAAAGCCCGTGTATGCCAAAACTGTCTACCTCTCTTTCCACTACCACGAGATCGGTATGTACGCGGATGAAATCGCGGTACATTGCTAGTAGTGAATAAAATTGTAACAAATAACTTTATTGTTATATGTTAATGTGAAAGTAAAAAAATAGTAGTAAAGTAGCGGCCTGTTACAATCCCACTGCTGGGAATAGGCCTCCTCACTCCGTTTCTGGAGAGAAAGGTTGGAGCTAAGACCTCCCACGCTGCTCCAATGCGGATTGGTAGGTTACACATATCTCCAGAATTCTCTAGAGATATGCAAGATGTTTTCCTTCACCGAAAAGCGTGTGAAAAATTGCAATTATCAATTAGACGCATGAGTTTCAATAGAAGAACTCATTGGTGCCTGCCCGGGTTTGTACTCTTGTTCCCCTCGAAAGAGTCGCACGGTCTCACCGCTGGGCTATCACAGCTTATATCATGTGAAAGTATTAAATAATGTTATTTAAGAATATTTAAACTTACGAACGCGTGTGTTATCCGCGATAACATATATAATTAACATGTACAAATTGCGTAAACATTACGTAATTCTGTCTTAGACTCAAATATTAGAACCTGATTTCCTGTACGTCAAATAATCCATTTATCTAACACGCTGTTGTGAATTGCGCAAATAATAGCAGACGTTCGATAGATTTACATATTTAGTCATTATTAGAACTTTAGTAATAACAAGGTTTTATTTAATTATCGATCTTCTATCTTATTCGAAGAATCTTATAAAATCATAAAGGTATATCTAGTGGTGTAGCTTTCGGAAGGTCACAGACAGGTCAATGCGTAGAGACTCCCAAAACTCGAGGGGCGGGGGCTTCAGACTCTGTCTTACGTAGTATATTTGATAATTGAAGTAGTGACAATGTCTCTCACATTAGGGAATATAAAGAAACCAGATTCCAAGGACGCAACTTTGATACTAACAATTAATTTTAGACAGTTTAGTTGTGGCCTTAGTTTATTTGAGGCCCTAGAATATTCTAAACAGTTTAGATAGAGCACTTGTTTATACTTAATAGTTTAGTTGGGGCCTTCATTTATTTTTATATTTTAGTTCGGGCTCTAGTTATTTTTTGCGCCAGGGCCTAAACTAACTACTGAGTCTATGATAATGAATCTATAAACTCAAATTCAAACTCAAAAAATTTTTTATTCAAGTAGACTGTTTACAGTACTTTTAAATCGTCAAACGTTTATAAACGTAATTATTAATAAATTTTCAAAGCTTAAACTAAAAGGATTGATTGAAATTGCATTGGGAACTTGAGTATACGTCGATGCTTCAAACAAGTCAAGTTTAAAAATATTTTTACAAAATTCATGTCCCTACTGTTAACCGTTAAGGAGTTCTCTCGTCTGGAGCCAATTCTGGCAGCATCTGATCATGCTTATCATAAAGGTAAATTTTTATCGGGACTGGAGCAGTATGTAAAATTTCAGCTCAATCGGACACCGGGAAGTGGGTCAAATTTAACTTGGAAGATTCCACCTTCACACACACACACGGAAAGCTGAATAAAAGCTTTTAAAAAGAACATATTTTGGTTGGGTTTTCACTTACCTTGCCTTCTGGATAGTTTGAGAAATACGTCTTCTAATGAAATACAGCTGTACATAGTGAGGAGGGCCTGCGGTGACTCTTCGGCTAACAGTCTGCCGCTACGCATCAGACCGATCTGAAATATTTGAAATCATTTTAAGTTAAAACAATTTCTTCTAGTCTGTTGTATTACAGTTGTGCGACAGTCCGACTCTTTCAAGGGTCATTTATCACATGCTTTTCGGTGAAGGTAAACGTCGTGAGGAAACCGGCATATCTCCAGAGACTCCTGGGGATATGTGTAACCTACCAATCCCCATTGGAGCAGCATGGTAGGTCTTAACTTTACAGTTAAGCGAAGAGAGGAAAAATGGAGAGAGAAGTACTATACCTAGCTTTGGGATAGTTACAGGCCTTTATTTTTTGTCTGTGGAAACTCTATCGTAAAAAATATCATTAGTCTTTATGCCGTGTGGTATCCGGCTGAGTAGAATAGGTCTATTCTACTCACCCTCATTTTCTTACCGAGGTGTCCAAAAGGCGACTAAGGTAGGTCGACTCGCCGTGTGGTATACGGCTGAGTAGAATAGTTCTATTCTACTCACCCTCATTTTCTTACCGAGGTGTCCAAAAGGCGACTAAGGTAGGTCGACTCGCCGTGTGGTATCCGGCTGAGTAGAATAGGTCTATTCTACTCACCCTCATTTTCTTACCGAGGTGTCCAAAAGGCGACTAAGGTAAGTCGACTCGCCGTGTGGTATCCGGCTGAGTAGAATAGGTCTATTCTACTCACCCTCATTTTCTTACCGAGGTGTCCAAAAGGCGACTAAGGTAGGTCGACTCGCCGTGTGGTATACGGCTGAGTAGAATAGGTCTATTCTACTCACCCTCATTTTCTTACCGAGGTGTCCAAAAGGCGACTAAGGTAGGTCGACTCGCCGTGTGGTATCCGGCTGAGTAGAATAGGTCTATTCTACTCACCCTCATTTTCTTACCGAGGTGTCCAAAAGGCGACTAAGGTAGGTCGACTCGCCGTGTGGTATCCGGCTGAGTAGAATAGGTCTATTCTACTCACCCTCATTTTCTTACCGAGGTGTCCAAAAGGCGACTAAGGTAGGTCGACTCGCCGTGTGGTATCCGGCTGAGTAGAATAGGTCTTTTCTACTCACCCTCATTTTCTTACCGAGGTGTCCAAAAGGCGACTAAGGTAGGTCGACTCGCCGTGTGGTATCCGGCTGAGTAGAATAGGTCTATTCTACTCACCCTCATTTTCTTACCGAGGTGCCCAAAAGGCGACTAAGGTAAGTCGACTCGCCGTGTGGTATCCGGCTGAGTAGAATAGGTCTATTCTACTCACCCTCATTTTCTTACCGAGGTGTCCAAAAGGCGACTAAGGTAGGTCGACTCGCCGTGTGGTATACGGCTGAGTAGAATAGGTCTATTCTACTCACCCTCATTTTCTTACCGAGGTGTCCAAAAGGCGACTAAGGTAGGTCGACTCGCCGTGTGGTAGCCGGCTGAGTAGAATAGGTCTATTCTACTCACCCTCATTTTCTTACCGAGGTGTCCAAAAGGCGACTAAGGTAGGTCGACTCGCCGTGTGGTATCCGGCTGAGTAGAATAGGTCTATTCTACTCACCCTCATTTTGTTACCGAGGTGTCCAAAAGGCGACTAAGGTAGGTCGACTCGCCGTGTGGTATACGGCTGAGTAGAATAGGTCTATTCTACTCACCCTCATTTTCTTACCGAGGTGTCCAAAAGGCGACTAAGGTAGGTCGACTCGCCGTGTGGTATACGGCTGAGTAGAATAGGTCTATTCTACTCACCCTCATTTTCTTACCGAGGTGTCCAAAAGGCGACTAAGGTAGGTCGACTCGCCGTGTGGTATACGGCTGAGTAGAATAGGTCTATTCTACTCACCCTCATTTTGTTACCGAGGTGTCCAAAAGGCGACTAAGGTAGGTCGACTCGCCGTGTGGTATACGGCTGAGTAGAATAGGTCTATTCTACTCACCCTCATTTTCTTACCGAGGTGTCCAAAAGGCGACTAAGGTAGGTCGACTCGCCGTGTGGTATCCGGCTGAGTAGAATAGGTCTATTCTACTCACCCTCATTTTCTTACCGAGGTGTCCAAAAGGCGACTAAGGTAGGTCGACTCGCCGTGTGGTATACGGCTGAGTAGAATAGACCACCCTCATTTCTTCCGAGGTGTCGTAAAAGGCGACTAAGGTAAGTTGAAGTCAGGCAGGCGGCCGGTCGTAAAATACGTAGCGAAATCATGTGAAAACATATTTGTAACATTCTATCGACCCCACTTAGAGTGGGATAAGGGCAGTAGGATGCTGAGTCTGTGGTTAAGTAAAGAAATTTCCCAGAAACGCATGCAAACGTGACTATTTTATCAAAGAAATTTAAAGCCGATCACGTAATTTAAGAGTTTAAATTACTTAAGTATAGGGCGGAAATTCGTCCATTTGCAAAAGACAATAATATAAATTAAATTTTCAATACTTACACAATGCGCCTGTCTCGCCTCCTCGATATAATGTGTTGTTATGATGACGGTCTTGTCCCCGGAACTGGTGATCCGAACTAGATGGGTCCATATGGACTGTCTGAGGAGGGGGTCCACGCCCACCGTGGGCTCGTCCAGGATCAGCAGCTCCGGGTCGTGCATCAACGCCACGGCGAAAGACACTCTCCGCTGTTGACCGCCACTGTGGAAGATAAGTTTATTTAGAACAACTACTGGCCATTGTCTTAAAATTTACTATTAACCCTACTACAAGTTTCCATCGTTGTGATAGCGAAATTATTACAAACCATATAGAATAGGAGCTGTGATAGCCCAGCGGTGAGACCGTGCGACTCTTTCGAGGGGAACACGAGTTCAAACCCGGGCAGGCACCAATGAGTTTTTCTATTAAAACTCATGTGTCTAATTGGTAATTGCAATTTATCACACGCTTTTCGGTGAAGGAAAACATCGTGAGGAAACCTGATATCTTTAGAGAATTCTGGAGATATGTGTAACCTACCAATCCGCATTGGAGCAGCGTGGTAGGTCTTAGCTCCAACCCTTCTCTCCATAAACGGAGAGAGGAGGCCTATTCCCAGCAGTGGGATTGTAATAGGCCGCTACTTTACTTTTTACTTTTATATAGAATAGCTTGATTAATTTTTTGTGAGGAATTTCAAGCAGAAATTGCTATTATGTATATGGTTACATAAAATAATTAATATTAATAATAATATATTGGACACTTACACACACCGTCATCAGTCCCCAAAGTAAGTAACTTAATACTAGTGTTATGAGTGACAGACAACTGGTAAATATATACATATATAATTTTAAATATATACTTAAATACAAATTCACACCCAGGTTCGAAGAACCAACAAATTGTGTATAGAAAATGTTTGCCCTGGGCGGGAATCGAACCCGCCAGCCACGGAGCTGAAGGCTGGGCCACTACCCACTGCGCCAACGGGCCAGTCAATAGAATTGCTTGATCCATTTTTATTAGGAATTTCAAGCTGAAATTTCTATTATGTAAATAATATAAGGTTATACACAATCATTACTTTTAAAATAATTTATTGAATTTCATTAGTTTTTTTAAAGTAACCTTATAAGCTAAATTATTACATATATAAACTCCACCGCCGCCACAATACACAAGCGCCGCACACATTCACAACCACAATCTCGATAATCGTTTCGCTCCGTAAACGAAGCATTATAAGAAGAAAGACTCTACGATAAAATCGAAAATCTGCGTATTTTTAAATACCGTACATTCAGAATAGACACCACTAAAAATTTCCAAAATTTGCAATTCGCAAAGGCTTATAGCGTATTTCCTTATGTTTTGTGAAAAATGAATGAATCATTATGTGCTATATACTACGAAATGGCTTGACCGATTTTACTTAAATTTTCAGCCAATTTCTTTTTTTCAAAATTTACAATTAATTGATGATGGTGTAAAGTTTGGTGGCGATTGGAGTATATATATATAACTGTCAATGACAGTTTCTTTACTAAACATCATTCTCCTGCCCTTAGTGGGATAAGGAGTCGGCACAACATGTTTTAAGCATGTTTTAATTTGGCTAGGTATATTACGACCGGCCGCCTGCCTGACGTCAACTTACCTTAGTCACCTTTTACGATACCTCGGTAAGAAATGAAGGTGGTCTATTCTACTCAGCCGGGTATCACACGGCGGAGTTTCTTAACTAATGATATCTTTAAATTAAGCCCAGTGAGTTTATATAGTTAAAAATATTTATTCTCATTACATTCCATATCAAATATTAAATCGAGTCTCACATTATCCATAATTTTTGCTACAAGTATTATATATTCCACTCACAAATCCGCGTTGTTTTTCCAATATGAAGCACAAAAATTACGAATAATTTTGTAGATTAATAAGGATATTTTTTTCGGTCTAAATTAAAATTCTGTAGAATCATATACAGGACAATTACCTACTATATTGAAGCATATGGAAAATTGGTGACCATTATTCTGTATCCAAGTATAAGTATACTTTAGCTTTTAGTATACTTTAACTTTTAAGTATAAGTATACAAAGCACTTGTTTACAAGTGTAAACAAGTGCTTTGCGGCATCTATTTGACTTAGTGAGGAACACATCGCGACCACCTATCTGCTTAGCATACGACCTAGACATCTTATCTATTTAGATACCTTATCTATCATCATTGTTCTGCCTTTATTCTTCCCTAACCCCTCGTTTGGCTGACCGGAACTAAATGTTAAAATTAAAATTCAAATTAGAGAATTTCTGTTACTAAAAAGATATTCACTTTATGAATATTTGATAGATGTATAATGTTATCATGACCTTTATTAATAATTATTTAATAAGATAGTTAAAAGTTATATTGTATTGAAAATAATTTAACGTTTAATTAAACTATTTGTTTTTGCATTACGTATCCAACTTTGTAACCGACTGAATATAATCATTATCAAATAATTATTATCTAAACTTATTATAAAATAAACTCCCCAAAGCTGTCTGTCTGTATGTAATCGATTTTCTCAAAATATACCGAACGGATTTTAATATCCGGTTGAGTAGAATAGACTACCCTCTTTCTTACCGAGAGGTCGTAAAATACGACTAAGGTAAGTCAGGCAGGCGACCGGTCGTAAAATACGTAGCCAAATCATGTGACAACACGTTTGTAATATGTTGTGCCGACCCCATTTAGAGTGGGATAAGGGCAGGAGAATGATGTATGTCCTTAACATTTATAATGTATATATTGTAGATTGCCCCCCTGTGGGGCGTGGGCCCCATATTGAGAAACACTGTTGTAACCTATTCATATTGTACTGTGTGCAAACACGCTAACGGCGGGCCATTACTCGATAATAGGTATGACAAATCGATTGTTCTTGGCCACAAACATGTTTTGTTTATCCAAATATGAAATTAAATACCTGCAAGATTGTTATATCGCGTGCCTCCTTTGTGTCGAGTGTTTACTGGTAACAAATCAAAATTATACCACACAGTGCTATTTTATTTGATTGATTGTAATGTAACGGCCTGTTACTATCCCACTGCTGGGAATAGGCATTCGTGTCCTTTTCAATCTTCAAATTTAAAATATAAACAAAATATTCAAGTAAACTTGTCAACAAGAACTTTGAATAGTCAACTCTAATGCTGTTTCGGAAAGTTATTCCTACCGAGAAGATCCAACAAGAAACTCGGAGGTTGCTCTTTTCAAATTATAATTCTTATATATATTCTCTAAACCTCGAAGTGCATTATTTATTGCCGCGTCTATACATAATTTTGAAGGACGAAGTTTTTTCAATATCCGCGCTATTACCTCATAACCATATTCCATTATTCGAGATTATCATTTGCCATCCCATCTTAATTAAATAAATAAATATATGAGACACTTACATACACACTCGTCCGTCCCCAAAGTAACTAATTTAATACTTGTGTTATGGGTTTCGGAAAACTGGTAGATATACTACATATAATTTTAAATACATACTTAAATACAAATATATACCCAGACTCGAAGGACCAACAAATTGTTTATAGCAAATGTTGGCCCTCGGCGGGAAACCAATCCGCGACCCGCGGAGCAAAAGGCAGGGTTAGTAACCACTGCGCCAACGGGCCAGTCAAATCAAGTCAATTTTAGTCTACATCAAGCGGATATAAAAACACCATAGAAAATTTATTGCTGGCTTCGAAAATGATATCTGCAATTGTATTATGCAAAAAATCGCAAATAATTTTAATGTACTAAACGTGAAACGTAACGTACTAATTACTGCTTGACTGTTAGATCTTCAAAGTTTTTGCTCATTTAATAATAATTTATACGACGCGTGAAGTTTAAGTTTTTTTTATGTGAAAACCGGTTTTAATGTTGCCATCGCACCGGATAGTGATTATAGATTAAAATATGATAATCTGGAACATTTAGTATCGTATATAGTTGCTAATATGTTTCGACTAACTGTGCCCTGACTTCACCCGCGTGTAAATCAGTATAAAAGTAAAAGTAAAGTAACAGCCTGTTACTATGCCCACTGCTGGGCTAAGGCCTCCTCTCTCCGTTATTGGAGAGAAGGATTGGAGCTAAGACCTACCACGCTGCTCCAATGCGGATTGGTAGGTTACACACATCCCTAGAATTCTCTAGACATGCAGGTTTTCTCACGATGTTTTCCTTCACCGAAAAGCGTGTGATAAATTGCAATTATCAATTCGACACATAAGTTTTTAATAGAAAAACTCATTGGTGCCTGCCCGGGGTTTGAACCTATGTCGTCTCTAGAGAGTCGCACGGTCTCATCGCCAAGCTATCACAGCTTCATAAATAAATCGTAAATCAGTATATTAAATTGAAATTTTGAACATAAAAGTATACTACCCGGCATTAAATAATGCACATCGATATTTAAAACAGCCGGCCAGTTCGGTTTCGTAGAGCGCTGTCTCTGTCACTCAGTTAGTATGTGTCGTTTTGTACGGGTCCGTCAGTCAGTGCGACAGAGACAATGCTCTATGAAGCAGAATCTAGCCGATTTTCTCTCTCTAAGCTATGTGCATTATTTGTTGCCGGGTACTATAGTTATTGTTAGTTAACTATAAGAGATAGAGACAAGCTGTCCAGTACATTACTTTAGTGTATATGTGCTGGTTACACAGTACACGTTGCGCGCGACCAAATCTCACAGTAGGTGAGTTTTTTTACAATCATTCGACCTCATCAATATAAATTAAGCAAAAACCGTTATGTACTATTAATCTAAATATTTTGGAAAGAAATTCAATAGTGAAAACCGTACGATTATCCGTTCAGTAGATTTTAAAAAATCGATTATATACAGACAGACAGCTTTTGGGGACTTTGTTTTATAATAAGTATAGAAGAGTTGTAAATTGGCCAATTTAAGATTTTATTCACTAAATATTCTAATATTCCCATACCTTTCCAGATACTATATACCACAGTTTAGTAAAGAGCCATTTAGAGTCCATTAGATTGATTAATTAATGGAATTATCACTTTACATTTTAAAAGCGCTGTTAAAGGGAGGCTGATAGAAAAAGCACACTATACTATGTAGATGATAAAAATGCATGGATATAGCTACTCCTCTACCCTGTACAAGATAATAATAACGAAATGTAACTAGTTATAAGTTATTCTATTTGAAAACAGCAACCACCGAGTTTCTTGCTGGCTCTTCTCGGTAGGAACAGCTTTCCGAACCAGCGGTAGATTTTGACGATTCAAAAGCATTTGTTAACAAGTTTACTTGAATATTTTGAATTTCAATACAATTTCTTTGTAATTTTATAGTGAAATCTATCTTTCATTTATTATTTATTTATTAGTTATGCTTCGGTTACAGGGTAAAATTACTAGTTAGCTTGTATCTGTAGTAAATGTGTGCAATGCTCGTATAGATTAGCTGTTGATCCTGCATAGCACTTTACTTTTACCATTTTTTTATATTTGTTTGATCGGGTATAATTACAAAATTATTATTTTTTTGTAGTTTAAAGATCTCAATGACGAATTACGGGATTCGCGCTATACGTTTGAATTTACTGATTCTTAACACGTTGATGTTTCGATATTCGTAAAATGTCCAAAGATTATATTTATATTTTGAGGTTCAATTTAGTCCACCTGCCTTCATCCCACTCTAACTGGGGTCCGGCACAACATGGCATAAAACATGTTGTCACATGATTTGGCTACGTATTTTACGACCAGCGACATGCGTGACGTCAACTCACCTTAGTCGTATTCTACGACACCTCGGTAAGAAATGAGGGTGGTCTATTCTACTCAGCCGGATATCACACGGCATATGAGGTTCAATTTAGTATATATGGAATATTTTTGATATCATTTATTGTGCTTTTCATGTTCAAGAGCAAACGCCGAGATTCTTGCTGGCTTTTCTCGGTAGGAACAGCTTTCTGAACCTGCAGTAGAGTTGACGATTCAAAAGCACTTGTAACTTTACTTGAATAACGAATATTTTGAACTTAATTTAATTTGAATTGTAATTGAATAGCGCTTAGTCGAATAAAGGCATAATATCGTCAGGAATTCCGCGTCGGCCACCAGTGGCTGAGACGACAGTTAACGTGATTGATAAGTCGTATCTGGAAAGGTGCTTAAAAGCAATAGCGTTACAAAAGAGCTCAAAAACGACTATAATGAAATAGAAAACAAAAGTAGACACGTTAAAATTACAGCATGCGCGTGCGCACGCTAATAGGAGGCATCGTCTGACAATGTGTATGACAAATCGAATGTTCCGCGGTGTTTACGCCTTTCCATTGTTCTACGGGACCGTTCGAGCGGTCAACGCACAGACGGACTAGGGTTGACAACTGCATACTACATGTAGTAGTAAGTAGTTAAGTAGAGGCCTGCTACAATCTCACTGCTGGGAATAGGCCTCCTCTCTCCGTTTCTGGAGAGAAGGGTTGGAGCTAAGACCTACCACGCTGCTCCAATGCGGATTGGTAGGTTACACATATCCCCAGAATTCTCTAGGGATATGCAGGTTTTCTCACGATGTTTTCCTTCACCGAAAAGCGTGTGATAAATTGCAATTATCAATTAGACACATGAGTTTTAATAGAAGAACTCATTGGTGCCTGCCCGGGTTTGAACTCGTGTTCTCCTCGTAAGAGTCGCACGGTCTCACCGCTGGGCTATCACAGCTCTCATACTACATGACATAAAGTATATTTAGGTCTGAGAAGAATATCACAATCAATTTCAGCTTTGCCATTAGAGCAGTTTAAGCTACTAAGCGTGGATCCTCGCAGAGTCTGTACAAATTCAAAATATTCTTTATACGAGTAAACTTGTAAACAAGTGCTTTTGATTCGTCAACTCTACTGCTGGTTCGGAAAGCTGTTCCTACCGAGAAGAGCCAGCAAGAAACTCGGCGGTTTCTCTTTTAAAAAACATAAATTTTATAACTAGTTACATTTAGTCATTGCTGTCTTGTACAGGGTAGAAGTACATCTTTCACACATCCTTATCATCTAAGTAATCTTCAACAGTATATTAGGCTTTCTGTATCAGCTTCTTTTTAACAGTGTTTTTAAACTGCTGTTGAATTGATTTCAAAAATTAATTGCGGAATTTTATTATAGAATTTTATACCCAAACCCACAAACGTTTGACGTACTTTTGCAAGGCGCAAAGCAGGAGTCGCAAGCTTATGTCGGTTCCTACTTTGTCAGTTATATACATCACGTATCGTTTTATAATTCTTTATATTTTTATGTAAAAATTTTTCGTGTGCTTATGGCGTCATGTCATGGCGTCTAACTCCTGATGATGTTTCGGTTGCGGGGCAAGACGATTGTTGAGTTTGTGATAGTGAACGTGTGTACTGCTTGTGTATTGTGGTGGCAGTGGTGGAGGTTTGTGCATGTGTTATCCTGGCTGTATCAGGTATGAAAAAACGGATAGTCCACTGTAAATTTAGCACTATATATATTTTCTATTTACTGTATCGACAGGATGACAACAAATGTTTGACAGGTACGAAACGATTGAACATTTATTTATTTCACATAATTATGTATTCGTCGATTTTTCATTGTTTTAAGATGTATTCTGCTATTCGGGGCGGAGGCAAATCCAACGAATCAAAAACCATGTAAATTGGTCCAGCAGATCTCGAGTTATAAGTGTTGTAACAAACCCGACTTTGTTTTATATATGTATATACTAGTTGTGGCTTCGCCCGCTTCGAAAATCAGTTGTCGCAAAAAAAATCCAAATTGAAATTTTGAACATAAAAGTAGTTATTGTGAGTTAACCGTAAGAGATAGAAACATGCTATCGCGGACTTTTGTGTAGTATTTTTATAGATCTTCAATTCTCTAGTACATTTCTTTAGCGTAACTCTGCTGGTTTACGCAGCACACGCGACTAAAGCTCCCAGCAAGCAAGTTTTTTAACAACTGCTCCATCTCTTCATACTGATATGTACTATTTACCTAAACCATCCGGAAGTATTGCACTATCCTTTGGTGAAAACCGTACCAAAATCTGTTCAGTAGATTTTGAGAAAATCGATTACATACAGACAGATTTTTAGGACTTTGTTTTATAATAAGTATAGATAAGATTCAAGTTTTGTTCAACAGTAAAAATATGATGTAGTGATAAATTGTATATGTTTATAACACTATAGTTAGCAACCCTAGTACGGACTGACAATGGTTATGCATGAATTAGACATGGGAAACTCTATACAATGACCGTTCATGTGTTTCTGTCTATTGTACTACTGTAAACAAATATTGACGCTAACTTTATGAATAACTCGGTAAATTTAGTTCTTTTTGTTATCTTTGTTGCGTTAATTGCTTACGAGTGGTGAAACAAGCTTTTTGACACTGTACTCGACGTATTTCATCAGATCTCTAAATATATATAATACAGGCTTACCTAGTTTGGGGGCTACGACTAAATGCTATCTCAAACTCAAACTCAAAATCAATTTATTCAAGTAGACTGTTTACAGTACTTTTGAATCGTCAAATGTTTTCAAGAAGTTACCACTGATTCGGAACTTTGTTCCTACCGAGAAGGACCAGCAAGAAACTCGGCGGCCATTCTTTTTTTTGATTTACTTTTTTACAATTTCATTGATGGTTACAGATTAATCGTAATCAATTAATCAATCAAATAATCTTCAATTTTATAGTAAGCTTTATGTAGCAGCATCGTTTTAAGATAATTTCTAAACTTGTGTATCTATATTTAATGTCAATTTTAGTTAAGTTAAGATATGTCCATGTAACCATCTTTTTGGAAAATAAAACATTTCTTTTTATTTTATTTCATAAGAGACATTAACGAGACACACGGGACTGTCGCTAAAATAAGTAACTATTTTGGTAAAATACTTTTTGTGCGTGTGACAGACACTGGTAAATATATACTATACATATATAACTATTATATATATACTAGCAATGCCCCGCGGTTTCACCCGCGTCCATACCGATCTCGTGGTAGTGGAAAGTCTACGAAGTCGGACTATAGATTTATTTTATAGATTATTTCATTATAAAAATGGGTATCATTAGTATTCTTGGAATAAGAGCTAACTCACCAAATGCAGGTCCTGCTATAACCGTCGCTACAATGAATTTGTTATGGCATTATTTTCTTTCGATTTACATTCTTAAATTCGTAATATTTTTTGATTTGGATGTCGGATTTTAATAATTTAAAAAGTATTTTACAGGAATTGAAACAGTTTTTAATAAGAATATTTATCATTTAGTGGGATAAGGATTAATACGGAGATATGAATAAAATGGTTTAATTATTGTCGGAAATTTTATCAAGTTAGTTGTTATATTGGTATAAATATGATAGTTAGACATATGGTATCGCGGACTTTTTTGTGGATATTGATATGTTCTATAATACTGTAGAACATTTTTTTGTTCTATCATCAAGTTTCCGCAGCGCACGCGATGAAAGATTTTTACGACTAAATTTTCACACCTTATTACAATTTTATTAGGGATCCCAATTTTTTTTGAAAATGTAATATAGCCTAGAAGCCCTAAGAAGCAGCTTTCCAATGGTGAAAGAATTTTTGGAATCGGTCCAGTAGTTTTTGCGTGAAAACATTACAAACATACATACATACAAATAAACATACAAATCTTTCCTCTTTATAATATTAGTATAGATGATGCAAATATACACCTAGAATGGAAAAACCAACAATTTGTTTAAAGACAATATCGGTTCTCGGCTGGAATCGAATCCGCGACCCACGGAGCTGAACTCTGGGCCTTGCGCTGCGCTTTGGATGATCAGTTTCCTCTTTTTAAAAGCTTTTATTTAGCTTGCCGTGTGTGTGTGTGAAGATGGAATCTTGCAAGTTAAATTTGACCCACTTCCCGGTGTCCGATTAAGGTGAAATTTTACATACTGGTCCAGTTCCAATGACAATGCATGTGTATGATTTTTTATTACTGATATATTCGAATTTAAATTCAAAATATTCTTTATTCTTTAAACTTGTAAACAAGGGCTCGGTAAGCTGTTCCTACCGAGAAGAATCAGTAAGAAACTCGGCGGTTGCTCTTTTCAAATAATAATTCTTATCACTAGTCACATATAGTTTTAATTATTAATGTCTTGTACAGGGTCGAAGAGTAGCTATATCCACGCATTATTATCGACTAAATAATCCTCAATAGTATAGTAAGCTTTCTGTTTCAGCCTTCTTTAACAGTATATATACTAAAGCCTTAATTACTTGGCACTACGACCAGTTCCATATCCAACTGAGTTCAAATTCAAAATATTATATTTGAAGAATTGTAAACAAGTGATTTGAATCGTGAATCGTTGGCTCTTCTCGGTAGGAACAAAAAAAGAAATATCGCAAAAAATATAATGATAATCAGTTAAGTACTGCAATTATAATAAATGTATATTTAAGAAATCAAGGTTTCATTTTACGATAATCTGGAAGTATTTATTTATCATTGTATAAATAAATTGGGTTTAAAATAACACATCCTTGTTTACTTTTAAAGCGGCCGATATAAAAAAGATTTTTGTTGCCCAAAAAAAGCCATACGGGCTTTCTATAATATGAAGCAACGTGAGTCCCTTCGCGAAAAGTACCAAGAAATAGGCATACTGACTGTAGCATCACAGTATATATATAGTAATATTCTATTTGTACGGAAAAATATAAGTACGTATAAAACAAAATTTGATGTATATCATAGACATACGAGAGGTCACAAACAGCTTGCGATACCTGCGTCGCGACTCAGCAGAGTTAGCAACTCATTTGTTGGTCTCGCTATTCGCTTCTATAATAAAATTCCTCAATCCATTCTAGACCAGTGTACAGAAAGATTCCAATCAAGTGTAAAAAATATGCTTATACGTAAAGCATATTACAAAATTGAAGATTATTTGGTTGATAAGAAAGCCTGGATTTGAAAATCCTTCAGCTTCATACAAGACAGCGGTTTAATAATGTATAATTGAAAACATTTAAAAGATTGCCCGCCGAGTTTCTTGGTGGTTCTTCTCGGTAAGAGCAACATTCCGAACCAGTTGTAGCTTCATTAATCATATTGATGCTTGACGATTCAAAAGTGCCTGAAATGGTTTATTTGAATAAAGATTATTTTGATTTGATTTGATTTGAACCCACATTGTATGTACAATGTAAACAAATGTATTCAAATACACCTAACCGCTACATATCAAATCATATCAAATATTGGTGTCGAATGTCCTTATTCTTTTGCACCAAGTTTGCGCCAACTACATACTACTGATACTACAACTATGTAATAGATTTTAGAACTAAATACGCAAAGAAACGTGATGACCTCTCTAAGAAGCTCTACTAGCGTCGGGGACGTCGTCCTGTGAGGACGGATCTAATCATATATCTGTATTACTGCTTATCCCATTAAATGTTTAAATTTAATTAAATATTTTATTAATAACTGTTTCAATAGCTGTAAAATACTTTCTAGATTATTAAAATCCGACATTCCAATCAAAAGATATTACGAATTTAAGAATGTAAATCGAAAGAAAATAATACCATAATAAATTCATTGTAGCGACCGTTATAGAAGAGCATTATAGAAGGCATTTTTTATAATTAAATAATCTACAAAATAAATCTATCCGACTTTGTAAACTTTCCACTACCACGAGATCGGTATGGACGCGGGTGAAACCGCGGGGCTTTGCTAGTCATCCATAAATATGTAATGTGCTTTACGCATAAACATATTTCTTATACTTAACTAGAAATACGTGCGGCTTCACTCGCATGAAATTTGACATTTAGCACGTTATAGTGGCATGAGACTGGCTTTCTCATACCCTACACCGCTTTTTATACCTATTCCCCCCTCTAAACTACAATTCCACACCGATTTGCTTCCACCCCCACTAAAAGTTATTGTAAAACGACCTCTTCAACTGAATTTACATGAAACGGTTATGTGCTATTAACCTAAACCTTTCGGAGGAATTGCACTACCTTTTAATAAAAACCGTACTAAAATCCGTTCAGTAGATTTTGAGAAAATCGATTACATACAGACAGACAGCTTTGAGGACTTTATTTTATAATAAGTATAGATTTTAAACCTTTCTGTAGACTGGTCTAGTATGGATTGTGGAATTTAGAGGCCGCTTGCTCAATCATACCTACATAACAGACTATCAAGCTATATCAAAGCTGTATCATATTTTAATTAAAGATTTAATTAAAGCCCTAAATTGTTTAATGCGCATCTTTTTAGACATCGATAATCAAATCGTAATCGACGATACTTTCTTAACATAAATGTCGACACAAAAAACAATAAGAACAAGATCAATTATATTAGTTTATATAAAGAAACCGGCTATATTTACGTCTTATTCTAGGAGGTTAGGTCTTATTTATGAGCTCTTTTTCTTAAAATCTTGACTGGCGAATCTTAATTCGCGATCTTCTTAAGTCACGATTCGTTATTGAATAAGTTATTTTAAAGTTTTTAAGAGACGGACTTTTTAAAAGAACTATTTTTAGAAATCTATTTTTTATTTCGTTATTATTTTATAGTAACGAAAAAATCAGCAGTGACGCATTGATGTTTTAAACTCATACCCTTCCTTAAAGGTTAAAGATACTTATAGATTACCAATTGCACTTTAATAATTGTTTAAGTGCAATTGGTAATTCTGTTCATTCGCTATATTTATATCAATCCTACTAATCCTACTAATATTATAAATGTCAAAGTTTGTGAGTATGGATGGATGTTTGTTACTCTTTCACTTTCTTTGATTTGGATGAAACTTTACAGTTATATAGGTTATACATCAGAATAACATATAGGCTACAATTTGTAATGATTTAATCTAATTATAACGATACATGTCAATAAAGTCGAAAAAATCTGGCCTCTGAGAGTTATCTTGGCGTACGCTGCTTAAACTATTTGGACTTACGCAAAGATGATGTAGCATAGTATTATTTGACTTGAATAGTTCTAAATAAAAGTCCGCGACAGTATATCTCTACCTTTTATATGGAAGCCACTGTGACTAAAATTGTGAATCATAAAGTTAATTAAAATAGGATACTATTTTACAATGCATATTTTAGTATATTTATCAGATTCTTATAAAAATCAATACATTTGTTGCTTTCAGTATTTCATGTCGGTAAACTTTGGCTTTAACACAAAGTAATTTGGCCGAATAGTTTAAAAGTTATCACGATATAATTGACTTGAATGGAGCGCCATAGAGTGCCTTATATGCGCGGGGCGCGAAGATTGTATGGAATCCTTTTGTTTTTAAGTTAGACATCTGAAATTTTGGAAGTAGGAGTAAATAAACAAATATAAGTATATTTTTTAATATACTTAAAGTAAAAAAAATTAAACCTAAAATGATCTGCCACGAAACTTAATGTGTCAGACCAAATTCCACGCGAGCGAAGCCGCGAGCAAAACCTAGTACATTATATTTCTACAGGTCATTAATACTAACAGTTCTAAGTAATTCGGTTTATTTGTCATCGCAATAGAGTTCAACGAACTAAATTTCGCAAACTGTTTCAAATCATTTTGCTGACGTGAAACATTCGTGACTCAGTAATAAGAATTGCTTTTAGAATAATTATGTAAGACTTAGACATGTCCGGTCTGGTTTTTGACTAAAAACCTCTTGTACTTATGGAGATATTATAGCCAAAAGGGGAGGAGGGGGGGAAAACTGTCATACAATTAAAAATATCAAATAGTCAACATAATTTTTCACTTACAATAATTGATGACTTCTTGATGTGAACCTAGCATGCTTATAGGGTACCATACATATTATGATATATATTACAACTTATGTCAGTCCGGGTCTTCTCGATACCCTTGTGAGGGTACCGGGATAAGGGCCTCGAGACAAACCTCTTTGCCCGGGCTGATCCTCGCAGGCCTGTGGGCCTAGTCAGTATTCGAGCCAGTTGGCCCAGGTCACCTAGGTGACCTGAGGGATGTCTTGTTCGGTGGTAAGGTCTGGGAATAGTAACTCCCAGACCGCTGAGTCTAATTCGGGTACAACTTATGTGTCTTATTGATAATTTCAATCCATCACACGCTTTGCCGTGAAAGAAAATATTGTGAATATTTCTACATATCTCTGTAGAGTGGTATGTGTAATCTACCGATGATTGAATAATTTTTATCTCGTAAAGTCCAGCAGGCCTACCATGAACTCTTATTGCGACTCAATTGAAGACTAAACTATAATACCCGGCAATAAATAATGCACATCGAGACTTAGAGAGAAAATCGGCTAGATTCTGCTTCATAGAGCATATTTATAAGGTTTTAAGCTAACCAAAAAAGGCATGCAAACGGATAGTCCACTCTACATTTAAAATTACATATACATATAAATAAATATATAAATATATGGGACACTTACACACACGGTCGTCCGTCCCCAAAGTAACCTAATAATTGTGTTAAGGGTGACAGAAAATTGGTATATTAGTAAATACTACATATATAACTTTTTATATAAACTTAAACTATACACCTAGGCTCGAAGAACCAACAAATTGTTTATAGAAAATGTTGGCCCTCCGCGGTATTCAAATCTGCGACCCGCGGAGCTGAAGGCAGGGTCACTACCCGCTGCACCAACGGGCCAGTCATCTATACTTATTATAAAACAAAGTCCCAAAAAGCTGTCTGTCTGTATGTAATCGATTTTCTCAAAATCTACTGAACGGATTTTTGTACGGTTCTCACCAAAAGATAGTGCAATACTTCCGGATGGTTTAAGTAAATAGTACATATCGGTATTATGTAAATTGTCTCAAAGAGATCGCACAGTTGTTAAAAACATACTTGCTGGGAGCTTTAGTCGCGTGCGTTGCGTAAACCAGCAGAGATACGCTGAAGTAATGTACAAGAGAATTGTAGATCTATAAAAATACTACAAAAAAGTCCGCAATAGCATGTCTCTATCTCTTATGGCTAACTCACAATAACAACTTTTATGTTTAAAATTTGAGTTCTAGAAAAAAATTGTGATTTCTACGCGGGCGAAGCCGCTGGCACAGCTAGTATTATATATTTTCTATTTACTTTATTGCTGATTATAGGAAAACAATTTTATGTTTACTTTTGCTGATAAGTGCAAATCATCCCTAGAACTTGTATGTTTAATAAATTATGTCAATAAGCGAATGAATATTGTCAATTCTGACAAACGAAATTACCAGTCAATTCGGAGTGATAATTGATGAGACAGAATCATTTTTGACCTTCAATTTATTTACTATATTACTGTTGCGGGATTATCGAAACGCGAAATGAGAGGTGATTAATATTGCTGATTGTATCAGTGATTAAATCTTCGAGATTAACAATTGCAAACAGCACGCGAATGAAATATATTAAGAATAATATTTTACTTATTTGTATCAAAATCAAATCAAATCGAAATAATCTTTATTAAAGTAAGCATGTTACAAACACTTTTGAATTCTAATTCAAATATTCTTTATTCAAGTAAACTTGTAAATAAGTGCTTTTGAACTAAACTCTGCTGGTTCGGAAAAATACTTCTGACTGTCAGAACGTAACTGGGGCAGCATACCCCAATATTACGTATCTCGCGCTTTTATAATAGCTGTATAAAGGACACGTTATCACCGGATATTGGCTGCGATGGGCTTTCATTATTTATGAAAAAATGTACTAAAATTCTAATTTCAGAGTGATCAAATTCTATTTGTGGTCCAATGTTGTTTTTTATGTTTTTCATGTCAGATCGGAAAGCTGTTCCTAACGAGAAGAGCCAGCAAGCAACTCGGCGGTTTCTCTTTTTAAAATATAATCCTTATTACTAGTCACATGTAGTCATTACTGTCTCGTACAGGGTAGAGTAACTATATCCACACATTCTTATCATCTAAGTAATCTTCAACAGTATAGTAGGCTTTCTGTATCAGCCTCTTTTTAACAGTGTTGTTGAATCAATTGAATCGTCAAGGATCAATAATACTGATTGTTACAACTGGTTCGGATTGTTGCTCTTACCGAGAAGAGCCGGTAACAAATTCATCGAATAATCTTTCAAAAAAAATAAGTTTAAAGCAACTTTATTAATTCCAGCGTGCGGTATCCGGTTGAGTAGAATAGGTCACCCTCAATTCTTATCAAGGTGTCTGAAAAGGCGACTAAGGAAAGTTGACGTCAGGCAAGCTGCCGGATGTAAAATAACTAGCTAAATTCTCTAACAACATGCTGAAAACATGCTGTGCCAACCGCATTTAACCCCTCCTTCGCACGAGAGGTTTTTTACCGTGCGCCTATTGCGGAGTTTTAACGCGAAGTATTTTTATCGAGTAGTGTTCCGTTTTAGGCGTTAGGCGTAGGGCCGAATATACTGTAGGAAACTTCTTATTTCGCCTATAGCGGAGATTTAACGCGATGAATTTTAACGCCCGTACGTACAACGGGTTACCCCTCGTAAGCACAAGAGGTTTTTACCGTACGTTAAAAATACGTCGAAATGAAACGTAATGAAATAGGTGTCCAGGTTCTTACGACAGCGCTTTTAAAACGCAAAGTATTTTTAGCGAAAAGCATTCCATATAATTCCATAATAGTTAAGAAGAATGTGCAATATCCAGACAAGTCGGCAAGGATTATGGATATGAAGTTAATAAATTGTAAAGTGTTAAATGTAATTTGAATAAAAATAAAACTATCGTTTCCAGCACTTACCTCAGATTCTTCACCATCCTGTTCTCGCTGGGCAGGTCGAGGAACTCGAGCAGGAAGCGCAGCCTGTCCACTATCTCCCTGGTCTCCATGCCGAAGATCCATCCGAAGTACATCATGGTCTCCTTGATGGTGAACTCGCCGTACAGTGCTATCTCTTGCGGCATGTACCCTACTCTTTTACCAGGAACACCGGAACCTGAGGGGATTATTAGAATTATCTACAGAAAAGTTTAAATTAAGTGTATAAACTATGCTTATACGTAAGGCATATTACACAATTGAAGATTATTTGAATGATAAAAATGCTTGGATTTGAAAATCCTTTCAGCTCCAAACAAGACTGCAAATAAATAATGTAAATTTAAATGTTTAAAAGATTGATTGTAAAAAGCCCACTTGAATAAAGATTATTTTGTTTGATTTGATTTGATTTTATCCAATGGATATGTATGGAATATGTATGAAATGGATATGAATGTGGGATAGTAACAGGCCGTTACTTATGAAGTTATATTATAACTGTTATATGTTTGTATGTCTCGGGTACAATCTACTAACCTTTAGTCCCCGGTTTCCCCCCCAGCACCCATATCTCGCCACTGTTCAGTTTCCGCCGCCCCACTATACACGAGAGTAGCGTCGTCTTCCCGCAACCTGACGCACCCAAGAGTCCATATCTGTAAATAAAAACAAAAAAAACTATGATTATTATGCTATGCTCTCCACTTTACATATTATTATTAACTGGATGTGCCAGCGGCTGCGCCCGCGTAGAAATCACAATTTTTTTCTAGAACTCAAATTTTAAACATAAAAGTTGTTATTGTGAGTTAGACAGAGACATGCTATTGCGGACTTTTTTGTAGTATTTTTATAGATCTACAATTCTCTAGTACATTACTTCAGCGTATCTCTGCTGGTTTACGCAGCGCACGCGACTAAAGCTCCCAGCAAGCATGGTTTAACAACTTTGCGATCTCTTCAACACCATTTACATAATACCGATATGTATTATTTACCTAAACCATCCGGAAGTATTGCACTATCTTTTGGTGAGAGCCGTACCGTAGATTTTGAGAAAATCGATTCCATACAAACAGACAGCTTTTTGGGACTGTTTTATAATAAGTATATATTACCTATACTCTCCATCAAACAAAAAATAGAGTTTAAAAAACAGAGAAATCGGATCCATTTGAGTCTCGTAGGAGCAGTAGAGGTGACGATACGAAAACACTTGTTTACAATTTACTTGATAAAATATCAATTTGAATTTGAATCTAAGTTTTACGACCGAAAATCGAATCGAATAGCAGTAAAAAATATAGAAATGTATGGGACAATTACACACACGGCTGTCCGCCCTCAAAGGAACTTAATACTTGTGTTATGAATAACAGACAACTGGTAAATATATACATATATAAGTTTAAAGACTTTAAGTTTAAATATACCCAGATACGAATCAAAATTTTTTTGACAGAAAATGTTGAAACTCGGTGGGAATCGAACCCGCTACCAGCGGAGCAGAAGGCAGCATTACTGCCAACTACCCCAACGGGTGAGTAAGAAAAACATCGCAAACTTGTTGATACGTCCGTATAGTTTGATATCCGCGAATTATTAACGCTAGTATATTTTAAGTTATAACATTCGCGAATTTTGCTGGCAATTAAAAATGAGTTAGCAAGGTAACAGGAAAAGTCTGAGAAATTACCGCAAGGCTACCTATGTACTGTGAATGAGGCCAGTTTGAACGCAATTTGCACACGCACTCGCTGAGGATTAACGCATATTTACTGTTATGTTTATGAGAAAGGCAAGAAAAACAGGATTTTTGCATCCCCCATCAAATCAAATCAAATCAAAATAATCTTTATTCAAGTAGGCTTTTTACAAGCACTTTTGAATCGTCAAGGATCAACAATTAGATTTAATAAGCTACACTGGTTCGAAATGTTGCTCTTACCGAGTAGAACCAGCAAGAAACTCGGCGGGCAATCTTTTAAACATTTAAATTTACATTATTTATTTGCAGTCTTGTTTGGAGCTGAAAGGATTTTCAAATCCAAGCATTTTTATCATTCAAATAATCTTCAATTGTGTAATATGCCTTACGTATAAGCATAGTTTTTACACTTAATTTAAACTTTTCTGTAGATAACTCTAATACAGATTGCGGAATTTTATTGTAAAAGCGAGTACCGAGACCAACGAATGAGTTGCTAAGTCTGCTGAGTCGCGACGCAGGGATTACAAGCTTTTTGTGACCTCTGGTATAAATATACCAGAGGTCACAAAATGTGTATCCTAGATATGATACACATCGAATTTAGTTTGATACATATGAATATTTTTTCGTAGGAAAATAATATTACTATATATATATATAGCTCGGTATATAAGCTTTGATTGTACCAAATTTCATAAAATTTTGTTCAGTATTTTGACAGGCCCTTTGGCGCAGTGGGTAGTGACCCTAACTTCAGCTCCGCGGGTCGCGGGTTCGCTCCCGCCGAGGGCCAACATTTTCTATAAACAATTTGTTGGTTCTTCGAGCCTGGGTGTGTATTTGTATTTAAGTGTATATTTAAAAATATATATGTAGTATATCTACCAGTACCGTCACCCGTAACACAAGCTACTTACTATGGGGATGGACGACCGTGTCAATTCAAATTCAAATTCAAATAAGTCTTTATTCAAATTGGCCTATTACAAGCACTTTTGAATCGTCAAATTAAAATTAAATTGAAGCTACAACTGGTTCGGAAAGGTGCTCTAACCGAGAAGAACCAGCAAGAAACTCGTCGGTCACTCTTTCAAAAAATAAATATTACAGTTTTGTATTAACTATTGTTAACAAACTTAGATTATAATATCGTCTAGTACATAGCTGGTCGCAATTTAGTTCCAAGCTTTCTTATCATTGACATAGTCTTCAACATTATATAAGCGTGTGTGTGTGTGTGTAAGTGTCCCATTTATTTTATTTATTTAGTATAAAAAAAAGTAAAAATAACATTACCCCCAACCCCGCCAGCAGCAACTCTGAACCCCAGAGTGCGCCATCTCTGAGCCGGGGACTCTCTAAAAGTGGTCCCTTCCTCGAAAAAATTGACTGATGCTTTCGATACATATTCCGCTTCGGAGACCATTTCAGGTAGGCGTGCGATAAACCCCGGAACGCCCAAAGGTACCGAACCAGTATCTTCATCGTAATTTGACGATTCATAAGTGCTTGTAAAAATATTTAAAAATACGGGTCACATGGCGACTAAATCGAGTTATAGTACGCGGCAATAAACAATGCACATCGAGACTTAGAGAGAGAAATCGGCTAGATCCTGCTTCATAGAGCATTGTCTCTGTCGCACAGACTAAAGAACCCGTGTGAAACGTCATATTCTAACTGAGTGACAGAGACAGCGCTCTACGAAACCGAACTGGCCTGCTGTTTCGTTCTAAACATCGATGTGCATTATTTAATGCCGGGTACTATATCTTTGTGTAACGTCGACATTTCGGCAGAGTTGAGAGACAAAAAGTAATTCGATTTCGGATTTTGAATTATATATCGCAATATTCCATTCAAAACCTACTCTTTATAGGCTTAGACCTTGAGAGTGGTACTGTGTAAGGTATCTATAGCTATTAAATATATAATTTATTTAAACCTTTGAGCCTGTTTTAAATATGTCATAAATATTTTACAACCATTTTAATGTATTCATTTATGTCTAGTATTTAGTTAAGAATCGTATATTGGTTTAAGAACGGACCAAATAACCGGATATTGGCGAACAAACAATCTTAAAAAAGGCTTGTGTATATAAAAATAGGCGTTATATATATGTATTTAGTAACCAAGAATGTTGTTTCAACACCGGCCTCGCTCGTGCGGGCAACGAACAAACAGACCGTTGCGGTTGCGATATACGTATCCTCTTATAATCTGTATATATAATAAAAATGTAGCTGCAACTAGTCCGTATATTGTCCTAAAAAATCTATACTAATCTGTAGAGGTACCGACAAAAAGCGTACCCGTACGTGTTCGTTACTACAACAAGTAGTACTCGTTACTATCGTATCGGTACTCTATTCGTTACTTTTGATACCTGCTACCATAGCATTAAAGTAACGACTCGAGTCGTATTCCCGTACGGTATGATGTCGGCGCGACATATTACTTACTTACTTGCACACCTACCTGCGAAAGGCGATTTTTTATAATTTTTTTTTTACAAAATCCTGATTTAATAAAAAAAAGTTAGAATTGTAGAATAATTAAAAGCACAAGTAAATGTAGGCGGAATCTACTCTTCTAATCTACGGATTTTTAAACGGATTTATTATTTTAACTGTACGATACGAAAGATGCGAGTAACGAGTAACGAATAGCATTCGTGAGTAACGATTCGGTACTCGGTACTAGGTGGCGCACCTGTTACTCAGTACCGAATCATACGGTTTACTTACGGCTTTAAATATAACATCACGCTAAGATGTATAGGAGAAAAGCAGCAATAAAAATATTAAGGAAACGGCATGATTCTAAGCTTTCCTTGCGTGCGCTAAGTAAACGGTGAAAGTTATTCAAAAATCGTGTACTACAAAATTGTTCCACACTAAAAGTGTTAAAGTTCGCGACAGCATATGTCTAGCTTTTAAGGTTAACCCACTTTAACCATAATTATTATAAGTGTAACGGTTTACTCAAATAATAATACTGCAGGCCACGCGAACGAAGTTGTGTTTCAAAGCCAGTCTTATATATAATACATACTATGTCGTGTGGTATCCGGTTGAGTAGAATAGACCACCATCATTTCTTACCGAGGTGTCGTAAAAGGCGACTAAGCTAAGTCGACCCGCCGTGTGGTATCCGGCTGAGTAGAATAGACCACCTCTCTTTCTTAGCGAGGTGTCGCAAAATACGACTAAGGTTAGTTGACGTCAGGCAGGCGGCCGGTCGTAAAATACTTAGCCAAATCATGGAACAACGTGTTTTACATGTGCTGACTCCACTTAGAGTGGGACAAGAGTAGAATGATGATGATATGCACAAAAATGAAATTGCTAAAACTATACTGTGACACCAATGTAAGAATACCTATTTCACCGCGTAGAATACCTACTGCAACTGGCCGTCCGATTAAATAAATAAATAAATAAATAAATATATGGGACATTTACACACACGGTCGTCCGTCCCCAAAGTAAGTAACTTAATACTTGTGTTATGGGTGACGGACAACTGGTAGATATACTACATATATAAGTTGTAAATACATACTTAAATACAAATACACACCCAGGCTCGAAGAACCAACAATTTGTTTATAGAAAATGTTGGCCCTCGGCGGGAATCGAACCCGCGACCCGCGGAGCTGAAGGTAGGGTCACTAGCCACAGCGCCAACGGGCCAGTCGAATTTTGTTGACGATCCCTGCCTTATGATGTGGATTTATTGATAGTGACTTGATCCTGCACACACATTATACAAGCGGACGTATGAATATCGAATGATCGAGTACCGAGTGACGTGAGTGCTAAGTTACTTTGAGACTTTAATATTGCAGCTCATTAAATTTTATACTGACTTCGCCGTATTATATATGAGAAAATATCAATTTTTAATTTAATTTTACTAGTTTTAAAGGTAGGATAGCGATCTGAGACATGGTCGCTGACTATGGGCCTCATAAGAAGGCTTAGAGTCACTCAGCGGGCGATGGAGCTGGCTATGATCGGAGTGATCAAATCAGAAATGAGGACATCCGTAGAAGAACCAGAGTCACCGATATAATAATAATAATAACAATAATAATAATAACTTTATTAGGAATAATACAGCAAAACAATACATAACAATGAAAAACGATGATCCTGCAGAAGTATAAACTGTGTTGCAGTGATCAACGCCCTCCTCCTTTAGAAAAATAGAATGTTCCTTATAATGAAGTATAATTATAGTATGAAATAAAAGGATAAGGAAAATATTGAAAAGTTATATAGCTCAGCGTGATGCAAAGCTGAAGTGGCGATGGACGGCACATAGTGCGGAGAACCGATGGGCGCTGGTGTTTCAAGGTGTTGGAATGTCGAACCATGGAAAACAGTGCTTGTAGACCCCCTACGAGATTGTCTGACGACAAAGAGAAATATTCTCTATTGGAAAGCTGCTTCTTCACTGAGCACCATAGGCTATATGACATTTTAAAGAAAATAGGGATCCCTAACAAAATTGTAATAAGGTGTTAAAAATTTGGTCCTAAACATCTTTCATCGCGTGCGCTGCGGAAACTATCAATGTTAGAACAAAAAAATGTTCTACAGTATTATAGAACGCATCAATATCCACAAAAAAGTCCGGAACTTATTATAGTTACGCCAATATAACTACTTTTTTATATTATAAAAGTTGATAAAATTGCCGACAATAATCAAACCATTTTATTCATATCTCTGTATTAATTCTTATCCCGTTAAATGATATTTTATTAAAAACTGTTTCAATACCTGTAAAACACTTTTTAAATCATTAAAATCTGACATCCCAATCAAAAGATATTACGAATTTAAGCAGTAAAAGTAGCGGCCTCTTACAATCCCACTGCTGGGAATAGGCCTCCTCTCTCCGTTTCTGTAGAGAAGGGTTGGAGCTAATACCTACCACGCTGCTCCAATGCGGATTGGTAGGTTACACATATCTCCAGAATTCTCTAGATATATGCAGGTTTCCTCACGATGTTTTCCTTCACCGAAAAGCGTGTGATTAATTGCAATTATCAATTAGACGCATGAGTTTTAATAGAAAAACTCATTGGTGCCTGCCCGGGTTTGAACTCGTATTCCACTCGTAAGAGTCGCACGGTCTCACCGCTGGGCTATCACAGCTTTAAGCAGTATATCGAAAGAAAATAATGGCATAACAAATTCATTGTAGCGACCGTTATAGCAGCCCTGTCATTTGGTGAGTTAGCTCTTATTCCAAGAATACTAATGAAACCCATTTTTACAATAAAATAATCTACAAATAAATCTATAGTCCGACTTCGTAGACTTTCCACTACCACGAGATCGATATGAACGTGGGTGAAACCGCGGGGCGTTTCTAGTGGTATAATAAAGTTATTATGTTTCAAATCCTTCTGTTAAGAAAGTGAGCCTTTGATAATCAGTGATATTTATGTCTACCGATACCTAGAAATTCGTATTCGTTGAAGATTTAAGATAAAATGCATTAAAAGCAATATAACAGAACTAACTACTTTGCTATAATCCGCACGGGTTAAGTGAATGCATGCAAAGCCAATGATGCATGATGATGCTTCGGTTTCGGGGCGAAACGATCGTCGAGATTGTGGTGGTGGGTGTGTGTGCTGCTTTTGTGTTCGTTGTTGCTGGTGAATTGCGCCTTGGGGTGCATGTGGTGGCTGGTCCTGCATGTATAAGGTGCGTGGATTTTGTCTGCTTCATACACATTGGCTTTGCATGCATTCACTTAACCCGTGCGGATTATAGCAAAGTAGTTAGTTCTGTTATATTGCTTGTAATATGGAATTCCGCAAAGTAACGCCTGCTTCTATAATTCATATAAAATGCATTATTTGCAAACGCAACGTCTACTGAAAAACGTACTATACGCCTTTGACGTAACGTTGTAATAAGGAAAAGGATAATCGGCTCTATTTTCTAAGCGCTAAGGTCGCACGGTGCCAGGTCATAATAGGTGTCCATAAGGTGAAGTAAGGTTAATAATCTTTTGTTTGACGTCCTTGCTGTTATGACGTCTGTCTTCCTTGTTAGAGACACGTGATTAATAGGTAAATCATCACAACATATCCTATAGTACTTATGTATCTATACTAATATTATCAAGAGGAAAGATTTGTATGTGTGTTTGAAATGATTTCACGCAAAAACTACTGGACAGATTTCAAAAATTCTTTCACCATTGGAAAGCTGCGTCCTCATTGAGCAACATAGGCTATATTACATTAAAAAAATACTGGGATTCCTAACAAAGTTGTTATAAAGTTTGAAAAATGTAGTCGTAAAAATCTTTCATCGCGTACGCTGTGGAAACTATTGATGATAGAACAGAAATGTTCTAATGTATTATAGAACGTATCAATATCCACAAAAAAGTCGCTACAATTAATTTGCATTGGATTGGAATGTCCGATTTGAATAATTTAAAAAGTATTGTTCAGGTATTGAAACCGTTTTTAATAAAGCATTTAATGGGATCTGGATTCATACGGAGATATGAATAATTCGATTTCGTTTGTTTACTTTTTAAAATTTTTAAAAACCAATTCACCTAACTACTTACGTGAGTGATTCCACGAGGCTCCTCCTCCTGACAAGCCTGTACGGTCTTGTGTGCCTAAGAAATCACTTATCATCCCACCTTACAATACTGTATTTTTTGCTAAATCTTTTACAGTTCTTGCTGCACGTCTATGGAACTCGTTGCCATACAGCATTATCTATGATAGCCTTAACCTTTCCCCCAGTGCCTTTAAACTTAGATTAAAGACACATTATATTTTTTTACTCCCATAATGTATCGGAACTTTTTTTTGTAAATATATTATAAATATATATATATTAATATATATATATACTTACACACACGGTCGTGTTGGCCCTCGGTGGAAATCGAACTCGCGACCCATGTAGGTGTACGTAAGGTCACTACCCACTGCACCAACGAGCCAGTCAATATATACTACTAGCTTTTAAACGCAACATCGTTCGCGTTTACTGCAGTCTTATTATATGAGTAAACCGTAATACTTATATTGAAGTTAAAGTGGGTTAACATTAAAAGCTAGACATATGCTGTCGCGGACTTTTATTTAGAGCTTTTAGAGGGGAACAATTTTGTAGTACATGATTTTTGCCCAACCCGCTGCGCCAACGGGCCAGTCTATTGGTTACTGTTTTATGGGATATCGTTTATTCTCACATGGTGCCCTTCTTAACGGACATGTTGAGGTTGCTGAGCACGTGGTTAGGTCTCTTGTTGGAACCGTAGTGCTTGAAGGCGTGCTGCACACACACTGCCTGTTGCCTTTTCTGCCACACCTGCGTACAAAAACAAAGAACTTCAATCAAATCAAAATAAATTTAAAATAATCTTTATTCAACTAAACTCTTTCGAGCACTTTTGAATCGTCAAGGATCAATGTGATTAATGAAGCTATAACTGTTTTGGAATATTGCTCTTACCGAGAAGAACCAGCAAGAAAACTCGGCGGTCAAACTTTTAAACATTTTCAATTATACATTATTAAACCGCACTCTTGTATGAAGCTGCAAGGATTTTCAAATCCAGGCATTTTATCATCCAAAATAATCTTCAATTATGTAATATGCTTTACGTATAAGCCTTATACTTAATTTAAACCTTTCTGTTGACTAAATTGATAAAGTACTAAACAGATTTTCATTCAATTTAAGAGAGAGACCAGACGAAAGTTGCTAATGCATAATTTGTCAAGGTTTTATCTGAATTAGCAGAAACATTTTGCCGTAATTCAACAGAAATTGATTTACGGCAATAGCAATTGCAGCGGGTGCAATTTATAACATAATTTAATATCAAATTACGTTTTAGAAAATGATACAAACTCGTATTTGGGCTAGTGAACTCTAATGAACGGAGGGCCTGTCAGAATACGCTTATATTAAAAAGGTATTAGAGACGTTTCAACTTAATTTACTTTTCTGACCTTCGTCAATGGATCAATTCGAAATGAGCCATTTAAAAGCAATGGTATTGTCAATTAAGGCAAGGTTAAATACAGAAGAGTTTAGACTACTTGTTTTTATTAACTAATAACTTAAGTACAAAATTAACAATAAAATTATTTTCCTATAATCCGCGATACATTATATCGCGGATTATAGCCAAATAATAATATTATTACTTATTTGAAACTGAACTCTAAAATTAGCTAAGCAAAATGAAAATAAAACTTTATTAAAATTAGAAACAAAAGTTTTGCCATCTTTTAGAAAAAAGAAAAATCGAACCCAACGTAAAATTGAAATCTAACGACGCACCGTGAAATTAATACTAATTAAGCAGCGTCGCAACATCTAACAAAATGCAAAGCGAGGTATTGGTGTGTTGCCAAAGATATCCATTATTTGAGCGCATAAGCATCGTCGAGTACTAATTTCGGGGAACGTTGTCCTAAGGCCTTAAAGATAATCAGGGCTTGATTAGCTCATCTGCAACGTGAACAGTAGACAATATATCCAAATTTGAAACATTTGAATTGGTGTGCGATTAACGACGCAATTCCTATTCCGGTTAAGAGTTTTGTAATATATTTTTAATTGCCGTAATAATTTGGTAGCACTCATCGTTTCCTCCCAATAAAGTGGCGCTATATGCTTGTTTAATATGATCTGATAGTTTTTTCAAGGTAAATAAGTAACTGTTACTATCCCTGTACTATCACTGTTGGGCATAGGTCTCCTCTCAGCTTTATTTTGGAAAGAAGGATTGGAGCCAAGACCTACCACGCTGCTCCAATGTGGATTGGTAGGTTACACATATCCCCAGAATACTCTGGAGATATGCAAGTTTCCTAACGCTGTTTTCCTTCACCGTAAACCGTTATATAATTTATAGAATTAGGCGTTTAACGCCGTGTGGTATCCGGCATAATAGAATAGACCACCCTCATTTCTTACCGAGGTGTCGTAAGAGGCAACTAAGGTATGTGCCGTGTGGTATCCGGTTGCACAGAATATACCACCCTCATTTTTTACCGAGGTGTCTTAAAAGGCGACTAAGGTAAGTTGAGGTCAGGCAGGCATAAAATACGTCCAATCATGGGACAAAATGTTTATAGCATGTTGAGCACCCCACTTAGAGTGGGATAAGGGCAGGAGGATGATGATGTAAATAAAATCGATCGATTTAATAAATCGAGTCAGACTTCACTTCTTACTACTACGTACTATAGTAAGTAGGAAAGACTATAGTAGTATGGTTATAAAATAATTGTAACCCACCGTGCTGTTTTTGTCGAGTGGCGCCGAGAACTGGATCTGACTCATCTTGGACTCCTTCTCATCGCCGATCGGCGACGACGGCGAGGTTTCTCTGTTAACAAAAAGAAAGTTCATTATAAATAACTTTTCAAGGAAAGGGGTATCCCCTTTTATGTACGATGCTTTTTCATTCTTTTTAAAATGGGAAATTTACGACTGGCCCGTTTGCGTTGCCAATGATCCTAAGATTAGCTCCGTGGATCGCGGGTTCGTTTCCCGCCGAAGGCATTTTCTTAATATAATTCATTGGTTCTTAGATTCTGTACGTATATATGTATTTAAGTAGTAACAAAGTAACAAAGTAATGATACTTTTCGAAAAAATTATATATGATAATTTCGAAATAATGATACTTTTATGAAAAAACCACGCTTTAATCTGCTCTTTAATCTCCAATAAATTTTGCCGCCATTGTTTGACAAGTTGATTTTTTAATTCAAACGGCAAAGCGCATCTTGTATTCAGCCGGCGCATAGAGTTCGCATTTTGACACAACCCTCACGGTCACCGTGGCGAAACTATCGTCATTATGCGACGAAGCACATAAAACTATACCTGTCTTTGTTTAACACGGCCTCGGCCCAGCAAGTTGCGTATAGCCGTTTCATTTCGCCAGAATGATTTGATATGACGTAGGGAATTAGATTGACATAGATAATCATAGAGTTATTATACTTAGACTAGGGATGCCAGCTTAAAATGTCACAATAAAGAAAAAAGCAAATAAGTGTGATCTATCTGTCTCTATTTTTTATATGTGATTAGACAAAGATATTATATACGAGTGTTATCTTGCTTCTCATTATTTATTATCGTCGTCATTTACAGGCCTGTCTATAGCTCTATGATAATAATACAAAAATAAATATGGTCATCTTAGATAACAACACATGACCTATTAGTAAAAGGACTGGATTGCATAATCGCAAGAATGTATCTATTTACGTAATCTGTCTGAGTAGGTCGGAATTGTTGAACAAAACTTATATTCTGTGATACTAAGTAACTAAGCTAAGAAAAATGTGAACTTTAAAGTGTGTTTAAAGTGTGAACTTTAAAAACATTTATTTTTAAATGTGTGCCTTCGTTAAGTTAGGAATAATAAGATTTACAAACAAAACAAAACAAAACAAACAAATGATAAAATTATTTTACTATAATCTGCGATAGAGTAAATAGAGAATATATATAAAGCTCAATGTAGAGTGGACAATCCGGTTTTCGCCCCGCAACCGAAGTAAGCATCCTCAGAAGATAGACTCCACAAAAAAAATCGGAAATCACTGCGAATTGTTGTGTTTGTGATAGTGAACGTGTGTAGTGCTTGTGTATTGTGGTGGCGGTGGTGGAGGTTTGTGCATGTGTTTTTTCGAATCCTGCATGTATCGGGTATGAAAAAACGGATAATCCACTCTACATTTAGCATATTTCCTATTTACGTTATCGCGGATTACAGAAAATTAATTTTATTATTACTCTTTTTTATTTACTTTTGTATTATGAATTTTCGTAATGTAACGCCTTATTTTACGGAATCTGTTTTCAACGGAAGTTTCCAGACGGCTTGACAGTCAATTTTTTTTTTTTTTTCAAACTGACTATGCTGTTAGCCCTAATGGCTTTTACAGCGTCACCGGGCGGGGTTGACAGTCAAGCATTAGCATATTTTAACAACTTACGTCATATTCAAGTATACATGTATATTTCCGAGTAAGCTGTGATAGCCTAGAGTTGAGACCCTGTGGCTCTTTCGAGAGCATCACGAGTTCCAATCCCGGGCCGGCATCAATGAGTTTTTTCTATTAAAACGTATATATCTAATTGTTAATTGCGATTTATCACACGCATCAAGGAAAACATCGTGAGGAGACCTGCATATATCAAGAAAACTCTAGGAGTATGTGTAACCTACCAATACGCATTGGAGTAGCGTGGTAGGTGCTAGCTCCAATTTTTCCCTCCAAAAATGGAGAGAGGAGGCCTATGCACGATGCTTCTGCGCTCTTCCGTCCCGTCCGATGATGCTGTAAAAGCCGTTAGGGCTAACAGCGTATAGTCGGTTCGAAAAAAAATGGTGTAAATTAGATAAATATGACGTTTTTATTTTAATAGCCTGTTACTATGCCCACTGCTGGGCTAAGGCCTCCTCTCTCCGTATTTTTTTTTTTTTTTTATTTAAATATTCTTTTATTCTAACTTAATGTTTACCTAAATTAATGGTACAAAGTATATTTTAAATTAAGCACAAGTATGCAAAGGCGGTCTTATTACTGTATGCAATCTCTTACAGGCAACCTTTAGGTGGAATGGAAGAGGAAAAATGTTAAACATAGGTTCCGTCCCCACATGATGGAGGTAGTTAGAATTAAAAAAAAAGGCAACCTTTAGGTATATTATACCTAGAAGAATAAAATTAATTTGCTATGATTTTCTATAATTTTCAATCTTTTCTCGTGTAATCAGGAATCAGTAGAAAAACTGAAGATTGAGATTGAGAACTGAGAGATTTAGTCATTTAAGCCTTCATTTCATGAAGCGATTATTGCCTATATTATTTTCATAGTGTCTAATCAGTTAGGTGTTTCAGTATGTACACTGTAGTCTTTGGGTAGGTGTAACTAGTCTATAGTAGTCTATGAATTTATTGGACGTCTACCTGGTAAGGTCTCAAAGGTGGTCGATGCATCGATTAGCGGAGGGAGTGGCCACTTTAAGAGAGGCCACGGTCTAGAGGTGGCTACAACGGTACAACGATACCCTGTCCCCGCCATCAGCAGCATGATGGAGCACTCAGGTTTTTTTTAGTCTTTCCTGCTAAAAAGATCTATCGAAATTTGGTAGGACAATAAGCCCTGTATACTTTATTTCAATTTCTAACATTGACTTAATACTTAACCAATGTTTAATAGGAGATTTAACTAATAAGATATTGAAAAAGCATAGGTATACTTCTTATCATCTCTTTTATTATACAACGTCTAATGGTTTACAATTATTCGAATATCTGCGTCACCTTCTAGACAATGAATAAGTCATAATGTCTCGTTATAATAACCGATCTGAAAGTATCATGAACGTTGAATATCCGAGAGTAATGATGTATAAAAATACTGTATAATTTATTTGAACTATTCAAACGAGTACAATTCGAGATCTGGATGAAAATCAATTCAAGTGAAGACAAATAACTGAATAGAAATTGCAGATTACAACTATTCTAATTATCCATCTAAGTATAATTTAAATTCAAAATATTCTTTATTCAAGTAAACTCGTAAACCAATGTTGGAGCCAGCTAAAAACTCGGCGGTTGCTCTTTTAAGAAATATAATTCTTACAACTACTTACATTTTGTCATTACTATCTTGTACAGTGTAGAGGAGTAGGTATATCCACGCATTCTTATCATCTATATAATCGTCAATCGTATTGTAGGCTTTCTGTATCAGCCTCCCTTAGTGTTTTTAAACTGCTGTAATGCAAAGATAAAATTGATTGTGGAATTTTATTATTGAATCTTACTCGTATACCCAAACCTACAAACGACTTACATACTTTTGCTAGGCGCAAAGTAGGCACCGCAAGCTCATGTCGGTTCCTACTTTATCTATAAAATACATCGCCAATCTGTTTATAATTACGTATATTCTTATATTAAAACCATATATGTTTTCCAATAAAGACCTAAAACAATAGTTTAATTTTGAACTGCTTTCAACTATAAAATTTCGTGTATGCATAAATAACCGTACTAACACAGTTGATATTTCTATGTTACTAGGATACTGTTGGTGTCTGGGCTTTGAAAAGTCTCTGAGCGTAAAGTTTTACGTTCAAAGCCATGTATAGGTCCGAGTTGTGTAAGCATGCAAGACACGTCTTTGTGTCAGGCTCTCTCGGGACTGATGTTCTCAGTGGAATTTTAGCATGTTCGCTAATATACATTACACTTATATATGTATTATGGTGTACTTTGTGAGATAGTTCCTTAACTGCTCGTCGCTGGGGTATACGTTAGAGACATGAAAGTAAGCAGTTCCAATGAAAAATTAATTTATTAGGTGACAATGATTTCCATTTTAGAAAGACCTTTATGTCGGTAGAGAAAGTCTTAAAAATGACATTAAAGACATTTTTATTGATTTTTTTAGAAAGTTACTGTGTCTATGTGCGTAAGTCTCATGCAGTATTACGGAAAGTATTCATTTGTAAGAAACAGGAATAATATAATTAAAAAATATTTGGAGAGAAGGTTTGGTGCTAAGACCTACCACGCTGCTCCAATGCGGATTGGTAGGTTACACATATCCCTAGAATTCTTTAGAGATATGCAGGTTTCCTCACGATGTTTTCCTTCACCGAAAAGCGTTTGATAAATTGCATTTATCAATTAGACACATAAGTTTTAATAGAAAAACTCATTGGTGTCTGCCCGGGGTTTGAACCTATGTGGTCTCTAGAGAGTCGCACGGTCTCACCGCTATCACAGCTTAGTAGTATATTATATTCCATATTATATATTGTATTATTTATTTGAGATATGTAATATTTAATTCAGTTTGTATATACTGTGGTGACGTCACGTTACCACAGTAACGTGACGTCAGTATTAAACGTCTTTGCAAAGCCCTTTACGTTATTTTTATTAGGCTGCCGAACCCTCCAAAGATTAATATACCTAAGTGCAATGACCAGGTTATTTGAAGAAAACTTGACGGCAAATTAGTAATATTAGTTATTTTGTATGTTTATTTTATACTAATACCATGAATACTTTATTAAAAATTTGATAATCCGCTAATTGAAAGCACTGGATTCAGACGCATAAGCATTCCCGGTGTTTAATAAATTTGGACATGCGGGCGTGTGGCCCAGGGTAAAGTATTATTCCTGGGCCTTAATAAAGTGGACTGTATATTTATTATTAACTGGTTCGCGGAAACCCCCAAAATACTTGCAAATAACAAGAAGGAGTATAGCAGCCGTCTGGTACTGGGCGGGATTAAAATAACTGCCAAAGAGGGATGGAGGCACTTACTTGTGATGTCGGATCCAGCATTTTGTCCATTCACTGAAGTTAACACTTATGATACACTACATAATCGTGCTAGAGGTGCGGTGCGAACTTATAGCAAATTTATGCGTATGCGGCGATCGTTCATGAGACGTGCAACATACGATGTGCGTCTTGCGACTGAAGTGCGTGCGGAAGGAAACGGGAAGGATGCTATTGCAAGTACATGCTAAACTGACATTTGATATCAAACAAAATTAAAGGAAAGAGGAATCCATTCCTCTTCCGAAATCTTTTATCCCACGTTTACCGGTGTATTAGTTTTAGTTTATTTTATTATATTTATATAATAGAAACAGACAGTGACAAATAAAAATTAATAGAGGAACATTATATCGAGCGTTTCCCTACGTTTGTCCAACGTAGACATCTTAAAATATAACAACCTATTTTTGTACGAGTTGTAGGTCTTTTCGACCTACAGAAAATGTTGGCCCTCGGTGGCAATCGAACCCGCGACCCGCGGAGCTGAAGGCAGGGTCACTACCCACTGCGCCAACGGGCCAGTCAGAATCAAAATGATGATATATGTAGTTTACCTTTGAAATATTACGGTAATAAAAATAATTGTCTCTTTTCTAAGTTAGTTATATGTTATTATAGTACACCTTGAAAATAATTACTTGTATTTAACTTATGATAAATAGGAAGCGGTGTTGAGTACTTGGAGAAATATTGCGCGATGATTGCGCTCCGTGGTTTAAACGATATAGGGATGCCGTGTGATATCCGGCTGAATAGACCACCCTCATTTCTTTCGGAGGTATCATAAAAGGCGACTTAGGTAAGTCGACTCGCCTTGTGATATCCGGTTGAGTAGAATAGACCACTCTCTTTCTTACCGAGTTGTCGTAAAAGGCGACTTAGGTAAGTCGACCAACCGTGTGGTATCCAGCTGAGTAGAATATACCACCCTCTTTCTTACCGAGGTGTCGTAAAAGGCGATTAAGGTAAGTTGACCCGCCGTGTGGTATCCGGCTGAGTAAAATAGACCATCTTCATTTCTTACCGAGGTGAAGTAAAAGGCGACTAAGGTAATTTGACCCGCTGTGTGGTATCCGGTTGAGTAGAATACACCATCTTCGTTTCTTACCGAGGTGACGTAAAAGGCGAGTAAGGTAATATGTGGCCGGTCATAAAATACGTAGCTAAATCATGTGACAACATGTTTATAACATGTTGTGCCGATCTTACTTGGAGTGGGATAAGGGCAGGAGGATGATGATAGTTATAGTTATACCGATATAAAGCAAAGGTTTTGTAAAAAGTAAATAGTGAATGTTTAAAAAAATTATGAAAAATTAAAATAACTAAACACAAAATGGAAATAGTATGTAAAGATAAAATTATTTGTAAAACAAATTAGGTAAAAATAACTTTAATAAAATTTCATATCCACGTTTTTAAGCGTTGAGGAGTACCCTCGTCTGAATCCGATCCTGACAGCAGCATCAGGTCATGCTTATCATAAACATGTATTGTCATCGGGACTGGACCAGTATATAAAATTTCAGCTCAATCGGACACCGGGAAGTTGGTCAAATTTAACTTGCAAGATTCCAACTTAAATGGTAGAGGAGTAGCTATATCCACACATTCTCATCACCTATACAAATCCTCAATAGTATTTTATGCTTTCTGTATCACCCTTCCGTTAACAGTGTTTTTAAACTGCTGTAATGGCAAAGATAAAATCGATTGCGGAATTTTATTATCATATATTTAATACTTGTGTTATGGGTGACAGAAAACTGGTATGCTAATTGTAATATAATTTTTAAAAATAATATAATTTTTAAATAAATACATAAATAGTAAGCTGTGATAGCCCAGCGGTGAGACCGTGCGACTCTTTCGAGGCGAACACGAGTTCCAATCCGGGCAGGCACCAATGAGTTTTTCTCTCTAATTCTCTAATCTCTCTCTTTTTCTCTCTAATTCTCTGAGTCTAATTGATAATTGCAACTTATCACACGCTTTTCGGTGAAGGAAAACATCGTGAGGAAACCTACATATCTCTAGAGAATTCTGGAGATATGTGTAACCTACCAATCCGCATTGGAGCAGCGTGGTAGGTCTTAGCTCTAACCCTTCTCTCTAGAAACGGCCTATTCCCTGCAGTGGGATTGTAACAGGCCGCTACTTTACTTTTAAGGACAGACGACCGTGTGTGTAATTATCACATATATTTATTTTTATTTCACTTTATTCAGTGTAAGATCATATATTTATCTCTTCTACAGGTAGTGATGATAAATAAGTATGCACAAGTCGACTTTGTAAGACCTTTAGCAAAAAACAAGTATTAAGCTGTTTGTTTAGACAATAGATGACCTTTCGCCTCCCCATCATATCTTTGTACAGATATACAGTATTTTTTTATATACCTACTTATTGCTTTTTTTTCATACTGCGGTTTCTAGTCACTTAGTTTACTTCTTCTTCTTCTTCTTCTTCGTCAACCGATGGACGTCCACTGCTGGACATAGGTCTCTTCACGGGATCTCCACACAATACGATCTTGCGCCGCTTGGATCCAGCGGCTCCCCGCGACCTTTTTAAGGTCGTCTGTCCACCTCGTTGGGGGTCTGCCCACGCTGCGCTTTCCGGTGTGGGGTCACCATTCTATCACCTTGAGACACCAACGTCGATCGGTTCTCCGCACTATGTGCCCCGCCCATCGCCACTTCAGCCCCGCCCATCGACACGCTGAGCTATGTCGGTGACTCTAGTTCTTCTACGGATCTCCTCATTTCTGATTTGATCACGTAGAGAAACCCCGAGCATAGCTCTCTCCATCGCCCGCTGAGTAACTCTGAGCTTTCTTATGAGGCCCATAGTCAGCGACCATGTTTCGGATCCATAGGTTAGCACTGGCAACACGCACTGTTCGAAAACCTTGGTCTTCAGGCACTGAACGAATCTATCTTGGACGAAAAGATCTCGCGTAGTTTCCCAAACGCTGCCCATCCGAGTTGGATTTGGCGACTAACCTCTTTCTCAAAATTGGACCTACCTAGCTGGACTGTATGTCCCAGGTATATATATTCGTCTACAATTTCGAGTGCAGAGTTCTCAACGATGACCGGGTGGCGCGGAACATGCGAGTTTGATATAATTTTCGTCTTACTCATGTTCATTTTGAGGCCCACCTGTTGAGATACTCTGGTGAGGTCGTCGAGCATTGTGTTAAGGTCCTTCAGAGATTCTACCATAACGACTATAGTATACTACAAGGTAAAATTTATTACCTCATAGCGAAAAAACGTTTATATAATTACCCTTCACTATTTATATGTATTGTAAAACAAAGTCCCCAAAATTGTCTGTCTGTATATGATCGATTTTTTCAAAATCTACTGAATAGATTTTTATACGGTTTTTACTAAAAGCTAGTGCAGTTCTTGAGGAAGGTTTTGGTTTAGAGTACATTATTACAATCACCGATTCGCGATTTAAGCGGGAAAAACTTTTTGATACACTTATCCACGAGAATGTAGTCGCGGGCACAGCTATTATATTATAAATAAAGTCCCCCGCTAGTCTGTCTGTTTGTCCGCCATAAACACAAAAACTACTGAACGAATGTTTATGCGATCTTCTTTCGTAGATAGAATAATTTAAAAGGATGGTTTTAATAAATAATTTGTTAAGATTTGGTGTAAATCGCTTGCAATGTGACGATAATTGTAAAAAATGCCGTAAAAAGTTCGCCTTGGAGATTTCATCGACAACGCTACCTAATCTCTTTGAAATATGACAAAATAATGTATTATGAGATTATTACTCTTTCATAACAGATTAATCCGGAATTGCATATATATTTTAAGGAAATCTTCCCATGTCCGTTCTGATCTGAACGGAATTGTCGTATAAAGTCTCATCAAAATCAGTTTAGCTGTTTCGGAGAATGTTCTATTAAACTTAACCTTCCCCAAAGAACCATCTTTTACCAAATAATAATAGAGCTGTGACAGCCTGGTGGTGACACCGTGCGACTCTTTCGAGGTGTCACAGGTTTAAACCCCGGGCGAGCACCAATATTTTTCTGGTAGAAATGTGTCTAATTGATAATTGCAATTTATCACACGCTTTTCGGTGAAGGAAAACATCGTGAGGAAACCTGCACATTTCTAGAGAATTCTGGAGATATGTGTAACCTACCAATACGCATGAGACCAGCATGGTAGGTCCTAGCTCCAACACTGATCTTCAGAAACGGAGAGAGAAGGCCAATGCCCAGCAGTGGGATCGTAGCAGGCCGTTACTTTACTTTTTTTTAGTAAATACCGTACAAAAATCCGTTTTAAAGTTTTCGAGAGAATCCATTACAGAAAGGTTTTGGACACTTTTGTTTTCTATGTATAGATCGCCAATAAAAAGGTATTTGATTCACACATTTCTCATTGAAGGTTCTTAGTCGTGTGTGGCGTCTACGTGCTCAGAATAATCGCGTATTGCGAATGCATCATTCTGCATACAATAGCCGAGTCAGCAGTTGAGAACGTCTGGACAAATGCTTGCCTTAGCATTTCCATTGTTTGCGACTGATGAAAGTGCATTTATCATTGCGAGTAAATAAACGCAGGGTATTCCTGGTTGTATTTTATTAAAAACAAGCATCTAAGCTTCAAAACATTCTTTATTCGAGTAAACTTGAAACAAGTGCTTTTGAATCGTCAATTCTACTGCCGAATAAAGCTGTTCCTATCGAGAAGAGCCAGCAAAAACTCGGCGGTATTGCTCTATTTAAATATAATTCTTTAACTAGCTACATTTGGTTATTACTATCTTGTACAGGTTAGAGGAGTAGCTAAATCCAATTTTTATCATCTACATCTATACTTATTATAAAACAAAGTCCCAAAAAGCTGTCTGTCTGTATATAATCGATTTTCTCAATATCAGCTGAACGGATTTTAGTACAAATTTCACCAAAAGATAGTGCAATAAGCAATATAACAGAACTAACTACTTTGCTATAATCCGCACGGGTTAAGTTAATGCATGCAAAGCCAATGTGTATGAAGCAGGCAAAATCTACGCACCTTATACATGCAGGACCAGCCACCACATGCACCCCAAGGCGCAATTCACCAGCAACAACGAACACAAAAGCAGCCCACACACCCACCACCACAATCTCGACGATCGTTTCGCCCCGAAACCGAAGCATCATCAGGAGGATAGGCTTCACGACAAAAATCGTATGATTTTTGTCGTGAAGCCTATCCTCCTATGTATAAGGTGCGTAGATTTTGCCTGCTTCATACACATTGGCTTTGCATGCATTCACTTAACCCGTGCGGATTATAGCAAAGTAGTTAGTTCTGTTATATTGCTTGTAATATGGAATTCCGCAAAGTAACGCCTGCTTCTATAAATCGATAGTGCAATACTTCCGGATGGTTTAGGTAAATATCGGTATTATGTAAATTGTGTTGAAGTGATCGCGCAGTTGTTAAAAAACTTGCTTGCTGCTAGCTTTAGTCGCGTGCGCTGCGTAAACCAACAGATATACGCTTAAGTAATGTACTTGAGAATTGTAGATCTATAAAAATACTGAATAAAATACCGCGATAGCATGTCTCTATCACTCATGGTTAACTCACAATGACTACTTTTATGTCCAAAATTTCGAAAATTCGGGAAAAGTTTCGCAAATCAGTGAATTCCACGCGGGCGAAGCCGTTGTTGGCACAGTTAGTAAAATATTAAATATTAGAAAACAACATGTGGCCATGTCTTGAGATGGTATTGAATACAATAACTTTGAATTTGGCTGCATAAAATTTTAATACTTAGATTATTTTCGTTAACAAGTTTCCGTGTGTCCGTGATGTCTAAAAATTTATTTTTTTAGTTTTATCAAAATGTAGATCTGTAATATAATAAGTATTCATCATTACTTTTATAATAACTTCCTCGACCTAGTATTGTTCTAGGTATTAATGAAGGCCTATTTACTATTTTACATTACATTGTAATATTCAGTAACAATATATAAGTTATGTATGTTTTAAATTATTTACACGCTAAAGTGAAAAAAGTAAAGTAACGGCTTGTCACTATCCTACTGCTGGGTGTAGGCCTCCTCTTTCCATTTTTTATTTTTCTTTGCATATCGCACTTTCGACGATGGTTCTGCATTCGCCCGTCACTCCCTCTAAGGCTGTAAATTGTGATTCGGTTGTAAAAGAGGAAACCCAAATAGGCATAGAGAGCAGATTCCGGTAATGTGATTGAAATGCGACCTTTGTACGTAAGTATTAAAAAAAATCGTCTGATAACATATTGTTTGTCCTTGTCACTTTAATCGAGGTAACTACTTTGTTTTGCCTTCAATGTAAATAACTTTATTAACATATTTTTATGAAGTAAACAATAAAATTTGTAGTCGTAATGAAAATAGACGTTCAAATCAAATCATATCAAATCTTTATTCAAAATAAGCTCTTTCAAGAATTTTTGAATCGTCATAAAAGAAATATATGTAATGCTATCCGTTTTAATATCTGATACATGCAGAATTTGTAAAAAACGCATGCACTATCCGCTACCAACACGACAATACACAAGCACTGTACACATTCACAACCACAATCTCAACAAACGTTTCGTTCTAAACGAAGCATCGGCAGGAGATAGACTTCACGACAAAATCACAAAAGGTTTCAGGTGTGAAAACGGATTATTCTACATTAAGCATTTGAATAAAGCAAAATAAAAGTACTTGATTTAAGAGTTACGTTAGCCTAACGATGACTGTGGCGCTTACGAGAGAATCATAGGTTATCCGGGACGCAAATCTATAGAAATTTATCTGCTTAAAACATATAAAAAAAGTTGTCTGTTATAAACATTTACTTTATGAAAAAATATTTTAAATTCACAAAATTTCTCCATCTCCTTTTGTCATTTCTCTCTGTCCGTCTCGAATTTACTTAAATCTAAGCATTTATGTATATCATTTATATAATCCTTCACTAAATAGGTTTTTTGTATAAGCATTATTATAGAGTTTTAAGACTTAGATGATGTCATATTCTAAATTGTTATTCATTAAGCTAGCAGTATACCGTACCGGTGTAAAGCCATCGTTTATTTTGACAATTTAATATTCATTTTTATCTATATAAAACATCAAAGAGTTGACATTGAAATAATACAATATTGCAAATATTATATTTTATATATTATGCTGAGTCATTTGTATATACTAAAAACGAAAAGTGACATAGAATTGAGCCTTGAGGCACACCTATCAGTAGCTAATTCAGATGAATGAGTATCATTAATGGATTAGTTGTGATCATTAATCTGCCTTTATTCCACTGTAAGTGAGGTAGGCTCAACATGTTTAAACATATTGTTACATGTTTTGGTACACGTATTATACGACCGGCCGCCTGCGTGACGTCAACTTATCGATGTCGCCTTTTACGACATTTCGGTTAGAAATGAGGGTGGTCTATTCTACTCAACCGGATACCACACTGCAGAATTCTAGTCATTTAATGTTTTATAAAAATTGTTAACTAATAAACGTGACCAACTCACGTGTTGGTAACTTTTTTCCTTATTGTCAAAACGTTAGCCCTAACTGGTTTTAATAAGGCGGTTACTGGTTCGTAATAAGGCGGTGCTCAACAGTCTAAAAAAACTTACTTTCTCGCGAAACGGAAGACAAGTAGAAATACCAGTTGAGATCATGACCCACATTATTGTATTGCGCAAGAATCGAATTCGTTGTAACATGACATAATGATGGTACCTATTGCATCACGACTAGCAGATAATTAAACGCCTTATTATAAACACAATAAAGTTGCAATTTGAAGTGTACAAGCAATGTATCATGCGATGATTAATTAACGACTCTATGTTTATGTAGTTAAAGTTGTTTATCAAGTAATCACGTGTGGGGGAAGGTGTTGTGGAAGCACTTAGCATTTTAATTTGGGTTTCTGTTACAATCGTTATAATTAATGTAATGATAAGCCAAAAGTAATGATAAATATTTCGCTATAAGCGGCGACTAGAAAAAATCTATGCTAAATGTAATATCTGTTTTCGTACCTTATACATGTTGGATTCTAGACGAGGAAACATGCCTACCTGTAGAGAACTGCTATATAGGTAACTCGCCTATATTGCCAAAAGGGGTCAGATAAGACATTGTTGTAACATCGGAAGACAGACCTTATATAATTTACTCGCTAGATCCGGTTTTCTAGTACGAAAATTTTCCACTATTTAAAATTCTAAATGGTTTATATATCAATGGTTTTATTGACTTAGTGGTATCTGGTTGAGTAAAATAGACCACCCTCTTACCGAGGGGTCGTAAAGTACGACTAAGGTAAGTTAACGTCAGGCTGGATTTTGCCTGCTTCATACACTTAGCATTGTATGCATTCGCTTAACCCACACGGATAGCAAAGTAGTACTGTTATATAATTTATAGAATTAGGCGTTACTTTGCGGAGATCCATAATACAAAAGTAATAATAAAATTATTTTGCTATAATTATAGCAAAATAATTTTATTATTACTTTTGTAGTACTGTTATAGTTTCTGTAATATGGAATTCCGCAAAGTAACGCCTGCTTCTATAAAACAACTTCATGATATATTTTATACAAATTAGTTGTCACGAAATACGTACGTAATAAATTTTACGTACCAAACTTGAACCTAGCCATAAAAATAACTATGTCAGTATGTCATCCAACCTTACGTAAGAGTCAAGACAACCTTAAGTTGGAGCAAACGTTTGAAAACTTGGCCAACTGTAGCCAGGCGATTGGCAAGTCACCGAATTAAACAACGTCACATATATTATGTGATGCAGCATATTTGCAACCAACTTGCGGAAAAATATAATACATATGCAATAATTTCTAAAATTACTTAATCCAGAACTATACTTATTATAAAACAAAGACCCCAAAAGCTTTCTGGGTGTATTTGATCGATTTTCTCAAAATCTACTGATCGGTTCTTACGAAAACATTAGTTCAATAATACATTACGATTTTACGTTAACTGTTTTGAAGAGGATGCGCGGTTTTAAAAAAATTCAAAAAATGTAAAGTAACGGCCTGTTGCTATCCAACTGCTGGGCATAGGCCTCCTCTCTCCGTTTCTGGAGAGAAGGATTGGATTTAAGACCTACCACGCTGCTCCAATGCGGGTTGGTAGGTTACACATATTCCTAAAATTCTCTAGAGATATGCAGGTTTCTTCATGATGTTTTCCTTCACCGCAAAGCGTGTGATAAATTGCAATTATCAATTAGACACTTCAGTTTTCATTGAAAAACTCATTGGTGCCTGCCCGGGGTTGGAACCCATGATCGTCACTACAAAGTCGCATGATCTCAGCGCTGAGCGTAAACCAGCACAGATGCACTAAAGTAATATGCTAAAGAATTGTAGATCTACAAAAATACTACAAAAAAGTCTACAACCGCGTGTCTCTATCTCTTATGGTTAACTCATAATAAATATTTTTATGTTCAAAATTTCAATTTGGGAAATATTTTCTGCACAGCTAGTTAATATTGTAAATGCAAAAAGTAAAAGTTTGTCGCTTAAGTTTTATCCTATTTTCTAAAAAAAAAAATTATCGTGGATTACAGCAAAATAGTTTTATTATTACTTTTGTATTATGGATCTCCGCAAAGTAACGCCTAATTCTATACATTATTTGAAACAAATTTGATTTCATGTGAAAATAAGTTGAGATACCCGATTGTGTGACCTTTTTTAGAGTTCACGAGTTTTAGAGTCCAGTCCAGTTAGTTTATTCTCTTAAAAGTTTTATGCCTCATTGAAATTTACAATTTACCACACGCTTTTCTGTGAAGGAAAATATCGGGTGGTAACCTGCATATATCTAGAGAACTCTAGGGATATGTGAAACCTACCAATCCGCATTGGAGCAGAGTGGTAAGTCTTAGCTCCAACCCTTCTCTCCAAAACGGAGAGAGGAAGCCTATGCCCAGCTATGGGATGGTAACAGGCCGTTACATTTGATGATGATTTGGCGATGACATCAAATTCAAATTCAAAATATTATTTATTCAAACTTGTAAACAAGTGCTTTTGAATCGTCAATTATAATGTTGGTTCTGAAAACTGCTTCTACCTGAAATAGTCAGAAAGAACCTCGGCGGTTGTTAATTTATAGAATTAGGCGTTACTTTGCGTAGATCCATAATACTAAAATAATGAAATTATTTCGCTATAATCCGCGATAAAGTAAGTAGAACGTGTGTAGTGCTTGTGTATTATGGTGGCAGTGGAGATTTGTGCATGTGTTACGAATCCTGCATGTATCGGGTATGAGGAAACGAATAGTCCACTATACATTTAGCATTATATATATTTTCTCCGTCAAGCTGTGATAGCCCAGCGGTGAGACCGTGCGACTCTTACGAGGGGAACACGGGTTCAAACCCGGGCAGGCACCAATGAGTTTTTCTATTAAAACTCATGTGTCTAATTGATAATTGCAATTTATCACACGCTTCTCGGTGAAGGAAAACATCGTGAGGAAACCTGCATATCTCTAGAGAATGCCGGAGATATGTGTAACCTACCAATCCGCATTGGAGCAGCGTGGTAGGTCTTAGCTCCAACCCTTCTCTCCAGAAACGGAGAGAGGAGGCCTATTCCCAGCAGTGGGATTGTAACAGGCCGCTACTTTTACTTTTATATTTTCTCCTTACTCTATCGCGGATTATAGCAAAATAATTTTATTATTACCTCGGTGGTTACTCTTTAAAAAATATAATTTTTATAATTATTTACATTTCGTCATAACAATCTTGTGAGGTCGTAGTACAAATCCAATCCATCCATTGCTTTCTCAGTAAGCTGTTCTTAAAAGATCGTTTTATTGGATGTTTACGTTTTAATGAACGCAATATTTAAATTGCCAAATTACTTTTCATAGTTGATGATACCAATTGTGGACGTTCTTGATTGATTTACAAAAGTCCATTGCGAAATCAACGTTTTCTTGTCGTTTAATTTCGCCAAGTATAATTGTGATTCATAATTGCTTTACTATTTTGCGAATGATTTTCTAAATCTATTTTATTATTTGCAAGCTGTGGTAGTCCAGCGGTGAGACCGTGCGACTCTTTCGAGGGGAACACGGGTTCAAACCCGGGCAGACACCAATCAGTTTTTCTATTAAAACCCATGTGTCTAATTGATAATTGCAATTTATCACACGCTTTTCGGTGAAGGAAAACATCGTAAGGAAACCTGCATATTTCTAGAGAATTCTGGGGATATGTGTAACCTACCAACCCGCATTGGAGCAGCGTGGTAGGTCATGGCTCCAACCCTTCTCTACAGAATAGGAGGCCTATTCCCAGCAGTGGGATTGTAACAGGCCATTACTTTACTTTTTACTTTATTTTATTATTTCTTATCTTGGGTTATTATTTCTGGCAAGCATTAATATTATTTAGAATTTAACTTTTTCAAATTATGTTAACAATTAATTGATTGGCCCATTGGCGTAGTGGGTAATGTCACTGCCTTCAGCTCCACGGGTCGCGGGTTTGATTCCCGCTGAGGTCCAACATTTTCAATAATTTGTTAGTTCTTCATGCCTGGGTGTTTATTTGTATTTAAGTATGTATCTAAAATTATATATGTAGTATATCTACCGGTTGTCCGTCACTCATAACAAAAGTATTAAGTTACATACTTTGGGGACGGACGACCGTATATACATATATATCTATTTATTGATTTAAAATTAAGGCACTTAAAGTTTTCTGTGAAAACTTACATGGTTAATTTTTATTTACAATTAATCACACCCACTCTTTCTTACATAATATATTACGTATTTTTTTTACGACGTTATTTTCTTTTTTTTTATTGTTTCTCTGGTAACAAAATGCCGGTGTCTCTCCAAAAGTTGATTGAAATACAACAAACCAACAAATTCAATAATAAAACGTCTGGCAACATTTAAAGTTACGCAATATAAAATATTGTAAGTCACAAATAGGTAAAATATTGTAAGCCACGGCAACACAGAGCGGGCTCTACCAGTCAAGACTAACCAACCAATCAAATAATTGATAACTTTTGTAAAATTTTAAACTAATGCGCCCCAAAATATTAGTGGCATGGAAGTCGAAAAAAGTTTGAGGCACAACAACGAAGAGCCAGGTTTGCGAGTCAAAAGTGGTATCAGCAGGCTTACCATGAACTCTTATAGCGACTCAATTGAAGACGTAAACTAAATTGTCTTGCTTTTTCATACCATGTCGTCTTAAAGACGCACACTTTAAGTCATTGCCGAATGAGCGTTCGGAATTCGTCCTAACAAAATGTGAGTGAGTGAGACAGAGTTATCTATAGTTCATATAATGTCATCCTTTTCAAACATTACGACCCCAATGGAATCCACACTTCATGGTGCGAATAGAAAGCGGTTCGGTTTAGGTACTGACTTTGAATTGAATCGTTATCTAAAGGTTCATGGTAGGCCTACTGGTATAAAAACGAGTACAGGAAAATTTAAAACATCGCCGATCATTAGCATTCTATGCGGATACGCGTGCAAGAACTAGTATGTAAATGCGTGCAAGCTGGACCTTGCGGGAAGTGACCTCTTGCGTATAAGGCACAAGGCCTCACTAGTTTGGTCATTCTCAAATTCTATTTACTCCTAACGAAAGACCTTCAGGCGTTACTCGTTATTTTGGAAGAACAAACGTATTAATCTATTTGTAGATGAAATTTTAAAGGTACCTACGATTGATCATATCAAAGGATGCCGACGCCTCATTATCGGGAATATATGTACCTAATGGGTCACGTGTTCAAATCACTTGAACCAATGAGTTTGACCATTATCAAATCAATCATCATTCTCCTGCCCTTATCCCACTCTAAGTGGGGTCGGCACAACATGTTAACATGTTGTCACATGATTTGGCTAGGTATTTTACGACCAGCCGCCTGCCTGACGTCAACTTACCTTAGTCGCCTTTAACGACACCTCGGTAGGAAATGAGGATGGTGTATTCTACTCAACCGGATACCACACGGTGGGTCAACTTACCTTAGTCGCGTTTTCCGACACCTCTGTAAGAAATGAGGGTGGTCTATTCTACTCAGCCGGATCCCACACGGCGGGTCGACTTACCTTAGTTGCCTCTTACGACACCTCGGCAAGAAATGAGGGTGGTCTATTCTACTGAACCGGATACCACACGGCGGGTCCATTATCAAATCAAATGAAATCAAAATATTCTTTATTCACTAAGCCATTTGAGGCACTTTTGAATCGTCAAGCATCAATATCATTAATTAAGCTACAACTGGTTCGGAAGAAACTCGGCGGTCAATCTTTTATACATTATCAATCCGCTGTCGTGTATTAAGCTGAAAGGATTTTCAAATCCAGGCATTTTATCATCCAAATAATCTTCGATTTTGTAATATGCTTTACTTATAAACATATTTCTTACACTTAGTTTAAACCTTTCTGTAGACTGGCTACAGAAAGTGGCTATCTAGTATGGATTGCAAAATTTTATTGTAGAACCGAATACCGAGACCAACAAATGAGTCGCTAACTCTACTGAGTCGCGAGGCACATTAAATTTATGTGTTTTCAATTTTCACACACTTTTAAGTGAACAAAAACATCGTGAATAAATCTCATAACTCTAAAACTCTTCAATAATATGTTAGCTACCAATCCACGCTCAAGGAGTGTGGTGGTAGTACACCACCACGAAATACTTAGATCTTTTGGCTCTTGTTATAAGTAATCGCATTCCAACAAAGGACATGTAAATTATTGTTTAATTTTTCCCATACAAAATAGGTCTTCGTTTTAACAATAGATGTTATGTCGTTACGAATAGATTGTTATTTTCCAACTGACTATATGTTGTTAGCGTTAATGGCTTTTAATGCGTAAACTGTCAGAACTGGCGAACGCAGAAGCATCGCCTCGAATACGGTGAGTGGTGTATAAAGTCTCAATACTAAAACGTAAAAGACTAGCTTGCCTCACCGCTTAATCTATATGAAACTGTTCGAGTTTGCGGAAGTCTTAAAGGTTGTCAGAGATAGATATTCCCGTCAATATTATAACACCATATGAGATTACCCGACGATATTACAGCGTAGTCTGAGTTTACACGACGATATTTAGATTACCCATCGATATAATAGTGTTATCTGAGATCACCCTAAGATATTACAGCGTCATCTGAGATTACTAGACGGTATTACAGCGTTTTATAACATTACCTGACGATATTACAGCTTCGTCTGAGATTATCCGTCGATATTACAGCGTCGTCTGAGATAACCAGTGAACATTACAAAATCGTCTGAGATAACCTGTGGATAATCATCTGAGATTACCATCATGAGATTACCCGTCGATATCATTTGGGATATATTCACTCGTAAAGTTGATTCCTATGTATAAATCATTCTCTCTACTTGTTTATGCTAATGTTTGAACTAAATTATTATTTACTACATCTCACGCGACCTTTTCCAATGTAATAAATTTTTTAATACAATTAATTGTATTATTTCCTGAAAACATTCTTTAATTACGCAGTTTCTTTGTGATTAAAGTGGCCGATTAATTTTAATGCAAAAACCTCGAATAACCAACTGCTTTTTAAAAATATGCGCAAATATATCCGATAAAACCAGTATACACATTGTTCCTTGTTGTATTTCCTGAAATCGTTTCCTTCAAAACTCTAAATAATTAATACAATAAAATATATTAAAATATTTTTTTAAACGTCTCTGTATAATAATGTTAAATAACTTATAAGAAGTATATATTCTTTATACATTTTTTTATAAAGCAACAACAAGTTACAAAAACCTGTATCTGTATGTGATCGATTTTCTTAAAATGAACTGAACGGATTTTTGTACGGTTTTTAATAAAAGATAGTGCACTTAAAAATACTGCCTATCATTAATGGTGTTTTAACATTTAGGTTAAATATATCGCGAGGTCTCAAATTATAAATGGCAAGAATGGATCTCTCATCTGCAATACAATTAATTTTTAATATGCGACTATTTATTTTATTTTTGTACATAAAAATATAAAGAATTATAAAACGATAGGTGATGTATATAATAGACAAAGTAGGAACCGACATAAGCTTGCGACTCCTGCTTTGCGCCTAGCAAAAGTACGTAAATCGTTTGTGGGTTTGGATATAAGATTCTATAATAAAATTCCGAAATCAATTTTGTTCATGCCATTACAGCAGTTTAAAGACACTGGTAACAAGAGGGTGATACAGAAAGCCTAATATATTGTTGAAGATTACTTAGATGATAAGGATGTGTGATAGGTGCACGTCTACCCTGAGACAGTAATAACTAAATGTAACTAGTTTTAAGGTTTATATTTTAAAAAGAGCAACCGCCGAGTTTCTTGCTGGCTCTTCTCGGTAGGACGGCTTTCCGAACCAGCAGTAAAGTTGACGATTCAAAAGCACTTGTTTAAAAGTTTACTTGAATAAAGAATACTTTGAATTTGAATTTGAACTCATAACAGAATTCCATAAGACAATGCTAAGTAAGCATGCTATACAAGTTGTACCGTCTCAGCGTCAATATCAAAATTGTCGGTTAGCATAGACCATCGGAGCTGTGATAGCCTAGCGGTGAGACCGTGCGACTCTTCCGAGGGGAACACGAGTTCAAACCCGGGCGGGCACCAATAAGTTTTTCTATTAAAACTCATGTGTCTAATTGGTAATTGCAATTTATCACACGCTTTTCGGTGAAGGAAACCATCGTAAGGAAACCTGCATATCTCTAAAGAATTCTGGAGATATGTGTAACCTACCAATCCGCATTGGAGCAGCTTGGTAGGTCTTAGCTCCAACCCTTCTCTCCAGAAACGGAGAGAGGAGCCCTGTTCCCAGCAGTGGGATTGTAACAGGTCGCTACTTTACTTTTTACTATAGACTTTAGTTCCCCCGCAAGTTAAAATTCAAATCATTCTACATTCGAAAAGGTGCTCTTTCCGAGAAGAGCCAGCAAAAAAAACTCGACGGTTAAATTTAATAAATATTTAAATGATATACATTATTCCAAAAACCAAAAAAAGGTTATAAGACTTACACAGCAGTCTGTCTGGAAAATTGTTATGTTTCTTCATTGGAATTTTTGTTTCTACGGTCACTACCAAAAATACAAAAGAATTATTATGAAAACAAATTATTTAACTATAAAAAATGTACAATACAATAGCCAGCTAACAAGCTGTCATTTTTATAATACTCATAGAGAAAAAATTGTAGATATATAAAGTACTAGTTTTTGCCCATGGCTTCGCTCGCGTGGAATTTGGTCTGTTACATTATGTTCAAAATTTCAGATGTCTAACTTTTAAACTTTCCGATTCCATACAATATTCGCGCGTCGCGCTTATTAGGCGCTCTATGGCGCTCCATTTAAGTTATTCATATCGTGATAACTTTTTAACTATTCGACCAAATTACTTTGTTAGAAACACAAAGTTTATGTACATGTAATAGTGCAAGCAGCAAATGTATTGTATTTTGATAAGAGTTTGATAAATATACTAAAACTTGCATTGTAAAATAGTATCTTATTTAATTAAAATTTATTATTCACAATTTTGGTCATACTGGCTTCCACATAATAGGTAGATAGATGTCGTCCTGGACTTTTATTTAGAACTATTCAAGACAAACAATACTACGGTACATCATCTTTGTGTAATTCCAATGGTTTGGGCAGCGTACACCGAGATAGCTCTCAGAGGCCAGATTTTTTCCAACTTTATTGACATATATCGTTATATTACATAAAATCATTACAAATTATAGCCAATATGTTATTCCGATGTATTACCTATATAACTGTAAAGTTTCATCCAAATCCGTCCAATAGTTTTTTCGTGAAAGAGTAACAAACATCCATCCATACTCACAAACTTTCGCATTTATAATTTAAGATTTTTTTAAATTCACGATTGGCTTGTATTCGTGCCGGTTATTCCCCTAGACCGTTAAAATGTAAGTAAAAAATATCTTCTTGCAGTTTAATATACCGATTGCATTTTATATAATTATGGCATACGATTTTACATGTTTCGGCTACGTATTTTACGACCGGCCGCCTGCCTGACGTCAACTTACCTTAGTCGTATTTTAAGTACTCGGTAAGAAAGATAAAATATATAATTTATGAATCAATTTTCAATATTGAATATTTTTTATCTATATATCAGATCAAATCAATCTAAATATATCTGTAAGTAGCTGATATCATCATCACCATCCTCCTGCCCACTCTAAGTGGGGTCGGTACAACATGTTACAAACATGGTGTCATATGATTTGGCTACGTATTTTACGACCGGCCGCCTGCTTGACGTCAACTTACCATAATCGTATTTTACGATCCCTCGGTAAGAAAAGTGGGTTGTCTATTCTACTCAACCAGATACCATACGGGAGGTCAACTTACCTTAGTCGCCTTTTAAGACACCTCGTTAAGAAATGAGGGTGGTCTATTCAACTCACAAAACACAGGGCATTTTTATTTTATGTTTATATTAACGGATAATATGGAAAAAATGGAATCAGTCCATTTCCGTTTCACTGACGATTACGCATTTTGTTTTGTATAGTATCATTAATTGGTAACGACGTTTTCGCAACACATACTTTCACCGGGTATTTCCCAGCTGCAAATCTTGCCAAGCCAGCAGCGTCCTCTTGCGAGATAAATGAGAACGCGCTTTGTATAATACCCGCTAATATTCTTAATTTATTTTTTATTAGAAATATCTGCAGTGGTGACACCGTGCGACTCTTTCAAGGGGTCACGAGTTCAAGCCCCGGGCATGTTAGTTAGTTAATGAGTTTTTCTATTAAAACTTGTGTCTAATGGACATTTGCAATTTATCACAAGTTTTTCGGTGAAGGAAAACATCGTGAGGAAACCTGCATATCTCTAGAGAATTCTAGGGATATGTGTAACCTACCAATCCGCATTGGAGCAGCGTGGTAGGTCTTAGCTCCAATCCTTCTCTCCTAAAATAGAGAGTCTATGCCCAGTAGTGGGATAGTAATAGGCTGTTACTTTAGAAATATCTACGTTAGCTTATTTATAGAAATAGGCATTAGTTTGCTGAATTCCACAGTACAAAATTATAATAGAATTATTTTGCTGTAATCCGCATTTCTTAAGAAAATCTATATAATGCTAAGTGTAGGAAGTAATAGCCGTTCTCATACCTTTTAAATGCAGGATTGATTAACGCATATATCACAAAAAACACCGCCACCAAGAACACACTACATAAGCACTACGACAATCTCTATTAACTTTTCAGTACAAATATAGTTCAGATTTTCTTAAACATTCTTTAATATATTTAAAATACAATATTTTGCTATAACACACTGTTCTTTCAAAATTTGAAAAAATTTTCTCTAATCGCGGATTATAGCAAAATAACACTATCATTAATATGTATGATCTTAGCTTAGTAACGCCTAATTCCATAAAAACATTAGTCATTAAGGTTTTTTAAATATGTGTGAGAAGGAATAACTATCAATATTATTTTAACGAAAGAGTTCTTGCTATATATAAATAATAAATGTTTATCAATAAGACAAACATTTATAATATTAGTATGTAATAAAAAAATACTTGAGTTCATATAAATAAATAAATATATGGGACACTTACACACACGGTCGTCCGTCCCCAAAGTAACTAAGTTAATACTTATGTTATGGGTGACGGACAACTAGTAGATATATACATATATAATTTTAAATACATACTTAAATACAAATACACACCCAGGCTCGAAAAATCAACAAATTGTTCATAGAAAATGTTGGCCCTCAGCTGTAATCGAACCCAGGACCCGCGGAGCTGAAGGTAGGGTGACTCACTGCGCCCACAGGCCAGTCATAATATATAAAGTACTCCATATATAATCGACCACCACATCGCTTTGCCCGCATGGAAATCAGTTTATTTAATTGAAATTTTAAACATAAAATTAACTATAGTTAGTTAACCATAAAAGATACTTTATACCGGTCATTTTTGTAGGATTTTTGTAGATCTACATTACTCTAGTAAATTTACTGTATCTCTTTTAGTTAACGCGACGCACGCGACTAAATCTCGCAGCGAGCGAGTTTTTTACATCTGTGCGACCTCTTCAACAGAATTGACATAAAAAAATAAAACGGTAATTTACTATTAACCTAAACGTTACGGAAGAATCGCACTACCTTTTAGTAAAAACCGTACAAAAATCCGTTTAGTAGATTTTGAGAAAATCAATCACATACATGCAGACAGCTTTAAGGGACATTTTTAGGGACGGTTATAATATGTATAAATTGAAAGATAACATACACCGCCGAGTGTTATCCGGCTGAGTAGAATAGACCACCCTCATTTCTTACCGAGGTGTCGTAAGAGGCGACTAAGGTAAGTCGATCCGCCGTGTGTTATCCGGCTGAGTAGAATAGGCCACCCTCATTTCTTACCGAGGTGTCGTAAAAGGCGACTGAGGTAAGTTGATCCACCGTGTGGTATCCGGTTGAGTAGAATAGACCACCCTCATTTCTTACCGAGGTGTCGTAAAAGGCGACTGAGGTAAGTTGATCCACCGTGTGGTATCAGGTTGAGTAGAATAGACCACCCTCATTTCTTACCGAGGTGTCGTAAGAGGCGACTAAGGTAAGTTGACGTCAGGCAGGCGGCCGGTCGTAAAATACGTAGCCAATCATGTGACAACATGTTTTTAACATGTTGTGCCGACCCCACTTAGAGTGGGATAAGGGCAGGAGGATGATGATGATGATGATGATGATGATGAAATTGAAAGATAACATACAAAAAAGACCTGCACGTCAGACACTTGTATCTAAGGTGTAAACGCGTTGATGTCTTTCCTATGGAAACGAACATAACCTCGAGCATATCGCTCATGCGCTCCAACATTGGCACAATCCAAAAAACAATGTTCTGTACTTCGTGTTCTGTACTAGAAAAATGTTGCCAATGTTCTGTACCTATCATGTTATGTTACCGATGTTCTGTACTAGAAAAAAAGTTGTACATGTTGAAATGTTAAAATACACATTCTTCAAAAACACACTCGCCCGTTGGCGCAGTGGGTAGTGACCCTGCCTTCAGCTCCGCGGGTCGCGGGTTCGATTTGTTGGTTCTTCGAGCCTGGGTGTGTATTTGTATTTAAGTATGTATTTAAAATTATATCTGTAGTATATCTACCAGTTATCCGTCACCCATAACACAAGTATTAAGTTACTTACTTTGGGGACGGACGACCGTGTGTGTAAGTGTCCCATATATTTATTTATTTATTTCAGAACGCCTTGTGGTATCCGGCTGAGTAGAATAGACCACCCTCATTTTCTTACCTTGGTCGTGCTTTTCGACCCCTCAGTAAGAAAGAGGTTGACCTATTCTACTCAACAGGATACCACACTTACCTTAGTCGCCTTTTACGAAACCTCGGTAAGAAATGAGGGTGGTCTATTCTCGTCAGCAGGACACCACGAGGCATTACCAAAGAGTGTGTATTTCAATATTTCAACATTTTCACCTTTTTTTCTAGTATAGAACATTGGTAAAATATGATCGGTACAGAACATTAGTAACATTTTTCTAGTACAGAACATGTAGTACAGAATATTGTTTTTTGGTTTAGTATAAGTAAAGTAAGTATCACGGATTATAGCAAAATAATTTTATTATTACTTTTGTATTATGGATCTCCGCAAAGTAACGCCTAATTCTATAAATTATAAGTAAATTATTTTAAAAATGCCTAGTTCAGTCAACTTCATGTTGCAATAACTCAAACAGTTATTTATGAATCATTAATGTTTATTAGTAATGTTGTTACACCATAACGTCATTTACTCGCGCGTATAATCATCCACTTCCTCAAAGACCAGTTTCATTCGTTTTTATGGTATCATATTCTTTGGTATAGATCACATACGATAGAATATGAAGTCATACATATCTTTTACTTCAGTAAATTAAAAACATATATACATTCACACACAAATATAATGCATACAGGTTTCACAACCGCCACCACAATACACGAGCACTACACACGTTCACTATCACAAACTCAACAATCGTTTCGCCCCGCAAGCGAAGCATGATCAGGAGATAGACTCCACGATAAAATCGCAAAGCTTTGGGCTTTTGCAGGCTAGGCTAGGTGTTTTTACGAATCCCGCATGTATCGGGTATGAAAAAACGGATATTCCACTATACATTTAGCACTATATATATTTTCTATTTACTTTATGATTACTTTTGTACTATGGATCTCCGCAAAGTAACGCCGAATTCTATAAATTATTAAAAAAATGTTGAATTTGGACTTTCCCACTACACGGTTTGGCACAACATGTTTTTCACTTTGATTCTTTCCCACCATTCTTTGAATTTTGCACAAATCCTTTTGCATGTTCATACTTCACACAATCAAAGATTTCCTTTCAAGTTTATGCTGAAAAAATTACCAAATATGACCTACAAAGCAACATCAAAACGTGTTTAGATAAATAACAGTTCCAGTAAAGTATTGTAAGTGCACATATTGTAACATACTTTCGATTTTATCTTAGATCGCAGGTAATCAGAGCACGAATCACGTTCTCTCTTACATAACTGTGTCAATGTGGCTGCATGATGAATAATCAAGCGACCTCTTTGAAGAAGTATGTTTAGAAGCTATAATACAATTATTTAGCTTTAATCCGTGTTTCCTAAGAGAATGTATAGTACCCGGCATTAAATAATGCACATCGATGTTTAGAATGAAACAGCCGGCCAGTTCGGTTTCGTAGAGCGCTGTCACTGTCACTCAGTATGCGACGTTTCGTACGGGTCCATCAGTCTGTGCGACAGAGACAATGCTCTATAAAGCAGAATCTAGCCGATTTCTCTCTCTAAGCCTCGATGTGCATTATTTATTGCCTCGTACTATATGTAATGCTAAGTGTATGAAGCAGAGAATATTCACATACCTTACTCATGCAGGCCAAGTTACCACACGTATCCCAAAATGCCACCACCAGCAACTATGCCCACAAGTACAAAATCGTAATGCGCGCGCATTACAACTTTATCGTGAAGCCAATGCTTCGATTTCGGGGCGAAACGATCGCAGGTCCTTTCAAACCGAAGAGAGGAGTCTAGAGGAGGTCAATGTCCAGAAGTGGGATAGTAACAGGCTATTGGTTTACATAGACTGGCGAAGTAGGTAGTGACCATGGCTTCAGCCAACCTTTGGCCAACATTTTCTATAAACAATTTGTTGGATCTTCGAGCGTGGGTGTATATTTGTATTTAAGTATGTATTCGAAGGTACCGATATCGTAGGTGTGTCATCAACAAGCGGTGAGATAGTACGACTCTTTCGAGAGAAATACGAGTTCAAACCCGGGAAGGCACCAATGAGTTTTTCTATTAATACTCGTGTGTCTAATTGATAATTGCAATTAATCACACGCTTTTCGGTGAAGGAAAACATCGCGAGGAAACCTGCATATCTCTAGAGAATTCTGGAGATATGTGTAACCTACCAATCCGCATTGGAGCAGCGTGGTAGGTCTTAGCCAACCCTTCTCTACAGAAACGGAGAGAGGAGGCCTATTCCCAGCTTGTATTGTGGGATTGTAACAGACCGCTACTTTATATCGTAGGTATTGGAAAAGATAGATGCCGGGAGAGAATTCCATTCTCTTGCTGAGTGCAACAGAAATGACGAAGCGGGGCGCTGCGTGCGTCTTCGTTTGATGTCGATGACATAAGGGTGGAGCTTCTCCCGGTGCCTAGCGGTATACAAGTAAACAGTCAAGTTAACGGAGAGATTACAAGTTAACAATCCATATGAGGATGGTAACTACAAAATAGTACTGAGGATGGTTACAATATTGCTAGCAAAGTAACAAAATTATACTTATGTCTTACTATAACTGCAAAACACAAATTAAAACTTGGCTTCAATACCTTGATTACGAACAAACGGAAAATCTGATAACAATAATAACATAACTGCGCACACTTACACACACTCATATACATATATACAAACATACACTCATTCAAATTTACACACACGTTCGTACAATCATAATATATAATAAATGAAATTTTTTTTTTTAATGGAATGCATTATAATTGTTTTAATGCAATTAAAATAATCATTATATATGCCAGCTATTCTAATCAATAGTAATTTTAAATAAATTTTTATATAATGTATTAATATATAGAATAAGAAATATATTCTAATAATTCTTTATTAAATGTATATATGTTAAGTATTGTGAAAATTTCCTTGTTTGTTTTACCTGCGAAATTATAATATATAATAATAACTAATTTTTGCTCCAAAAAGAAATTCATTGAGATGTTAAATGTTACATGCATGAACCTTCAATCCTCTAAGAGAACCGGTAGCTAAAGCACAGAATCTCCCGTTTCTAGTTTAGCTATCGGTGAAACGATTGTTTATGTAGCCCTAAAATCTGTAGATTATTTAGTTTCTGCATAGTTTTTGGAAAAATTTTGTAACAGAAATAAAGAATTTATTTATTTATTTAACTCCCATGAGTGTCTCTTAGTGTATACCCCTCCCCTCGCTATTTCCACGCGGTAATGTTTTATGCAACTTTTATATAAACACGCTCTGTTGTAAGATCAAACGTTAATAGAGAATTTGAATTTTAAATAGCTTCCGTAATACAATAGTCAGATAAATTGTTTTAAGTTAATGTTTACTTTAAATATACATATGTGTTATACACACTCAAATAAATAAATATATGGGACACTTACACACGGTCGTCCGTCCGCAAAGTAAGTAACTTAATAGTTGTGTTATAGGGAACGGTACACTGGTAAATATACTACATATATAATTTTAAATATATACTTAAATACAAATATACACCCAGGCTCCAAGATCCAACAAATTGTTTATAGAAAATGTTGGCCCTCGGCGGGAATCGAACCTGCGATCGGCGGAGCTGAAGGCAGGGTCACTACCCACTGCGCCAACCTATATATATAGTATACCTACCCTTTTGTCACAGTACTAATATTGTTTAGCTCGAAAGCGTGTTTTTAGTTATTTAAATATATGTAAAACACATTTGGTTACATTTGTAGGTTGGTCACGGGTTCTAACCCCGTCACAAATAAGTTTTTTTTTAATTTAATTTAGTAAAACAAATCTTAATATACATCAAAGTAAATATAATAAACAGAGAAAGTTTCAATACAAAACCTTGTACGATCAGGCAGTCATACCGCCTCGTACTGTGCGATAACCTTGAGGTTAAGTTAAACGTGCAAGTAACAAAAACACTATAAACTCTAAACACTACAAAAGTAATAATGAAATTATTTTGCTATAATCCGCGATAAAGTAAATAAAAAATTACTTCATCCTCCTGGTCGGCACAAACATTTACAAATACATTCTCACATGATTTGGCTACGTATTTTACGAGCGGCCGCCTGCCTGACGTCAACTTACCTTGGTCGTATTTTACGACCCCTTGGTAAGAAAGAGGGTGGTCTATTCTAGTCAGCCGGATACCACACGGTGGTTCAACTTACCTAAGTCGCCTTTTACGACACCTCGGGAAGTAATGAGGGTGGTCTATTCTACTCAGCTGGGTAACACACGGCGGTAAATAGAAAATATATATAATGCTAAATGTAGAGTGGACTATCCGTTCTCATATCAAATACATGCAGGATTCGTAAATACACATGCGCAAGCTTCCACCACCGCCATCACAATACACAAGCACTACACACGTTCACTATCGCTAGCTCAACACTCGCCCCACAACGTGTTTCGTCTTGGAGTACGAAAACGTATAGTCCACTCTACATTTAGCATTATATATTTCTATTTACTTAATCGTGGATTATAGCAAAATAATTTTACTACTTTTCTATCATGAATCTCAGCAAAGTAACGCCTAATTCTATAAATTACTTGAAATATTACTTAAACACTTACTAATGACAAAAAGACAGACTTTCGCATTTATTATAAGTGGAATTCGAGCGGATTAGCTGAGAAATATAATTAAACTAATGTTGACACCTCGCGCATTATTTTTGTACAATTTTGAATACTTTTCTACATAAAATGTTAATGTAAGAACTCTTATTTCCTTAACGTAATTCCTAAGGTAATTAAGTGATCTTTATTTTGCGATACAAGCTTTTTTGCGAAAAAGAAAAGTTTTGAATAATTTATAGAACTAGCGTTGCAGAGGTCCATAATACAAAAATAATGAAAATACTATTTTGCTATAATCCTTGGTAAATAGAAAATATATGTAACGCTACATGTAGTGTAGTGCGTTCTCATAGATGATACATGCAGAATTAGTAAAATTCACTACCCACCACCAATAAAATAAAAAAACGCAAGCATTGCACACATTCACTATAACAATCTTAACAATCGTTTCGGTAACCGAAGCATCGACATACACTGCACGATATAATCACAACGATAAATTTCGCAATTCAATGTTGTAAACTGTCTATGTTTTGGATATCCTGAAGGTCGTTGAACTGAGTTTTCCTGTTAGGTAAGCCCCAAGTTATTCAAAATTTACCAGCTTTCCCAAAGAATGAAAATAAGTTCCTCAATACTAGGAAATTATCAACAAGGGCGATTGGATACAACTTTCGCAATCGGTGTTGTTAATAGGGATGTCAAACATCGATTATTATATTACAATAATCGATTATTTAAACATCATATTTTTTTTATTGGGGATTTGTAAAATCGATTACATTAATTACTCCCGTTTTATTATTTTTTTAACTTCTTCTTTTTTGTCTTTGAAGATAAGATATTGGATGAAATCAACGTAGCCGAACAATAAATCTTAATCGAAATTCGCAATCAGTGCACCTGTTATTATTTATTTATATTTATCCTTTTCCTGTTACTCTTTATTCTAATTATTTCTTACACTTCACAGTATATTTTAAGCAATGTATTTTTTTGTACATAAAAATATTAAGAATTAGAAAAACGATAGGTTATGTATATACTAGACAAAGTAGGAACCGACATAAGCTTGCGACTCCTGCTTTGCGCCTAGCAAAAGTACGTAAATCGTTTGTGGGTTTGGGTATAAGATTCTATAATAAAATTCCGAAATCAATTTTGGCCATGCCATTACAGAAGTTTAAAAACCCTGTTAAAAAGAGGCTGATACAGAAAGTCTACTATACTGTTGAAGATTACTTAAATGATAAGGATGTGTGGATATAGGCGCACTTCTACCCTGTACAAGACAGTAATAACTAATTGTAACTAGTTTTAAGATTTATATTTTAAAAAGAGCAACCGTTTCTTGCTGGTTCTCCTCGGTAGTAACAGCTTTCCGAACCAGCAGTACAGTTGATGATTCAAAAGCACTTGTTTACAAGTTTACTTGAATAAAGAATATTTTGAATTTGAATTAATTTAATTATGAAAATAAAAAAGCAATTTTTAAAAAAGTGAGCCAAAAAGATTATTAATCGATTTTTTCGAATTTCGTTTTTTTCGATCGAATGCGTATAAATCGATTTATTTTAAAGGGAGAAAAATCGATTATCCACTCCTAAGTCACATACCTAGTCGCTAAATGAGTACTGCAGACAAATAAACAACCATAAGTACTTGTAAGCCAGTCATTGACGTAATATTTGCAAAAACAACAAAAAAATACGTGAAGTATTATACGAGAATATTTAGAAGAAGTATAACATATTAACGTCAAGAAAAAAATCTACAAAATGTTTAATTAATTGAGTTTTTGTTTCATTTTCTTATTCATATTAGTGTTAAGATTTTTTTGGTTATTTCGCAATACTTGAAATTATATTTAGGTATACCATACTTGTATGAATTATATATAAAATGAAATGTAGTTTTATAAGTCTAAATAAAGCTCGACAAAGTCTGAATCGATTTGGCTAGTTTTGGCTTTAAAATATATATAAAAGTTTAAAGCGCTTCCTCCGTGTCAATATGTGTTTTAGTCAACTTTATATTAACTTAAACCTTCCTCAAGAATTACATTATCGTTTAGTAAATATTGTACAAAAATTCGTTCAGTAGATTTTGAGAAGATCGATTACATACACACAGACAACTTTTGGAACTTTGTTTCGTAATAAGTATAGATGTTTATTTATTATGTACTATGTAGAGCAAATTTAAAGGTATTATTTATAGATTACTAATCTACTCTAACTTTACCATTACAGCAGTTTAAAAACACTGTTAGAAAGGCTTATACAGAAAGCCTACTATACAATTGAGGATTACTTAGACGAATAAGAATGCGTGGATATAGCTACTCTTTTACCCTGTACAAGACATTAATAACTATATGTAACTAGTAATAAGAATTATTGTTTGAAAAGAGCAACCGCCGAGTTTCTTGCTGGCTCTTCTCGGTAGGAAGAGCTTTCCGAACCGGCAGTAGATGTTGACGATTCAAAAGCACTTGTTTACAAGTTTACTTGAATAAAGAATATTTTGAATTTGATTTAGAACCCGCACTACCCCCTAATTGTGAAAATATCGTCTTACGTACTATCTATATTGTTTTTTCCTGTTCCTGAAGAAAAAACGGGAATTCTTTTTGAGCATTAAAATTAATCCCTACTTATAAAGTCAAGTCTAACATATAAAATTTGTTTGGCGATTTTTGTAAAATTGCGGCACTTAAATGTTATTTATGCATTCGAGTATGCTTTTTTTGGTATCACCATAATTACGTGGTAAGGTCGACCCTTGAACCCTGCGTCTTTACGGAAAGCCAAGGTCAAAATTAGTATATCGCGACCTCGTAATTCTGGTTCTGACAAAAACGTACACGCCAGTTATTGCTTCTGGCATTTTATAGTCGAATTCGACAAGTTTTTGAGTGAAACGTGTTAATAATATTGAAAATATTGTTTCATTAATGCACAACGTCATATAAAAATAGTTTGAAATTAAATCAAAATAATGTTTATTCACATAAACCATTTCAGGCACTTTTGAATCGTCAAGCATCAATATGATTAATGAAACTACAACTGGTTCGGAATGTTGCTCTTACCGAGAAGAACCAGCAAGAAACACGGCGGTCAATCTTTTAAATATTTTCAATTATACATTATTAAACCGCTGTCTTGTATGAAGCTGAAAGGATTCTCAAGTACAGGCATCCTTTCTGTAGATTGGTTTAAAATGGATTGAGGAATTTTATTATAGAAGCGAATAGCGAGACCAACAAATGAGTTGCTTACTCTACTGTGTGGCGACGCAGGTGTCACTAGCTTTTTGTTACCTCTCGTCTGTCTATGATATACATCAAATTTTGTTTAGGAATTTTTGAACGAATATATTTATTGCTTCTTAAATAATTAAGTACTCAGAAGTGAGATTTTTGCTATCGTCTAGGAGTGAGAAGTCTAGGGGAAGTGAAAAGTAAATTTTAAAAATTAATAGTATGAAGCATCACACCTTTCTACCAATAAAAAAATATTACGCATGTTTCACTAACATTGGTATGCATTTGTATATCGGAACCATGTCACACTAACCTGTTGGCAAATTTACGCTCAGTTCTAGTTGAACGCATTGATAGGTCAATTTGACAAGGTGTTAAAGTTGTTACGTATTTTATTGTTTTCTTTTTTTTTTTTTATTTATTAGGACTTACCAACAGTACATGTCAGTCCTATAGTACCTTTTTACTAACGTCTAAACAATTTTTGTATTCCTTAAAATCGAATACATCTACATTTTAAACTATCTATGACAAAGTAAGCATTTTAGCTCGATCAGAATTAGGATCAGCTAAAATGCTATTTATATAACCAATATATTTTAATAACATTAATCATATTATACATTTCGATCCTCATCAGACCATTTTGAACACATTCCATTAAGAAATGTTGGACATCTTCACATGCTCCACACGATAAACACTTGGATAGCACACACACACATCCTTCTTCTTGTCGTTCCATCTCCTATCGGTTGGCAACCATCATGGTTATTTTCTTGTTATTTAAGTTACATTTGCGCATAAATCTCCATATAACACAATATAGTATGTCTCACAATCTGCTTGCATCAGTTCGAAAAGAAGCAGACTATCTACTTCCGTCTGTCTGTCAAGCGAAAGATTTAAAAAGTCGTTTATAGATTGAATTTTTTGTCTTCTTTCATCTAACGGAAATTGACTAACTGAGAAATCATTTTGTAACAATTGATGACGTCTATAAAGTTGCTAATTGTAAGCAAAATTGATCGGATGATAGCATTTTCTATTGCTTTATAATTTTATCTATATAAAAAACCACTACATCGTTAGTATTAACAAAGTCGTTTAAATATCCTCAATTATGTGCTGTTTTCCTAATTCCAGGAGCAAGATTGGGAATTTTTCTATCCTAGATATTACAGCGTTGTTAAACAGACAAACTTTCTTACTTATAATAAACCGCGAATTATAGAAAAGCATATTTGCTGAAGTGAAATAACTCTTAATATATATAAAGAAAACAAAAACGAAGACGGAATAATACATAAAGATAAACAATTTTCTTTTTAAGAGTTTCGTAATTGACTTTAAATGTCAATTCTATTATGGTATAATGTCCTTGTATTTAAATTTAAGGGATAACTATTATATGATTTATAGAAGCAGGCGTTACTTTGCGGAATTCCATATTACAAGCAATACAACAGAACTATCTACTTTGCTATAATCCGCACGGGTTAAGTGAATGCATGCAAAGCCAATGTGTATGAAGCAGGCAAAATCTACGCACCTTATACATGAGGACCAGTCACCACATGCACCCCAAGGCGCAATTCACCAGCAACAACGCACACAAAAGCAGCACACACACCCACCACCACAATCTCGACGATCGTTTCGCCCCGAAACCGAAGCATCATCAGGAGGATAGGCTCCACGACAAAAATCGTACTGCGCCGCGCTACCCATGCAAGCAGTCTTAAATAGTTAACCCCCACCAATACCCTTCCCTCCGAACACATGTAGCAAAACGGAATTAGATACATTTACTTGCTCGTTAATTAAGTGACCATTGTTATTTTTTATTATCTCAAGGTGCTCTAACGTATTGAGTCGGAGTCCCTTATCACAAGTGTGGAGAATATGAAATGAATGGTCATTAGGCACTTTATGACCGCTTTCTAACAAATGTTTTGCAAAATTAGAATTTTGTGGTTTATTATTCCTGAACGCAGCCATATGTTCGCGGAAACGAACCGCAAAACTTCGGCCAGTCAGTTAACTATTTAAGACTGCATGCATGGGTAGCGCGGCGCAGTACGATTTTTGTCGTGGAGCCTATCCTCCTGATGATGCTTCGGTTTCGGGGCGAAACGATCGTCGAGATTGTGGTGGTGGGTGTGTGTGCTGCTTTTGTGTGCGTTGTTGCTGGTGAATTGCGCCTTGGGGTGCATGTGGTGACTGGTCCTGCATGTATAAGGTGCGTAGATTTTGCCTGCTTCATACACATTGGCTTTGCATGCATTCACTTAACCCGTGCGGATTATAGCAAAGTAGATAGTTCTGTTGTATTGCTTGTGATAACTATTATATTTTTGTCTTTTGAAATATTTTTAATAAGAGTGGTATTGTTAATTTTTTATGATTTGGATAATCTAAGACACCCAGCCATATCTAAAAAATTGTAGGATGAATTACATCTTCAAATAATGGAATTAACATTTCAAAAGACTTTAACCAACCTATTGAACTTAAAATCACAGAATCATGCCTTTTATTATCACCAAAAAATAGCAGATCATTTATATACACTCAAAACAAGAGAAGAGTCAAAATTCATCCTTGTAACACACCCATAAACGATATATGAGTAAGCTTAAAGATTTAAGAGTCATTTACATCCAGTTAATGTCATCTTCCGAGTTACAAACCTTCGAAATAATGACAGATATACTTTGTACATAATTACAAGGCTCCGAAAACAATGGACATAAGTATATTTTTTTAATTTAATCATTTCCTTTCAAGCCACCATTCGACAGTTTTAATATTTTTATAATGATGCCATGTTATTTTAGTTGATTGGCGTTGGTTCAGATGGTAGAGACCCTGCCTTTAACTCCGCGGATGGCGAGTTCGACTTGACTAAATACAATTTGTTAGTTCTTCGAGTCTGAGTGTTACTATCCCACTGCTGGGCAAAGGCCATCTCTGTCGACAAATTCTGTAGATAACGATTGAACCTAAGACCTACCACGCTGCTCTAATGCGGTTTGGTAGGTATATCCCTAGAACTCATTGGAGATATGCAGGTTTCCTCACGATGTTTTCCTTCACCGAAAAGCGTGTGATAATTTGCAATTATCAATTAGACACATAACTTTAATAGAAATACTCGTTGGTACGCTGTCTAGGATTTGAACCCATGATCGTCTCTAGAGATTCGCATGGTCTCACCGCTGGGCTATCACAGCAGCTGATACAAAACGCCTACTATACTATTAAGGATTATATAGATGATAAAAATGCGTAGATATAGCTACTCCTCTACCCTGTTCAAGATAGGATACCGCCTAGTTTCTTGCTGGCTCTTAACGGTAGGAACAACTTTCCGAACCAGCAGTAGAGTTGGCGATTCAAAAGCACTTGTTTACAAGTTTGCTTGAATGAAGAGTATTTTGAATTTGAATTGGAATTTTTGAATTAGAATTGGAATTTAAATAAGGAACAAAGCCACTAAAAAAAAAAACTTCAAATATTCAATTTATTCAATCATCCTGTTATTAATCGTTTAGCAAAGATAAACGATTTTAACTATGTTTGTAGTATGACCGTTATAGAAAGTTTAATGGCCTCTAAGACGTATAAGAGAATTAATTAATATATTACAAAAGTATTATGTAACAAATAAAATTATGGGTGCCGTGTGGTATCCGGCTGCATAGAATAGACCACACTAATTTATTACTGAGGTGTCGTAAAAGGCGACTAAGGTTAGTTGACCCACCATGTGGTATCCGGCTGAATAGAACAGACCACCCTCATTTCTTATCGAGGTGTCATAAAAGGCGACTAAGGTAAGTTGACCCACCGTGTGCTATCCTGTTGAGTAGAATAGACTACCCTCTTTCTTACCGAGAGGTCGTAAAATACGATTAAGGTAAGTTGACGTCAGACAGGCGGCCGGTCGAAAAATACGCCAAATCATGTGACAACATGTTTATAACATGTTGTGGCGATGCCACTTAGAGTGGGATAAGGGCAGGAGAATGATGAATGGTAATAATATTTTGGATATAGTATTATGGATATCCGCAAAGTAACGCCTAATTCTATAAATTAGTTATGATAAAATTATTTTGCTATAATCCGCGTTTGTTAATAAAATCTATGTAATGCTAAGTGTAGGACGCAGGAACCGATCACATATCCTATACATACAGGATTAGTTAGCGCGCGTATCACAAAACACCATTTCTTGATCGTTGAGATTGTGTCTAGTGCTTGTGTTGTACGTTGTTTGTGGCAGTGTCTTGTGATACGAACGGTAATTATTTCTTCATGTATAAGGTATGAGAACGGCTTTTGCTTCTTACACTTAGCGTTACTCAGCAGTGATAGCCCGGCGGTGAGACCGTACGACTCTCTAGAGACAACATGAGTTCAAACCCCGGGCAGGCACTAATGAGTTTTTCTATTAAAACTTATGTGTCTAATTGATAATTGCAATTTATCACACGCTTTTCGGTGAAGGAAAACATCGTGACGAAACTTGCATATCTCTAGAGAATCTAGAGATATGTGTAACCTACCAATCCGCATTGTAGCAGCGTGGTAGGTCTTAGCTCCAATCCTTCTCTCCAAAAACGGAGAGAGGAGGCCTTAGCAGCAGTGGGCATAGTAAAAGGCCGCTACTTTACTTTTACTTTAACTTAGCGTTACATAGATTTGTTTAACAAACGCGGATTACAGCATTGATAAGGTATTATTATTAAAAGGTATTATTATTAAATTCAAGGTTAAGGTATTATTATTAAATTATTATTATTAAGGTATTATTATTAAATTCAAATTCAAAATATTCTTTATTCCAGTAAACTTGTAAACAAGTGCTTTTGAATCGTCAACTCTACTGCTGGCTCCGAAAGCTGTTCCTACCGTGAACAGCCAGCAAGTAACTTTGCGATTACTCTTTATATACTAAATGATTTTTCTAACTAGTTATTTTATCATTGCTATCTCTTATAAGGTCAAAGAATAGCTATAGTCACGAATTCTTATCGTCTATGTAATTCTCAACAGTATAGTAGGCTTTCTGGCAGTATAATAGGCTTTCTGTATAAGCCTCATTTTTATAGTTATTTTAACTGCTGTAATGGCAAAGCTAAAATTGATTGTTTATGAATAATTTATAGATTTAGGCGTTACTTTGCGGAGATCCATAACACAAAAGTAATAATAAAATTATTTTGCTATAATCCGCTATACAGTAAATAGAAAATATATATAGTGCTAAATGTATAGTGGACTATTCGTTTTTTTTTTCATCAATCACAAAATCGCAAAGCTTTGCGATTTTGTCGTGGAGTCTATTGGATTGTTGAGTTTGTGATAGTGAACGTGTATAGTGCTTGTGTATTGTGGTGGCAGAGGTGGAGGTTTGTGCATGTGTTTTTACGAATCGTGCATGTAACGGGTATGACAAAAAACGGATAGTCCACTATACATTTAACACCATATATATTTTCTATTTACTGTATCTCGGATTATAGCAAAATAATTTTATTATTACTTTTAGATTGTTTATGAATTATTTCATATATATTTATTTATTTAGTTAGTAGCTAAACGCACGACCTGCGGAGTTAAAAGCATGGTCACTGCCAACAGCTTCAAATACGCTTGATATGTATTTCTTTATTATTCCTATTAACTTAAGATATTTGTCTAAGTTTAGGTATTTACTGTCTATCCGCCACGCAGCTGACGTACCGAACATTTTTTCATTTGTGTCATAACACAAATGAAAAATTAAATTAGATTATATTAATTATAACTCTAATCACGTTTGATTCTACTTACGTTATAAGCATGTTTTCGTTAATCTCCCGTAACACACACACACTTCACACACAATATAACACTAAAAACACATAAACGTGCACTTTATTGGATTTAATTCGTTCGATTTCGTTTACTTTCTAATCGACGCGTGTTTTTGGACCCGCGTCAACTCGACGTGCAACTCGACTCGCGGTTCAAAGCCTACTGGCCACAGACAAATAATTGCACTGGCTGAGCCCGTTCGATGTTTTTTTTTAATCGAATACGCTAAGGCGAGTGTCTCGACAGCCAGTCCTGTTCGTAATGTGATGACGCAAGTTGTTTCGGCAACTCAAAAGTGAACTTGCTGGGTTTTTTTATTGCTACAGACATTCTTTCAATGTAATTGTTTAGCTTACGTATATTCACGAGATTAAGATACAATTATGGAGGTGGTATCGAATAGCGGAACTTTTCCATAGAGTATTTCTGTTGTATAGAAGTAGCCGCTTGATCGTGATGGCGTGTGGTATCCGGCTGAGTAGAATAAACCATCCTCATGTCTTGCCGAGGTGTCGTGAGAGGCGACTAAGGTAAGTCGACCCATTGTGTGGCATCCGGCTGAGTAGAATAGACCACGCTCATTTCTTACCGAGGTGTCGTAAGAGGCGATTAAGGTAATTCGACCCGCCGGTCGTAAAATACGTAGCCGAATCATGTGATAACATGTTGGTAGCATGTGTTTTTACGAACAAAAACGAAACGGTGGTGGAGGTTTGTGTAAACCTGCACCACCGCCACCACAATACGCAAGCACCACACACGTTCACTATCACAAACCCAACAATCGTTTCGCCCCGCAACCGAAGCATCATCAGGAGATTTACTCTACGACAAAATCGCAAAGCGACGCATCAACTAAGCAAGCAAAGTTATATAGTCATAAAGAGAACCCCCCATTTGATTTATAGAAGCAGAGGTTATTTTGCGGAATTCAGTATTACAGAAACTGTAACAGAACTACTTTGCTATAATCCGCATGGATCCACCATCCAAAATCCACCAGAGATTTTGATGGTGGTTGTGTGTATTGTTTGTGTGCATTGTTGCTGGTGTAGGCGTCTTGGGATACGTGTGGTGACTTGTCTTGCATGTGTAAGGTACTTGGATTTTGCCTGATTCATACACTTAGCATTACATGCATTCGCCTAACCCACTCGGGTTATAGCAAAGTATATAGTACCTGGCTCGAGCTGTGATAGCCCAGCGGTGAGACCGTGCGACTCTTTAGAGGGGAATACGAGTTCAAACCGGGCAGGCACCAATGAGTTTTTCTATTAAATCTCATGTGTCTAATTGATAATTGCAATTTATCACATGCTTTTCGGTGAAGGAAAACATCGTGAGGAAACCTCCATATCTCTAGAGAATTCTGGAGGTATGTGGAACCTACCAATCCGCATTGGAGCAGCGTGGTAGGTCTTAGCTCCAACCCTTCTCTCCAGAAACGGAGAGAGGAGGCCTATTCCCAGCAGTGGGATTGTAACCGCCGCTACTTTACTTTTACTACTTATAGTACCCGGCAATAAATAATACACATCGAGGCTTAGGGAGAGAAATCGGCTAGATCCTGCTTCATAGAGCATTGTCTCTGTCGCACAGACTGACGGACCCGTGCGAAACGTCACATACTAACTGAGTGACAGAGACAGCGCTCTACGAAACCGAACTGGGCGGCTGTTTCGTTCTAAACATCGATGTGCATTATTTAATGCCAGGTAATAAAGTTCTGTTAAGTTTTTGGTATGCCCATTTATTTTGTATTAAACGTGTATATAGTATATGTTTTATGGAACAAAAAAACTTAACTAAAACGATACAAACTTTTACACAGCTAATTGAAGTATAGTTTATGTGCACTTAAGTCGTTTAGGGTTAAAGTCCAGTTACGAGAAGCGGAGGATAATAACTCGTTTGTTTTTTGCCTTTACAATATTGTATAGTAGTGATCGTTTTAAATCGTAAATACTTTAATTTCCTTGCGAGAGAAGTTTAAGGAAATAGGTATTCTTACGCTTCACAGTATATTTTTAACAATTTAATTTTAGTACATAAAAATATACATAATTACGCCGTGTGGTATCCGGCAGAATAGAATAGACCACCCTCATTTCTGACCGAGGTGTCGTAAGAGGCGACTAAGGTATGTGCCGTGTGGTATCCGGCTGCATAGAATAGACCATCCTCATTTCTTACCGAGGTGTCGTAAAAGGCGACTAAGGTAAGTTGACGTCAGGCCGGTTGTAAAATACGTAGCCAAATCATGTGACAACATGTTTGGAACATGTTTTGCCGACCCCACTTAGAGTGGGATAAGGGCAGGAGAATGATGATGAAAAATATACATAATTATAAAAAGATTGGCGATGTATATAATAGACAAAATAGGAATCGACATAAGCTTGCGGCTCCTGCTTTGCGCCTAGCAAAAGTTCCTAAGTCGTTTGTGGGTTTGGGTATAAGATTCTATAATAAAATTCCACCATCAATTCTAGCCTTGCCATTACTGCAGTTTAAAAAAACTGTTAAAAAGAGGCTGATACAAAAGCCTACTATACTGTTGAGGATTACTTAGATGATAAGAATGTGTGGCTATAACTGCACTTACACAAGACAGTACAAGACAGTACACAATTACTAAATATAAGACTAGTATAGATTTATATTTTAAAAAGAGCAACCGCCGAGTTTCTTGCTGGCTCTTCTCGGTAGGAGCAGCTTTCCTAACCGACAGTAGAGTTGACGATTCAAAAGAACTTGTTTACAATTTACTTGAATAAAGAATATTTTGAATTAGAATTTGAAATTTGTAAAGATATAAAACAATTCAAATTCAAATTGTCTTTATTCAAATTGGCCTTCAACAAATGAATCATCAAATTAGAATGAAGCTACGCTAGCTGGTTCGCAATGTTACTCTTACCGAGAAGAACCAGCAAGAAACTCGGCGGTCAATCTTTTAAATATTTAAATTTATATTATGTAACTGCAGTCTTGTTTGAAGCTGAAAAAATTTTCAAATCCAAGCATTTTTATCATTTATATTATCTTCGAGTGTTTAATATGTTTTAGGTATAAGCATATTCCTTTTACTTAATTCCTACACAGGCAAGTCTAATGTGTTTTGTGGGATTTTATTATTGAAACTCAGACATTCGAATTATTTGCTAACTCTACTGAGTCAGAGTATAGGAATAAAAGGCTTACTTTGACCCATATATGTAGTATAGTTTTAAACCACCGTGTGGTATCCGGTTGAGTAGAATAGACCACCCTCATTTCTCACCGAGGGGTCGTAAAAGGCGACTAAGGTAAGTTGACGTCAGGCAGGCGACCGATCTTAAAATACGTAACCGAATCACGTGACATCATGTTTGTAACATGTTGTGCTGATCCCACTCAGAGTGGGATAAGGGCAGGAGGATGATGATGTATAGTTTTAAATTTGATAATGAAAATTGCGTGAATATTTTTTCCTACGAAGAATCTGTGAAATTACTGATCTTTTTAATACAGAGAGTTACAGATAATATATTTTGTTTCGTTTCTTTTCTAAAGAGCGAACAGTTTAACAGATTGACCTGATTTTTACGGTATTGAGATATCGGTTTGATATTTGGAACACCTTTTATGTACTAACTTAGTTTGTTCCCGAGTATGCTTTTTATAACATTCTGTAAATAAATTATATGCAAAAAAAACGATAAACATTCCAAAAAATATTTACTTTTTTCATAAAGTAAAACAAAATTAACAAAACGGTTCTACTTTAGTTGTGCCGATAAGATAAACAGGATAAGAAACTTCCGTTTTCCCTTCAATAACAAACAAAACATATTACACTATTGGGGATATGTTAACATTTAAGTTAATGCGAGGTAGCGTATATAGCTAGATGTCTATTTATTCAAATAATTTACTTGCCATTTGACACTTTGTACATAAGCCATAATTAGTCACGGCAATTTATCTCGGCAATAATATGTTTTTTACTCACAAACACCTTGGACAGTACGTGCAAGTACATTAATTATTGTATAAAAACAAGATGTACTTCGGTTTATAATATTATTTTAATCATTTAATAATACCCGCGATATTCTTTACTTCCTGTAATTGAAGTAAAACCGGGATTCTTATCCTATATTTCTAAAAAATATGAGAAAGCGCAACATATGTAAAAGTGGCGGCCTGTTACAATCCCACTGCTGGGAATAGGCCTCCTCTCTCCGTTTCTGGAGAGAAGGGTTGGAGCTAAGACCTACCACGCTGCTCCAACGCGGATTGGTAGGTTACACATCTCCAGAATTCTCAAAAGATATGCAGGTTTCCTCACGATGTTTTCCTTCACCGAAAAGCGTGTGATAAATTGCAATTATCAATTAGACACATGAGTTTTAATAGAAAAACTCATTGGTGCCTGCCCGGGATCGAACTCGTGTTTCCCTCAAAACAGTCGCACGGTCCCACCGCTGGGCTATCACAGCTTTTTCATAAACACAGCAACATTTTTTTTAACATATGTACTACATGATAAATCGTAACAGACAGACAGAAAGGTTTTCGAGTGTATAATATTTGTATGGATACAAAAAATTACATAGATTTTCTGCATCCGTATGTGGAAGCCAAGTAAATAGCGCACTTTAAAATACTCAAAAAGTTTAATATCACTACATAATTAGTCGAACCAGAGCCAGGAAAAATCTTCGAAAATTAGGTTCAAGAAAAACGGATCATAAAAATCATAGATAATTTTATTTTTAGTGGTAGTAAAAAGTAAGCTCCCACCGTTGGGCAAAAGGCTCCTTCGTTATTGGAGAGAGTGATAAGGGGCGGGAGTAACCTGCAACCTGATAATTCAATTCAATGCGATTCTATTCAAAGTACCTTAACCGAACCGCTTTCTTTTCGTATCGTGAAGTGTCAATTGCATTGGGGTCGTAATGTTTGAAAAGGAAAACGTTATATGAACTATGATAACTCTGTCTCTTTTACTCACATGTTTTAGGACGCATTTCGAACGGTCATTCGGCAACGACATAAAGTGTGCGTCTTTAAGACATCATGGTATGAAAAAGCAAAACAATTTAGTTTACGTCTTCATTTGAGTCGCAATAAGAGTTCTTGGTAGGCCCGCTAACGTAACTAGACGAAAGCGTTTCTTTATTCTTGAAGAGATTAATAGAGAGATTACACCCGCGATGCTCAGATGCATTTTGACGAGTAAAATAAAAAAAAACACTTTATTGATGAAGATTTCATCGCTGTTAATTCCCTTATATAAATATTTATAAAAATGTAAAAGAAAAGGCCTATGCTTATTTTTAACAAGTCTTTAAGTGATTTATAGAAGCAGGGGATACTTTGCGTAATTTAATATTACAGAAACTATAACAGAATTACTTTGCCATAATCCGCGCGGGCTAAGCGAATGCATGCAATGCTAATGTGTATGAAGCAGGCAAAATTCACGTACCTTACACATGCAGGACAAGTCACCACATGCATCCCAAGACGCCAGCAACAATGCACAATAGCAATACACACAACCACCCCTGAAATCTCTACGACTCTTTCGCCCTGAAACTGAAGCATCACCAGGAGGATAGGCTCCACGACAAAATACGACGAGACTTTACGAGGACGAGCCTATCCCCTTGACGATGCGTTTTCGTTGCGAAACGATCGTAGAGCTTTTAGTGGTAGCTGTGTGTATTGCTTGTGTGCTTTGTGGCTGGTGGAGGCGTCTTAAGATACGTGTGGTGAATTGTTCTGCATGTGTAAGGTACCTGAATTTTGCTTACTTCATACATATTAGCATTGCATGCTTTCGCTTAACCCGCGCGGATTATAGCAAAGTAGTTCTGTCATAGTTTCTTTGTCTAGTTAAAAAAGTAAAATAGGTTGGACCAGTATATAAAATTTCAGCTCAATCGGACACTGGGAAGTGGGTCAGATTTAACTTGCAAGATTCCACCTTCACATACATAACCGGCAAGTTGGATGAAAGCTTTAAAAAATACAATTTTTCACACGGTTTTCATTGAATGAAATACGTTAAGGAATCGTGCACAATTTTGAATATATTCTGAAATATGTTACCTACTAATCTACTAAAGTGGGTCTGAGTTTCAACCGTCCTTACTGAAAGAAGAAAGTTTAATTTGTCCAGAAGTGGGATGCTAACAGGCCTATCTAATCTTATATTTAAAAAATTACAAAGACGGACCGTCAATAGTTAAGTTTGATAATTAGAAGGGCTTGCATAATGTGATTATGCTCTTTCTGGGCATCGAATCCATTACCTCACGGCCTCATTTCAACAGTGCCGAGCGAGATCAGAAAGCGGAAACGGAAAACATGTCTGTTATAATTTGTCCGCGCGCTTTATTATGTCAATCGAACTAACTTCCGCTCGTTAATTTGTATTGAAGAATGTCTGTAGCATTTAACAAAATTAATTCAAATTCAAATGTGTTCTATTGACGCAACAAAGGCTCACAATGTTATTGACTCGGACTCGTAAAATATGGTAAAGGCTTAGAATGTTATTGACACGGACGCGTAAAATATGGCAACGGCTTACAATGTTATTGACACGGACTCGTAACATATCGCAAAGGCTTACAATGTTATTGATACGGACTCGTAACATATGGCAAAGGCTTACAATGTTATTGACACGGACCCGTTAAATATGACAAAGGCTTGCAATGTTATTGACACGGACTCGTAAAATATGGCAACGGCTTACAATGCTATTGACACGGACTCGTAAAATATGGCAAAGACTTACAATGTTATTGACACGGACTTGTAAAATATGGCAAAGGCTTACAATGTTATTGACACGGACTTGTAAAATATGGCAAAGGCTTACAATGTTATTGACACCGACTCGTAAAATATGGGAGAGGCTTGCAATGTTATTGACACGGACTCATAAAAATCGCTGTAACATCAAAAAATAATCTGCTCCCTTCCCCTCAGAACCCAAAAGCTCTGTAACTTAAAATACGCAACATAACTTAAAGTAATAATTTCAATATTGGTCAATATCAATAACTTAAAGAAGCCTCACTGATGCACTCTGTAACTGAAACTCTACCAGTAATTTTGAACGGAATGTGCAAAATAAAGAATCTCGGAATTTATAACTTGCACGTGTTCATCTGTTATTTCTGAGAGATCTTAAAACTGTTTCGAAGCGGTGCGGCGTTTAGAATGATATTTTTGCATTGTAACATCATTGAAGCTAGTTATAATCTAAAATTTCATCGATCTTTATCGATTAAATTTTAGATTCTATAAACTGTAAAATAAATACTTCAAAACAATTGCCAGGCTTTTTTAAGTAGACTAATCATAAATAAGTATTTTATTATTTTCAAATAGAACGAACAAAGATATTCTCTAACACATGATAAAATTAAAACTCTATAACTACAAGCAATATAACAGAACTAACTACTTTGCTATAATCCGCACGGGTTAAGCGAATGCATGCAAAGCCAATGTGTATGAAGCAGGCAAAATCTACGCACCTTATACATGCAGGACAAGCCACCACATGCACCCCAAGGCGCAATTCACCAGCAACAACGAACACAAAAGCAGCACACACACCCACCACCACAATCTCGACGATCGTTTCGCACCGAAACCGAAGCATCATCAGGAGGATAGGCTTCACGACAAAAATCGTACTGAAAACTCTATAACTTAAAATATTTTGTTCTTCCCGTGGATTTTAATTTATCGAGGTTCTAATGTACTACCAACGTTATTTTTCGGTGCATCATTATTTATTTGTAACACGCTCTATTCGAAGACTTTGGTCTCGGCATTGAGGGTATTTTCCATACATTCACCATCCATACTACCACCTAGCAATCAACTATGCTATTAACATGTAACATTTACGTCTTAATGTGGTAAAGTTTCAATAGATGGCGTTTATAAAAACAAAACGTGTCATATAGATGGCGTTGTTAATAAAATGATATATATTTATAAGGTTTCAACTCGCATGCACGCATGGCTTGATCTAGGTTACTAGGCTCTATCATAAGGTTGTGTAGCGCACGCGAAAGTAGCTCTTACGTCATCAATTCACAGGTCATCTTATAACGCTTGCATCATATAGTTATGTCCGTTGGTTTATCGCCTCTTCTTGCAACTATATTCTTGTTGCAAACCTGTTCGTTTAAGTCATCGCAACTTTTACTTCCGATCTAGCGATTTTGTTCCGCATGAATCCAATTAACTTGAAAACATAGTAAAGTAACTGCCTGTTACTATAACACTGACATATGCCTCCTCTCTCCATTTTTGGACAGAAGGTTTCGAGCAAAGACCTACCACGCTGCTCCAATGCGGATTGGTAGTTTACGCTTGATGATTCAATACTGCGCGAAGTTGCTTTTTTGAATAAAGATTATATGGATTTTGATATGATTTTTTGACACATATCCCCAGAATTCTCTAGATATTATCCTCACGATGTTTTTTTCACCGAAAAGCGTTTGATAAATTGCAATTATTAATTACACACATAAGTTTTTATCAGGAAACTCATTTGTGACTACCCAGGGTTTTAAGTCGCGAAACTCTCGTGGGTTAGCATAGCTTAAAACAAGTCTTAGTCAATCTTAGTACATTAATTAGTTCGATTTTTACGTAATGCTAATATATAACATGTCAATTTTTGTATTCGAATCAAAAACACAGAAAGGAGAACTTTTGAACATTACAATCAAAAATTTTCCACTGAGAAAATCTTTACCCGCCGCATTTGGTAATTTACAAAGTGAGTAACTTACACAGAATAATAATATCATTTTGCTATAATCCCCATCATCTTTCTCCTGCCCTTATCTCACTCTAAGTGGGGTCGGAACAACATGTTACAAACATGTCACATGATTTGGCTACGTATTTTACGACCGGCCACCTGGCATAGCTAGTTACATATATTTTCATCTATTGGGGATTATAGCAAAACGCCGTGTGGTATCCGGCAGAATAGAATAGACCACCCTCCTTTCTTACCGAGTTGTCGTAAGAAGCGACTAAGGTAAGCGCCGTGTGGTATCCGGCTGCATAGAATAGACCACCTTCCTTTTTTACCTAGGTGCCGTAAGAGGCGACTAAGGTAAATGATGTGTGGTATCCGGCTGCATAGAATAGACTACCCTCATTTCTTACCGAAGTGTCGTAAAAGGCGACTAAGGTAAGTTGAGGTCAGGCGGCCGGTCGTAAAATACATAGCCAAATCATATGACAACATGTTTGTAGCATGTTATCGACCCCACTTAGACCGGGATAAGGGCAGGAGAATGATGAACGATGATGATGATCTTCGACCCTGTACAAGACATGAATAATCATGTCTTGTACAGGGTCGAAGAATAGCTATATCCACGCATTCTTATCGTCTAAATAATCCTCAACAGTATAGTAGGCTATTAGGCGTATTAGCCTTTTTTAATAGTGTTTTTCAAACTGCTGTATTGGTATAGTTAAAGTCGATTGCGACTACTTATGTTGTATCACGTCTTGATGTTATTTAATACATACCCTGTTGTCCAACTAAACATTTGCTTGACACGTTCCGATCGGAAATCTTTCGACGCCATCACGTCTGAAACAAGAGAAAAATATATATTAAAACATATACATCTATACTTATTATAAAACAAAGTCCCAAAAAGCTGTCTGTCTGTATGTAATCGATTTTCTCAAAATCTACTGTACGGATTTTTGTACGGTTTTAACCGAAAGATAGTGCAATACTTCCGGATGGTTTATGTAAATAGTACATTTTACATTACATTAGGTATTATGTAAATTGTGTTGAAGAGAAACATATCACACAACATGTTGGTGACATGTTGTCACATGGGATAAGGGCAGGAGAATGATGACTAAACGTTCAGTAAACAAGTGATAGACTGTGGTTGTTTTTGCTAACATCGAAATTTTTGTAATGTCCATTAATCATTTTGCAATTATCCCATCTCATCCTATCCCATTCCATGGACAGCAAAACGCATATAAAATCGAAATTATCAACGTAACGTTTACTTATTTGTTAAAAGAAATAATTAGGATTTTCTGGTTATGATATTATGAAGAGTGTTACATAGCGTTTTATTACAGAAAGAAGAGTTTCTTTAAGTGTCGTAAAAAGGAAATAATCGGATCTATCCATTGTCTACATTGATAGATTATTACGAAACGCAATTAAAATGATTATACGGAAAATTGTTTTCCATTGACGCGTTGCGATGTTCTTAGAAAATAACGGATAAATTCAAATTCAAAATATTCTTTATTCAAGTAAACTTGTAAACAAGTGCTTTTGAATCGTCAACTTTACTGCTGTTTCGGAAAGCTGTTCCTACAGAGAAGAACCAGCAAGAAATAAAACTTGTTACATTTATTTATTACTGTCTTGTACAGGGTAGAAGTGCACCTATATCCAGACATCCATATCATCTAAGTAATCGTCAACAGTACAGTAGGCTTTCTGTATCAGCCTCTTTCTAACAGTGTTTTTAAACTGTTGTAATGGCATGGCCAAAATTGATTTCGGAATTTTATTATAGAATCTTAAATAGATCTCTTATAGTAGTTCTAGCACCAAAGAGTTATTATGTATAGAGTGGGGAAGCCATAGGCAGGCCTGGGGGGAAGTCCAGCAAATAAGAGAGGGAATAGAGACCCATACTTATCTTTGTCTGATAATTAAATTAAGTGTAAAAACTATGCTTATTCGTAAGGCATATTATACAATTGAAGATTATTTGAATCATAAAAATGCTTGGATTTGATAATCCTTTCAGCTTCAAACAAGACTCCAAATAAATAATGTAAATTTAAATGTTTAAAAGATTGCCCGCCGAGTTTCTTGCTGGTTCTTCTCGGTAAAAGCAACATTCCGAACCAGTGTAGCTTATTAAATCCAATTGATCCTTGACGATTCAAAAGTGCTGTTAAAAGTGCTTACTTGAATAAAGATTAATTTGATTTGATCAGGCACAAAAAAGATACAGATAGATCACCCTCGTGGTAGTGGACTCTACTAAGACGGACTATAGACTACTTAGGGACTTATTCATGGTTAAGGCAAAGGAAACTGAATTCTTTTAAAAGGTATAGCTATATCCGTGGGTATCATTGGTATCCTTGGAATAAGAGCTAACTCACCAGTTGCAGGCCCTGATATAATAGTCGTTACAAAGAATTTGTTATAGTATTATTTACTTAAGATTAACATTTTAAATTTCGTTATATCTTTTGATTGGGATGTCCGATTTTAATAATTTCAAAAGTATTTTACAGGTATTGAAACGGATTTTAATAAAATATCATTTAATGAGATTATGATTAATACGGAGATATGAATATATGAGTTTGATTATTGTCGGCACTATCATCAACTTTTACAATGTAAAAAAGTAGTTATATTGGCACAACTATAATATATCGCGGACTTTTTGTAGATATGGATACATTCTATAATACTGTAAAACATTTTTTTGTTCTATCATCAATAGTTTCCACAGCGCACGCGATGAAAGATTTTTATGACTAATTTTTTCACACATTACATTTTTATTAGGGATCCCTATTTTTTTTAGGTTATATGGCCTATGTTGTTCAGTGAAGATGCAGCTTTCCAAAGGTGAAAGAATTTTTGAAATCGGTCGAGCAGTTTTTGCGTGAAAACATTACAAACATACATACGAACAAACCTTTCCTCTCTATAATAGTATAAATGACACATTTTAGGCTGCCTTCCCCACTCTGAGTATAATAACTCTATGCTTACGAGGTCGCCTATTGCTCTCCTATTCTAACTATTTATAACTCTATGATAATAACAATGAAAAAACGACATATTTGTTTACTGTGAAATATTAATTTTACGTCCAGAAACTTTCTTATAAAGATAAAAATATGTATATAAAGATACAAAGTTACAAAAGTAATAATAAAATTATTTTGCTATAATCCGTTATACAAACACATGCACAAACCTTGCGATTGCGCAAAGCTTTGCGATTCTATCACGGACTCTATCTCCTGATGATGCTTCGGTTGCGGGGCGAAACGATTGTTGAATTTGTGATAGTGAACATGTGTTGTGCTTGAGTATTGTGATGACGGTAGTGGAGGTTTGTGCATGTGTTTTTACGAATCCTGCATGTAACGGGTATGAAAAAACGTATAGTCCACTATACATTTAGCACTATATATATTTTCTATTTACTGTATCGCGGATTATAGCAAAATAATTTTTATTATTACTTTTGTATTATGGATCTCAGCAAAGTAACGCCTAATTCTTTAAATTATACAAAGTTACGTTAACAGTCATTCCTTGATAAACTAAAATAGAAATAAAATAATAGAATAAATGAGAGATCAGATGCCGTGTGGTATCCGGCTGAGTAGAATAGACCACCCTCTTTCTTACCGAGGGGTCGTAAAATACGACTAAGGTAAGTTGACGTCAGGCAGGCGGCCGGTCGTAAAATACGTAGCCAAATCATGTGACAACATGTTTATGACATGTTGTGCTGAGAGCTGTTTATGACATGTTCCCGCTTAGAGTGGGATAAGGGCAGGAGGGTGATGATGAATTAATGACAGATCAAAAGTTTTTAATATATTATAATTTTAGCTATCTTACTTACTTAATATTTAATTTCCGAACGCACAATACTTGAAAAGTACGAAGAGTTTGTATGAGAAAATAAAATTACTTTCTTCCTCATATTTTCTCACCTTTTAAACCTTTCTAAACCTACTACGGATTTTTCAAAATCACAATTAGCCAACTTTGACAAGGCCTTCTTGGGTTTTAGTGAGACTAACAAATGTCATTTTTATAGACTCGTATATGGATTATGTTGTTCTTAATCTTTAGAATAAATAATCCCACTTCCGCGAGTTGAAATAAGAAATCTTGAGACGACTGGAATTGCTTGTTTCAGGGTCGCACGTGCTCAGCGTGTATCAACTTGATCGCAGATAAACAACAAAACAACGCTCCGTGACGAGCGTATGATATCAAATTCAAAATATTCTTTATTCAAGTATACTTGTTAACAAGTGCTTTTGAATCTTCAACTCTGCTGCTGTTCTGGAAAGCTTTTCCTATCGAGAAATGCCAGCAAGAAGTACAGGGTCGAAAAGCTGTGATAGCCTAGCGGTGAGACCGTGCGACTCTCTAGAGACGACATGGATTCAAACCCCGGGCAGGCACCAATGAGTTTTTCTATTAAAACTTATGTGTCTAATTAATAATTGCAATTTAGCACACTCTTTTCGGTGAAGGAAAACATTGTGAGGAAACCTGCATATCTCTAGAAAATTCTAGGGATATGTGTAACCTACCAATCCGCATTGGAGCAGCGTGGTAGGTCTTAGCTCCAATCCTTCTCTCCAAAAAACGGAGAGAGGAGGCCTTAGCCCGGGGGCATAGTAACAGGCCGTTACTTTTACTTTTTTTTTTTATTTAACTTTATTGAGCAACTACAATATATGCATATACAAATAATTGAACAAAAGGGCTTAATGCTTTAAGCATTATCTCCCAGCCAATTTAAATTACTTTACTACAGGGGCGAAGAGCCCTCTCTTCGAGAGCTATCGATGCATTTTTATCATCTATATAATACTCAACAGTATAGTATGCTTTCTGTATCCGCCTCCTTTTAATAATTTTATAAAACTGTTATAATTGCTGCAATGAGTCACTCACCGGGCGATGGAGCGGTTTAAATCAAAATCAAAATCAAATCGCTGGAATGGTGACCTCGCATGGTCGTACGTTACGACCCCTCGGTAAGAAAAAGGGTGGTCTATTCTACTCGACCGGATGCGACACGGTGGGCCGACTTACCTTAGTCGCCTTTTAAGACACCTCGGTGAGAAATTAAGAAGGTCTATTCTACTTGGCCGGATACCACATGGCATATTTCGGATTAATTAACATTATATAATAAACAATATTTTAATCATACATATTGTTGAGTAAAATATGTTAATAGCTGTGATAGCCCAGCGGTGAGACCGTGCGACTCTTTCGAGGGGAACACGAGTTCAAACCAGGGCAGGCACCAATGAGTTTTTCCATTAAAACTCATGTGTCTAATTGATAATTGCAATTTATCACACGCTTTTCGGTGAAGGAAAACATCGTGAGGAAACCTGCATATCTCTAGAGAATTCTGGAGATATGTGTAACCTACCAATCCGCATTGGAGCAGCGTGGTAGGTCCTAGCTCCAACCTTTCTCTCCAGAAACGGAGAGAAGAGGCCTATTCCCAGCAGTGGGATTGTAACAGGCTGGTACTTTACTACTACTTTACTATTGTTGAAAGATGAGACTAAATCTTTAAATTCCCCATTATCTATTTTATTCTATCTTATTGATTATTCTTATGCACAATAAAAAACGTATAAAAACATTTTTCAAACAAGTATACAAAGTTCACTAATCCCTTTTAGAAGATATAAGTTGATCTGTGTAGACTTTAACACACGGAACAAAAATAATTAAAAGTGAATCTTTATTAAATAACCTCAATGAGTCTAAAGATGAAATTTATAATCAATCTGTCAAGTGGTTATGAACTAAAAAGGATCCGCGCAGTGAAAGGAGCCGGAGTCATTTAATACGTTACATAACAGAAACCAGTCGCTGACCAGTCTCGAACTAGGACAAGTGGCATGTTGGTGTATTTACCAAAAAATTGAGAAACAAGCCTCTAGCTTGACTAGTGTGCTCGTTTACTAGAAATCATCTTTAATAGATAACCTACGAGAAATCGTGACGAAACGTTCATTATATTTATATATATATGGCTTAGGAAAGCCCTGTTGAATGCTGTGAAGTGAGTTCCTGTGCTAAAAAATCATACATTGAGCGTTCGATTTTTAATTTTTTTTTTTTTTTTGTTGTTTACTCATGCGGCTTTGGTCATAATCCCGTAAAGCCATTAATAAAAATATTCTTTTAATCAAATTATTTAACAAACATTATATATGAAATTCATTTAAAATTAATATCAACTTTTTCTAATTTATAGAATTAGGCGTCACTTTGCGGAGATCCATAATACAAAAGTAATAATAAAATTATTTTGCTATAATCCGCATATTTTATTTTTTGTTACTCATAGGTTGGCTGGTAGAGATCCCTTTTAGGGATAAGTCCGCCTTTTGTTTATACAATAAAGATAAATAAATAAATAAAATAAAAAATCCGCGATACAGTAAATAGAAAATATATATAGTGTTTAATGTATAGTGGACTATCAGTATTTTCATACCCGATACGTGCAGGATTCGTAAAAACACATGCACAAACCTCCACCACTTCCACCACAATACACAAGCACTACACAGGTTCACTATCACAAACTCAACAAACGTTTCGCCCCGCAACCGAAGCATCATCAGGAGATAGACTCCACGACAAAATCTCAATCGCTTTGCGGGGCGAAACGATTGGAACGGTGGAGGTTTTTGCATGTGTTTTTACGAATCCTGCACGTATCGGGTATGAAAATACTGATAGTCCACTATACATTAAACACTATATATATTTTCTATTTACTGTATCGCGGATTATAGCAAAATAATTTTATTATTACTTTTGTATCAACTTTTTCATATAGACTAACTGAACCGGAAAACGTAGCTTTGCCTTAAAAATAATTTCAAAGGAATTTCTATTGTGCATGATAAAGAAATTAAAAAATGCATTCCAAAAATATAAAAAAAATCTTATCACTTAGGTGTATGAAAAATAGATAATAGCCGACTCATAGACCTACTAGTGCATATAAAATTTCATAAAAATCGATCAAGTCGTTTCGAAGGAGTATGGTAACTTATATTGCGACTCTACAATTTTATAAATAAGATCATCATTTAAGAAGAGTAGGGCGCTTATATCTAACATAAAGTGTAAAAAAGCAACAGAATGGTTTTTTTTAACACTGATTCAACTTTGCTATTTCTTTACGAAACTAATATTCTTATCGTCGCCAACAACAAAATAGAGTTCAAAAAATTAAATGACACGCTTTCGAACTAAAATGTAGAAAATATTATCATTGTGAAAAAAGTATGGTGTGCATGTAAAAAATATACGAAAAAGATGGCACTAAGCGCTTTTCGTTTGTTTTTTTTACTCTATTTACTTTCCACCAGTACCATAGATAGTGTTATTTTTATTATATTGTCCCTTTTTTACGGGGGGGGGGGGACTCTTCTAAAAGATAGGGGAACTCTTAGGGGTAAGCTCCGGTTATGTGGGATTTTTACACCCTAAAACCCCCTCGACGGACAGCCTCCGCACTGACAGAGAGGCCTCGGGATCTCTGGCGAACTGCACCGATGCCTCTCAAGTGTACATCGTGCTCCTCAAAATTATATTGTCCCTGGTTCTTAATAACTATACAAAGTTTCGATTAAATCTGTCTCCAGTAAATAAATAAATAAATAAATAAATATATGGGACATTTACACACACGGTCGTCCATCCCCAAAGTAAGTAACTTAATACTTGTGTTATGGGTATACACCCAGACTCGAAGAACCAACAAATCCTAAATAGAAAATGTTTGTCCTCGGCGGGAATCGAACCCGCGACCCACGGAGCCGAAGACAGGGTCACTGCCGACTGCGCCAACGGGCCAGTGGGTCAAAATTGTGTTCAGAGAAGTCTGTTATAGAAACAAGCATATATACATTTATTAATTTGTTTGATTAATAATTAGTCACAATAAAATCCAATTACACTAATTATTATAGTAATATAATCACATTAAATTTGTATACAACAATAAATAATTTTCCTGTCGCGCGCAATTCGCACTAAATGTGAATGCACCTTAGCAAATGCAAATGCTGTATGTCACACACACATAGTTTCCGCAATGCTTATATCAGCATACTTAATTTTGCAAACCAACAAATATTGAAAGCTTAAATTTCACGCTTCTTTATATTGATTTGGTCAAGCAATATAACAGAACTAACTACTTTGCTATAATCCGCACGGGTTAAGTGAATGCATGCAAAGCCAATGTGTATGAAGCAGGCAAAATCTACGCACCTTATACTGCAGGACCAGCCACCACATGCACCCCAAGGCGCAATTCACCAGCAACAACGAACACAAAAGCAGCACACACACCCACCACCACAATCCCGACGATCGTTTCGCCCCGAAACCGAAGCATCATCAGGAGGATAGGCTTCACGACAAAAATCGTACTGCGCCGCGCTACCCATACAAGCAGTCTTAAATAGTTCAACTCCCACCAATACCCTCCCCTCCGAACACATGCAGCAAAACGGAATTAGATACATTTACTTGCTCGTTAATTAAGTGACCATTGTTATTTTTTATTATCTCAAGTTGCTCTAACGTATTGAGACGGAGTCCCTTATCACAAGTGTGGAGAATATGAAATGAATTATTTGGATTATAGCAAAGTAGTTAGTTCTGTTATATTGCTTGTAATATGGAATTCTGCAAATTAACGCCTGCTTCTATAAATCATTGATTTGGTCATTCGAATATTTATTATTTAACTATATTACTTTACTTTTTTATTGCGTTAAAACTATAGAGTTATTATTATATATTTGAGCCGTAGTTTTACATTTAGATTAAGTAGTTCATTGTTGTCCTTATATATATCATACCGTATCATCTATGATAAATATGTGCATGCTGTGACACCCAGAAGCAGTGCATTTAATGCCTTTTGTGGTGTATTTAAAGTAACAGCCTGTTAATATCCTACTGCTGGGAATAGGCCTCCTCTCTCCGTTTCTGGAGAGAAGGGTTGGAGCTAAGACCTACCACGCTGCTCCAATGCGGATTGGCAGGTTACACATATCTCCAGAATTCTCTAGTGATATGCAGGTTTCCTCACGATGTTTTCCTTCACCGAAAAGCGTGTGATAAATTGCTATTATGAATTAGACACATGAGTTTTAATAGAAAAACTCATTGGTGCCTGCCCGGGTTTGAACCTATGTTCGTCTCTAGAGAGTCGCACGGTCTCACCACTGGGCTATCACAGCTTGTGGTGTACTTAGTTTAATTTAATGTTTCTATGTAACTGCCACTGGTTGTTCCTAAATAAATAAATTACGGGAGCCATCTTAAAATTTGTCTATTAGAAAAAAAAGAAATCAAATGAGACTACCTCTCTCTATGGGAGATTAGACAACAATAAGTATGGGTTTCTCATATTCAGAAAGGCTTAAATTAAGTGAAAGAAATATATAATTTATAGAATTAGGCGTTACTTTGCGGAGATCCATAATACAAAAGTAATAATAAAATAATTTTGCTATAATCCGCGAAGCATCATCAGGAGATAGACTTCACGACAAAATCGCAAAGTCTTTGCGATTTTGTCGTGGAGTCTATCTCCTGATGATGCTTCGGTTGCGGGGCGAAACGATTGTTGAGTTTGTGATAGTGAACCTGTGTAGTGCTTGTGTACTGTGGTGGAAGTGGTGGAGGTTTGTGCATGTGTTTTTACGAATCCTGCACGTATCGGGTATGAAAATACTGATAGTCCACTATACATTAAACACTATATATATTTTCTATTTACTGTATCGCGGATTATAGCAAAATAATTTTATTATTACTTTTGTGAAAGAAATATGCTTATGCGTAAAGCATATTACAAAATTGATGATTATTTGAATGATAAAAATGCGTGGATTTGAAAATGCTTTCAGCTTCAAACAAGACTGCGGTTTAATAATGTAAATTGAAAATATTTAAAAGATTGACCGCAGTTTCTTGCCGGTTCTTCTCGGTAAGAGCAACATTCCGAACCAGCTGTAGCTTCATTAATCATATTGATGCTTGACGATTCAAAAGTGCTTGAAAGAGCTTATTTGAATAAGGATTATTTTAATTTGATTTGATTCCCTCTCTTATTTGTTTGACAATAGCACTCACAGGACTGCCTTTGCCAATATTTTGGATCTATTGAACATAGTTTTTTTCCATGACGGTTAGAGTCCTTTATAGAAATGTTTGACTTAAATAGATAGATGTCCTAATAGGCGTTATATGCTAACATTTATGACATTGAATCGTTTAGCACATCGATTCTAACTCGGTCACATAAATTACGTTGATTAAATATATTGGCAAGATTTGATGTGAATTGACGAAGTGTCACCATATGATAGTCATGCCAAATACGTTCTATTTATTCTCCTATATAGGTAGTTATAGGTATTCTTACATTTGTTTTACAGTATATTTTTAGTTATTCAATTTTTGTGCATATATACATAATTATAAACAAATTGGCGATGAATATAATAGAGAAAGTAGGAACGGAATAGGAAAGTAGGAACATAAGCTCGCGGATCCTGCTTTACGCCTTGCAAAAGTACGTAAGTCGTTTGTGGGTTTGGGTATAAGATTCTATAATAAAATTTTGGAATGACTTTTAGCTTTTTAACAGCACTTTAAAAACACTGTCAAAAAGAGACTGATACTGTTGAGGATTATTTAGATGATAAGCATGTGTAGATATAACTCTTGGACCCTGTACAAAGCATTAACGACTAAATGTAAGTAGTTATAACAATTATATATTGAAAAGAGTAACCTGATTTTCTTCTCGATAGGAATAGCTTTTCAAACTAGTAGAGTTGACGATTGAAAATCGCTTTTTAACAACGTTACTTGAATCATCATTCTTATCATGCTCCTGCCCTTATGCCACTCTAAACGGGGTCGGAACAACATGATACACACATGTTGTCTAATCATTTGGCTACATATTTTACGACCGGCCGCCTAAAGGCGACTAAGGAAAAGCCTGTCTGTCTATAACGCTCTCTCAGTTCATCATCTGGACTAATATTATCATTACTTTCGCAAAATTCATTCCTTTAACAACACTGTTATAAATCGTATTGGCACGTATAACAGCCAACTCAATGAGGTTGCAGCGGAAACTGCATTACTAATATAGTTAATACCTTATGTTCAATCACGCGTTCATCAACTATTATTTGTAAGGTAATGAAATATTATAATGAATAAACATGTACTAATTATATTATTTTATAATCTGCTATAAGGCAATATAAAATCATCATCCTTTTGCCCTTATCCCACTCTAAGTGTTACACATGTTGTCACATGATTTGGCGCGTTTTACGACCGGCCGCGTGCCTGACGTCAACTTACCTTAGTCGTATTTTACGACCCCTCGGTAAGAAATGAGGGTGGTATATTCTACTCAGCCGCATACCACACGGCGGGTTGACTTACCTTAGTCGCCTCTTACGACACCTCGGTAAGAAATGCGGGTGGTCTACTCTACTCAGCCGGATACCACCCTGCAAATCAATTTACCTTTGTCTCCTTTTACGACATCTCGGTAAGAAATGAGGGTGGTCTATTCTACTCAGTCGTACACCACCCGGCGAGTAAATTTACCTTCGTCTCCTCTTACGACACCTCGGTAAGACATGAGGGTTGTCTATTCTACTCAGTCGTATAACACACGACGGAAGTTTCATTACTAGTTTGACTTACCTTAGTCGCCTTTTACGACACCTCGGCAAGAAATGAGGGTGATCTATTCTAGATCATGTTGTCAAATCATTTGGCTACGTATTTTACGACCGTCCGCCTGCCTGACGTCAACTTACCTTAGTCGCCTTTTACAACACCTCAGTAAGAAACGAGGGTGGTTTATTCTAATCAGCCGGATACCACATGGCATAAAGTAAAAAAGTGAATATTAATTTAAATATCTGAATAATAAAAATTTAACGCGTAGATGCAAAAGGAGTCAGGGGAGGATAAATTGCAATATATTGAATATGTATAAATGAATTCACAAGTGTAGAAATGCAAGATTTATCATATCTGAAGTCACTTTTGTGAAAAGACGGTATTAAAAATCTACCTATGCTGCAAAAATATATCCATTTCTCATAAGGCAATATAAAATGTTAAATGTAACGTGTACTTACATGAATTATTATGGGAAAAGTTTAAATGGTTACTTAGTGCCTAAATTATATAATGAGGTGGAATATTTAAGGTCTTTAGATTGGGGAAAGAAAATCAGTAAAGAAGTTCTTAAAAGGAGACTGAAAGAACTATTTCATAGATATTCATTCAGTAATAGTAGTAATAATAAATAATAAAAGTAATAATAAAATTCTTTTGCTAAATGAAAATGCTAAATGTATAGTGGACTATCCGTTTTTTCCATACCCGTTACATGCAGGATTCGTAAAAACACATGCACAAACCTCCACCACTTCCACCACAATACACAAGCACCACACACGTTCACTATCACAAACTCAACAATCGTTTCGCCCCGCAACCGAAGCATCATCAGGAGATAGACTCCACGACAAAATCGCAAAGCCTTTGCGTGTGTATATTTTACGGGTTAAGGATTAATACGGAGATATGAATAAAATGGTTTTATTATTGTAGGCACTTTTATCAACTTTTACAATGTAAAAAATTAGTTATATTCTTCTTCTTCTTCTTCGTCAGCCGATGGACGTCCACTGCTGGACATAGGCCTCTTCATGGGATCGCCACACCACACGATCTTGCGCCGCCTGGATCCAGTGGCTCCCTGCGACCTTTTTGAGGTCATCTGTCCACCCGTAGGGGGTCTACCGACGCTGCGCTTTCCGGTGCGGGGTCGCCATTCCAGCACCTTAAGACCCCAGCGCCCATCGGTTCTCCGCACTATGTGCCCCGCCCAGCGCCACTTCAGCTTCGCGACACGCTGAGCTATGTCGGTGACTTTAGTTCTTCTACGGATCTCCTCATTCCTGATTTGATCTCGTAGAGACACTCCGAGCATAGCTCGCTCCTTCGCCCGCTGAGCGACTCTGAGCTTTCTTATAAGGCCCATAGTGAGCGACCACGTTTCGGATCCGTAGGTTATCACTGGCAACACGCACTGTTTGAAGACCCTGGTCTTCAGACACTGAAGTTATATTGGCATAACTATAATAGTTATATATATGGTATCGTGCACAATTTTATAGATATTCATGCGTTCTATAATACTGTAGAACATTTTTTGTTCTATTATCAATAGTTTCCGCAGCGCACGGGATAAAAGATTTTTACGACTAAATTTTCACACCTTATTGCAATTTAATTAGGTATCTCTTTTTTTAATGTTATATATCTTATGTTGCTCAGTGAAGAAGCAGCTTTCCAATGGTGAAAGAATTTTTGAAATCGCTCCAGTAGTTTTTGCGTGAAAACATTGCAAACATACACACATATACAAACATACAAATCTTTTCCCTTTATAATTAATATTATACTAATGTATAGGCAAAGGTGATGCATAGAATAAACCCTGAAAGATAAAGTATCAACCCAGGTTTGCGTGCATCGCTCATAAGATATAAAATACGCCAAGGCCATTCTCGTGTGACTAGAAACACAACAATGCTTTGTTTATAATAGACACATTATAAACTAGTCACACAGACACATTATAATAGCTAATGTCTCTGGCCATCTGATTAAGATGAAGTTCATCAACATGTTAATATCTGACCTCCGGTGCGCCGTCCTACACGTTTTTATCTAATATTCAAATTTTTGTACATAAGAATATACATAATTATAAAACGATTGGCGATGTATATAATAGACAAAGTTATTAATTTCTTATCTGACGTCAACTTACCTTAGTCGTATTTTACGACCCCTCGGTAAAAAAGAGGATGGTCTATTCTACTCAGTCGGATACCAAACGGTGGGTCAACTTACCTTAGTCGCCTTGACGACACCTCGGTAAGAAAAAGGATGGTCTATTCTACTCAACCGGATACCACACGGTGGGTCAACTTACCTTAGTCGAATTTTACGACACCTCGGTAAAAAAGAGGATGGTCTATTCTACTCAACCGGATACCACACGGTGGGTCAACTTACCTTAGTCGACTTTTACGACACCTCGGTAAGAAAGAGGATGGTTTATTCTACTCAACCGGATACCACACTGTGGGTCAACTTACCTTAGTAGCCTTGACGACACCTCGGTAAGAAATGGGGGTGCTCTATTCTACTCAATCGGATTCCATACGGTGGGTCGACTTACCTTAGTCGCTTTGACGACATCTTGGTAAGAAATGAGGGTGGTCTATTCTACTCAGTCGGATACCACACGGCATATACCGGAAACGTACCGTTGGTGCAAAATATATACCGGCTGTCTCAATCTTTTATTATTTAACAACGTTAAAATGTTCACTGCAAGTGAACATTTTAACGGTATTCAGGCCATGATCGTCTTGTTTCTATTCAACAGTTAATTGTATAGATAATGAATTATTTTGTAGTAATTGCCTATATTTGTGAACTGCAGCTATCGAGTTGTTCTGGGTCATGAACGTATTGTAATATAAAAGTTCTAGAACTATAACAACTGTTGCAACTTTGAATGAATGAATGATATTTCTTATATTGCATTAAAAGCTGTGATAGCCTAGCGGTGAGACCGTACGACTCTTTAGAGACGACCTAGGTTCAAACCCCGGGCAGGCACCAATGAGTTTTTCTATTAAAACTCATGTGTCTAATTGATAATTGCAATTTATCACACGCTTTTCGGTGAAGGAAAACATCGTGAGGAAACCTGCATATCTCTAGAGAATTCTGGAGATATGTGTAACCTACCAATCCGCATTGGAGCAGCGTGGTAGGGTCTTAGCTCCAATCCTTCTCTCCAAAAACGGAGAGAAGAGGCCTTAGCCCAGCAGTGGGATAGTAACAGGCTGTTACTTTACTTTTTTTACACCAGAAAAATTATTAATAGCGCTATATCTTAATAAAAAAAGGTTGTACAATCCGACGGTTTTATCGCTACATAGCGATCTCTTCCAGATAACCAACTCAGCAAGAGGATTTCCTGCCCTTATCTTATGTCTAAATGGGCACAACATGTTTTAAGCATGTTGTAAAATGATTTGGCAAGCATTTCACGACCGGCCGCCTGCCTGACGTCAACTTACCTTAGTCGCCTCTTACGACACCTCGGTAAGAAATGAGGATGGTCTATTATACGGCGGATACCACACGGCATGAAATTGCTAAAGTTATACTGTGATTATTCATAGGTATGTCATCTTGCTTAGCCGCCGTGTATCCGACTGAGTAGAATAGACCACCCTCATTTCTTACCGAGGTGTCGTAAAAGGCAACTAGGTAAGTTGACCCGCCGTGTGGTATCCGACTGAGTAGAATAGACCACCCTCATTTCTTACCGAGGTGTCGTAAAAGGCAACTAGGTAAGTTGACCCGCCGTGTGGTATCCGACTGAGTAGAATAGACCACCCTCATTTCTTACCGAGGTGTCGTAAAAGGCAACTAGGTAAGTTGACCCGCCGTGTGGTATCCGACTGAGTAGAATAGACCACCCTCATTTCTTACCGAGGGGTCGTATCAGGCGACAAAGGTAACTTAGTGAACCGTGTGGTACCCGGTTGAGTATAATAGACGAGGGGTCAAAAATTACGACTAAAGTAAGTTGACGTCTGGAAGGCGGCAGGTCGTAAAATACTTAGCCAAATCATGTGACGACATGTTTGTAACATGTTGTGCCGACCCCACTTAGAGTGGGATAAGGGCAGGAGAATGATGATGATATATTGCATCACATTACGAACTATTAAAAAAGGTAGTGTTTTCTTGCACTTTTAAGTAATGGGGTTCTGTATCATGAGTTTTGTATACGCTATGCTACCCTTATTCCACTCTAAGTGGGGTCAGCGCAACATGTTACAAACATGTTGTCACATGATTTTGCTACGTATTTTATGACCGGCCGCCTTTCAGACGTCAACTTACTTTAGTTGTTATTTTTGACCCCTCGTCTATTATACTCAACCGGATACCACACGGTTCGCTAACTTACCTTAGTCGCGTCATACGACCCCTCGGTAAGAAATGTGGGTGCTCTTTCTACTCAGTCGGATACCACACGGCGGGTCAACTTACCTTAGTCGCCTTTTACAACACCTCGGTAAGAGATGAGGGTGGTCTATTCTACTCAGCCGGATACCACGTGGCAGTCGTGAAATATAAGTAAATTATTTTAAAAATCTGTAATATTCATACCTACTTTATATCTTATCCAAACCTTATCTGCTTTTTATGTTGTTAGAACAAAAACTATACCGTCAGAGTCATAACTTTTTATATTATGAGAAGTAACTTTATTAGAAGTAAGTATAGTTAGTGTTGGATTGTCTGAAGTATGGCATGCATATATTCAAATTCAAATTCAAATTCAAAATATTCTTTATTCAAGTAAACTTGTAAACAAGTGCTTTTGAATCGTCAACTTTACTGCTGGTTCGGAAAGCTGTTCCTACCGAGAAGAGCCAGCAAGAAACTCGGCGGTAGCTCTTTTTAAAATATAAATCTTAGAACTAATTACATTTATTTATTACTGTCTTGTACAGGGTAGAAGTGCACCTATATCCACACATCCTTATCATCTAAGTAATCTTCAACAGTATAGTAGGCTTTCTGTATCAGCCTCTTTTTAACAGTGGTTTTAAACTGCTGTAATGGCATGGCCAAAATTGATTTCGGAATTTTATTATAGAATCTTATACCCAAACCCACAAACGATTTACGTACTTTTGCTAGGCGCAAAGCAGGAGTCGCAAGCTTATGTCGGTTCCTACTTTGTCTATTATATACATCACCTATCGTTTTATAATTCTTTATATTTTTATGTACAAAAATTACATTGTTTAAAATATATTGTGAAGCAAATGTTAGAATACCTGTTTCCTTAAACTTCTCTCGCAGGGAATCACGCGGACTCAAATTGTAGATGCCACGTATGGCTCTTTTTTGTAATACGAAAATTTTTTCACTATCCGCGCATTTACCCCACAGCAATATTCCATAAGACATAATGCTATGGAAGTAAGCAAAATAAACAAGTTTCGCTGTTTCGACATCTGTAAATTGTCTTATCTTTCGAACAGCGTAGGCTGCTGAACTAAGTTTATTTTATAAAAGGAATCGCCCTATCCAAGAAGAAGGTCACATCTCCCATATATAAGCATAGGAAATTTGATTTTGTTCATCGTATAGGGAGTAATGATAGGATGTTTTTTTTAAAGGCTAAAAAAGGCTAATACAGAAAGCATACTATACTATTGAGGGTTATTTAGACGATAAGAATGCGTGGATAAAGCTACTCGTAGACCCTATACAAGACTTTAACAACTATATGTAATAAGTGATAAGAATTATTCTTTGAAAAGAGCAACCACCGAGTTTCTTGCTGGCTCTTCTCGGTAGGAACAGCTTTCCGAACCAGCAGTAGATGTTGACGATTTCAAAAGCACTTGTTTACAAGTTTACTTGAATAAAGAATATTTTGAATTGGAATTTGAATTTTTAATCGTTATTTTTATTCTACCTATATGAAGAATTGTGTTCATTTTTCCGTTCTATGCGCTATACAAGCGTATTTTTTTTGTTTTTTAATTATAACTATTACAAGTATTCTGATTGTGAATTTGTTTCTATATTTTATACTCTCTGTAATTTTCTTACAATATATTCGTTTTCTAAAGCATATACCGGAAGCGTACCAGTTGGGTCAGCACAACATGTTACAAACATGGTGTCAAATGATTTGGCTAAGTATTTTACGACCTGCCGCCTTCCAGACGTCAACTTACTTTAGTCGTAATTTTTGACCCCTCGTCTATTACACTCAACCGGATACCACACGGTTCGCTAAGTTACCTTAGTCGCCTCATACGACCCCTCGGTAAGAAATGAGGGTGGTCTATTCTACTCAGTCAGATACCACACAGCGGGTCAACTTACCTTAGTCGCCTTTTACGACACCTCGATAAGAAATGAGGGTGGTCTATTCTACTCAGTCGGATACCACACGGCGGGTCAACTTACCTAGTTGCCTTTTACGACACCTCGGTAAGAAACGAGGGTGGACTAAGGTAAGTTAGCGAACCGTGTGGTATCCGGTTGAGTATAATAGACGAGGGGTCAAAAATAACAACTAAAGTAAGTTGACGTCTGAAAGGCGGCCGGTCGTAAAATACGTAGCAAAATCATGTGACAACATGTTTGTAACATGTTGTGCTGACCCCTCTTAGAGTGGGATAAGGGTAGCATAGCGTATACAAAACTCACGATACAGAACCCCATTACTTAAAAGTGCAAGAAAACACTACCTTTTTTAATAGTTTGTAATGTAATGCAATATATCATCATCATTCTCCTGCCCTTATCCCACTCTAAGTGGGGTCGGCACAACATGTTACAAACATGTTGTCGAATGATTTGGCTAAGTATTTTACGACCTGCCGCCTTCCAGACGTCAACTTACTTTAGTCGTAATTTTTGACCCCTCGTCTATTATACTCAACCGGATACCACACGGTTCGCTAAGTTACCTTAGTCGCCTCATACGACCCCTCGGTAAGAAATGAGGGTGGTCTATTCTACTCAGTCGGATACCACACGGCGTAATGTGATGCAATATATGGCATTACAATAAGGTTTAGAATGTAACTAACTCAATTAAGCCTGATTTTGTTTTAGGTCGCTTTAATACTACCATACGTGCGATATAGTTAATAGATAGATCCTGTAGGTAAGTACATCGCTTTAAACGGAACATAACACGTAAACAGTATTAATTGTTTTTATACAGATTAGTACTCGTTAAATGACTTAGAAATCCGGTATAATTAATTAGGATGGATAGCAATCATCTAGAGGCATAATATCGCACAACAAAAGTTTCGGGGTATTATTATTAATATATTTCTTAATAAGCTGTACATAGCTAATTAGGAGCGTTTCAGGTAACAAAAGTTTCACAATTAAAAATTATATTAGCCTTGCCAGCGTGTCACAATTTTTTTCTAGAATTCAAATTTTAAACATACAAGTAGTTATTGTGAGTTAACCATAAGAGATAGAGACATGCTATTTCGGATTTTTTGTAGTATTTTTATAGATCTACAATTCTCTAGTACATTACTTTAGCGTATCGCTGCGTTTACGCAGCGCACGGGACTAAAGCTCCCAGCAAGCAAGTTTTTAAAAAAATGCGCGATCTCTTCAACATAATTTACATTTATATGTACTATTTACCTAAACCATCCGGAAGTATTGCTCTATCTATTGGTGAAAACCGTACAAAAATCTGTTCAATAACTTATGATAAAATCGATTACATACAGACAGACAGATTTTGGGACTTTGGTTTATAATGAGTATAGATTTGTATTTATGGGCTACATTACACCTAAAAGCTGATAGCCCAGCGGTGAAACCGTGTGACTCTCTACAGATGATCATGGGTTCAAACCCTGGGCAGGCAACAATGACTTTTTCTATTAAAACTTATGTGTCTAATGGACAATTGCAATTTATCACACGCATTTCGGCGTGGAGCGTGGTTGGTAGCAGCGTGGTAGGTCTTAGCGCCAACCCTTCTCTCCAAAAAACGGAGAGAGGAGACATATGCCCAACAGTGGGATAATAACAGGCCGTTACTTTACTTATTTATGGGCTACAAGAATCTGCCTGACATAGTACCAATAAAAATTATACTATTGTCTATGCCCCTCTCGATCCCTTCATCTATCTTTTTATTTCATGTTTCAATTCACATGGTTCTGTTGCTACAATCATGACATGACATGTTACTGACAAACATACTTAAGAATTACTAATTTTCAGTCGGCCAAACTAGATTGCAAGTTGCTTAACAATATGAATAAATTTCGTTACGTAATAATTAGCTAAATATATATGCACACATTGATCACGTACACACACATATAACCTCATTTCATAGATTACTTCACCCATAGTTATTATACTAGAGTAGAGGAGCTATACTTAAATGTCTATCGACAATAAAGAGCTATCAAATGAGACTTAATATCTGTCTCTCTTTTTTATACGTGATTAGAGAAAGATAGTTATATGAGTTTTCTTCCCTCTCATTATTTGTTGCGACTATACATACAGGCCTGACAATGACTTTCCTAACCTATTATAAGAACTCTATGCTTAAAACAGAGTATCAACAAAATAGGTTTGATTAAACAGATTATAAAAAGATTCTAAATTTAAAATGTTGAAAACAGTGAAGCGCGCCATCTGAGTGCGCGCTCCCCATTCACAGCTGGGCTACTTTCTCCTACCAACCTTGATTTCTTACGCCTGCCTTGAGTACGTTAACATCAGCCAAGTTGAGCCGATGGCATTTTCGTCATAAACTTTTACTTTTCCCGACTACGCGACAAAACTTTCAAAATTCCTTATACCCAGTTATATATTTCACAATGACAGTGTGAGATTATATAAATTTTATACGAACGCGGAAACTTGCGTAATAAAATCACTGGCCATTTAACTCGCATGTGCCGTCGAAACTCTTCCTTATCCATGCATAAGTGAAAAACAAAATAATTTCAATACTTACAACAATTTTGATTCGATCCGTATAATGGAAATTCAAAGTCACTAAAGCACACACTTTTTAAAAAATGAATACGTCACTGTCACTTTCAATTTGGCGCGAAATTCCGCGCACGCACAAATCACCTTCTATAATGCCCTAAACGTTTTCGTTCAGAAATTTTAAAAATATTTTAAAATTCGGTACGACACGTAAACAGCCTGCCACGTACGCCGCGGACGGTGGCTGTGCCGGTTGTGGGTGCGAACTGCGAGGTATGGTAACCGTTTCGTCTTTAGGTTTCTTGTTTACAAGTCATGTTAAGAGGTAGCTGTGCTCTTTAATATATGACTCAATATCACGTCTCGGACTTTGGTCGTCACAATCAGCAATCATCTATAGTTATTATAAAACAAAGTCCCAAAAAGCTGTCTGTCTGTATGTAATCGATTTTATTAAAATCTACTGAACGGATTTAAGTACGGCTTTCATGAAAAGTGCAATACTTCCGGATGGTTTACGTAAATAGTACATATCGGTATTATGAAAATTGTTGGCAGTACGATTTTTGTCGTGGAGCCTATCCTCCTGATGATGCTTCGGTTTCGGGGCGAAACGATCGTCGAGATTGTGGTGGTGGGTGTGTGTGTTGCTTTTGTGTGCGTTGTTGCTGATGAATTGCGCCTTGGGGTGCATGTGGTGACTGGTCCTGCATGTATAAGGTGCGTAGATTTTGCCTGCTTCATACACATTGGCTTTGCATGCATTCACTTAACCCGTGCGGATTATAGCAAAGTAGTTAATTCTGTTATATTGCTTGATCTATAGTTATTATAAAACAAAGTCCCAAAAAGCTGTCTGTCTGTATGTAATCGATTTTATTAAAATCTACTGAACGGATTTTAGTACGGATTTCACCAAAAGATAGTGCAATACTTCCGGATGGTTTACGTAAATAGTACATATCGGTATTATGAAAATTGTGTTGAAGAGATCACAAAATTGTTTAAAAAACTTGCTTGCTTGGGAGCTTTACTCGCGTGCGCTACGTAAACCAGCAGAGATACGCTAAGGTAATGTACTAGAGAATTGTAGATCTATAAAAATACTACAAAAAAATCCGCGACAGCATGTCTCTATCTCTTATGGTTAATTCACAATAACTACCTTTATGTTTGGAATTCTAGAAAAAAATTGTGACACACTGATTTCCACGCGGGCCGCTGGACCAGTTATATATTACAAAAAAATGTTATTTAATGTTTAATATTACGATTTAATATTTGATTAATTATTTCCTTAATTATATAGTTCATTTCTACTTTTTAAAGACTATGTACAATTTGAAAAGTATAATTGGATTATTACAGTTCAGTAATTTTAAGCTTAATATTTAATTCTATAAAATAAAGGATTTTAGTAAAATAGTATTTTCCCTTCAGTTAACGAAAAGGTCGAAGGACACTAACCAAAGGTCAATTAATACGGTGCTTTAAAGGTACGGTGCTTCTTATTTAAATCCAAATAGTGATTGTTGGAGAAAGTAAAATTAAACAATATTAATACCAACAGAGAAGTTTTTTATATTTATGACATTATATAATAATTACTACAACGTAGGAAGGTATAATTATCTTTAGTCTCATTTAAAGAGCTTATGTGACTTCGTTGCTCTGGTAGATCTATTAAAAAATATACAAACAAAACATATCATAATATATCTACGCTTTCCTAAATCATAATTACGAGTACTTACTTTAATAAGTTAAGCTGTGGAATGATTTAGCAGTATCAATCCGCAAATATCCTTCCCTTATGGCATTCAAGTCACCAACTAAATAATATTGTCTCAAGTAATAATATACAGGTATTAATAGCGTCTTCATGCATCTGGTTAATTAACAAAAAGTAATTTATAAATGTAATAGTCAAATTTACTATTATCTATATTGCCTCATTTTTACATTTGAATTTTTTATCGTTTGTGTTATCCCGAGTGCAAAAATTTATCTATGTACAAAATCTTTGTTGTTTTTCTTTTTCTATCTTTCTATATTACCTGTATTTCACTGCTTATTCCATGCCATTCTGTTACTCAAAGGTTAACCGCAAGAGATCCTTTTCAAAGATAAGTCCGTCTTCGTAAATTTCCTATTTTTTTCTTTTCTTACAATATACCTAGTACAAGATATCCTACTACTAGAATACGTCGAAACAGCAAAACCAGTTTATTTTGCTTACTTCCATAGCATTATGTCTTATGGAATAATGTTATGGGGTAAATGCGCTGATATTGAGAAAATTTTTGTATTGCAAAAAAGAGCCATACGTGGCATTTATAATTTGAATTCGCGTGAGTCCCTGCGAGAGAAGTTTAAGGAAACAGGTATTCTTACGTTAGCTTCACAGTATATTTTTAGCAATTTGATTTTTGTGCATAAAAATATACATAATTATAAAAAGATTGGCGATGTATATAATAGACAAAGTAGGAACCGACATAAGCTTGCGGCTCCTGCTTTGCGCCTTGTAAGAGTACGTAAGTCGTTTGTGGGTTTGGGTATAAGATTCTATAACAAAATTCCACAATCAATTTTAACTTTGCCATTACAGCAATTTAAAAATACTGTTAAAAAGAGGCTGATACAGAAAGCCTATTATACCGTGGAGGCTTACATTGATGATAAGAATGCGTGGATATAGCTGCTCTTTGACCTTGTGCAGGATAGCTATGACAAAATGTAATAAGTATTAAGAATCTTCTTTTTTTAAAGAGCTCCACCGAGTTTCTTGCTGGCTCTTCTCGGTAGGACGGCTTTCCGAACCAGCAGTAAAGTTGACGATTCAAAAGCACTTGTTTACAAATTTACTTGAATAAAAAAAATAAATAAATAAAGAAATAAATAAAACACTCCATACAAATCTTGCCCAATAAAGGCAGTAAATGTTATCAAGTAAAAACGTTCACGTAGCGTCCCCTTAACATGAAACGGCAAACCGATCAGATAACATGGCGGCTTCAAATGCATTTCCGCAGCGAGACTTGCATTTCAACACGGCGGTGTAATACCGCATTAACAAACCACCACCACTCGAGTGGACGTGTCGAAACCATTCAGGATAATTGGTTTTCGTAATTTCGAGTAGCCAATTATTATTACGATTTTACTAAGTACAGTAAATTGTGTTATTATTCCACAGCTCAGTTAATTTTGTTGCTTTTCTCTTTTTTTATTGGAATAATCAGTTATACACATGGATTGGTTATTATCTGTTTAAATCAAAGATCTATTTTATAGAAAGGGTATGATCCGCACCGTTGCACACTAAATATTGTAAAACATATCTATAAATATTATAAAACAAAGTCTGTCTGTATTTGATCGATTTTCTCAAAACCTACTGAACGGATATTACGGTACGGTACGGTTTAATTCTTCCGGAAGGTTTAGGTTATTTACATTACGGAGCTCCAGTCGTAACCTACCAGAGTTATATTAAAGAAATGTGCTAGAGAATTGTAGATTTAAAAAAATATTTAAAAAAAGTCCGCGACAGCATGTCCCTATTTCCTACAGTTAACTCAGAATAACTACATTTACGTTAAATATTTTAATTAAATACAGGTGCCGTGTGGTATCCGGCTCCATAGAATAGCCACCCTCATTTCTTACCGAGGTCTCGTAAAAGGCGACTAAGGTAAGTTGACGTCAGGCAGGCGGCCGGTCGTAAAATACGTAGCCAAATCATGTGACAACGTGTTTGCAACATGTTGTGCCGACCCCACTTTGAGTGGGATAAGGGCAGGAGAATGATGATTTCAATTAAATACAGATTTCAGACTGAGATGCCGTCTAAAATATTTATTTCAATTATATTGTGTAAAGGATCAAAAAACTTAGAGTATATTTTTTAATCATGCTATTTAAGATATAAGTGGCTCACATTAGGCACATTATAGGCCTTATAATTTTTCAAGCCTTACAAAGTGTCACTATGTTACGTGTTGTCAGGTTCCCAATGTTACAGTTTTCAGTGTAAGGGGGGGCAGCTGCTTCCCCTTGCCCATACCTTGCTACGCCCATAATCGTTACTACCCTACCTCAGGCGCTATAGAGCTCAAACTTTTCAATTATATTGTATCTATTTCTTCAATTACAATAAACTAAAGTAAATTAACACTTATGTGTACATAAAATTTACAAAATAAATAAAAATAATTAAAAAATATTGGCTATCTGTTCATCGTAATAGCAACAGAAATAATCATATACTTTTTAGATGCCTGTGTATAGTTTCTCAGCAAATTGCAATTAAAGTATAGTTTAAATATTTTATTTCCTTCTATTTTATATTTTATTTGCCTGTATGGATTATTTATGCCTCTAAATTAAAAGTATTATTATTACAATTAGGTGTTATCAAGATACAATTTCCAAAATAAAATTCGATGGTATTTGATTTATTCGCAAAGCAAAGCTAGCTTTAAATATACATTTCATTAAGGTCATATTATCCTTATTTAAAGTCAGCAATTCAATAATAAATTAAACTTTAAACTGATTGCATAATATCCACAATTTTTTTGTGGAAAAATGGAAACGCACGGAAATCGTAGTTGCCCTTAAGAAATGTACAGGCGCATACAATTTTATTACTCAGAAGTAGTATTGTTAATGTTGAATACTATTGTTTTTCTTTAATCCGTGATAAAAGAAAATCTGTATATCCTCAGGAGACCCGTAAAAATCACAATATGTCGCTCTATATGTGTAGTATGGTCAATGTGATGTTGGTTTTTCGGTACATGGCATTTTACGAGTCTTGCATATATGAGATGAATTTTTTTTCTTATCGCAGATTATATCAAAAGAATAATATAATAACTTTTGTATACAGACAGACATCGCATTTCGCCTAAATTAATAACTATAATTACTGAAACAATTATGTGTATCAAAGTTAGTTATTTAAATAATCACAAAAATTTTAAAAATATCCATTTTACATCATATTAATATATATTATGTTATTGTTTATTACATATGTTGGAAAAGGTAAATTAAGTATTTTAAACATATACTTTAGATATTCATCTTTACTTATACTACAGATGATTATAAAAATTCCTAAACATGCTATGCTGTTTTGATCATAATATATATTATCTATGCCTTCATGCTACTCTTCAAGTCTCTACTTCAAATTCATAGCACACAAAAAAAAATTCTAGTCTTTTTTTAAATTAGTTTTTAGTCTATGGATTTTAAGGTTATGAGAATTATGCAGTCTGATTCTATATTTCTGTTTTAAATACAAATAATTAATTAAGAATGGCTCTTTTTAAGAGTTTCACGCTTCGTAGTGTTTGTAAGTACATTCCGTGAGTTTAAAAACGCAGATACGCTTTAAAATAATCGGGGTATTCAATTTAAAAAATACATCTATCTTTATTTTCCAGATGCAATAATACATAAAGCAACAAGTACTTCAGTAAAACCATACGCTACAATCCTAGCCACGGTCGAAGACGACGATGCACCGGTCGATATAGAGAATCCTTATAAAAAAGAAAAACGCCAATGTATTCTCTGTAAATTAAATATAACTCCCGATTATAAAAATTACCGTTTACTGTCCCAATTTCAAAGCCCGTACACTGGAAGAATATATGGTAGACATATTACAGGCCTGTGTAAAGCCAAACAGGCATTAGTGGAATCTGAAATAACAAAAGCGCAAAATTGTGCATATATCCCATATTATTATAAGGACAAAGTGTTCTTGAAGGATCCGAAATTATTTGATCCAGAAAATCCAATACGATCACATAGATTTTAGTTTAATATTGTAAGTAGTTTAGTTGTATAAAATGTATATTATTGGTTATTTCATTAAAACAATACTGTAACACATTGTGTTTATATTTATGAACCTTTCCTTTATATCGCAGTAAGAAACCCCATATATACATTGGTTTTTTTTTCATTATAAATATGTGTTGTTAATTGATTGATATTTTTTCACCAAGTGTTGTAAAGTTGGTTTCAGGAACTATTTTTTATTTCTCATATATGTATCCCTAATACCTTACCTACCATATCATAAGCTTTATATTAAAGTGACTCAATTTAAAATTAGGTTTAATTGAGTTAGATCTGTAATTGCGGCTGTGCAGGTCCTCCAGTAATTCCAGAATCTTGGCAGCGAAATTTTTAACCTCCATCGGGCGTAAGATATGCGACACTAAGAGAGAATGCCGACAATGAATCAGCACAGGTCAGTCACAGAGGATATGCAGGGGTGTCTCGTCCGCCTCTAGGCAGAGACTGTACGTTACGATGTCTGAAATTCACCAGTTTAACATGTGTCTGTTTAATCCACAGTGCCCTGTAAGTGCCCGCTCTAGTTTGCATGTGTTAGTTCTACTTAGTGCTAAGATTTTGCTAGTTGCTCCTTTATTAAAGGCTTGATTTATTTTTTTATTAGGCTTTATTAATGAAATCTTGCTACAAATTATTAAAAAAGCTAGTGTTTTCTTGCACTTTTATACTATTCTCTTAGTCGGTTCCAGCATCAAATCATCAGCTCTTGCCATCTAAGCAAATTTGTCTTCTATAATAAAAATTTAAAGTAAACCTAAATAATAAAGAAAACAGTTAAGCATTAAGACAAATTTAATTATTAAATTTAATTCCATTACAATAAGTTTTTTTACAATACTGACAAAATTATTTGTGCATCATCTGGTGTATTAAAGCAATCATTTTCTGAATCATAACCTACTAGGTCTGGTGGTATCTTTAACATTTGCAACAACTCTGAATATTCCATTTTCTGCTCTGGCATCTTTTTTTTCATTAGCTCTAGAAGCTCAGTGAGCGCTGTTTGGCAACCCGTTTGCCATTTTTTAATTAAATCTCTCAATTCCTTAGTTTCATTCGACATTTCTCTTGCTAACAAAAGATTCTTCTTACTTTCAATCCTAGCTTTAATTTCATCAACATCTTTTTGAGTTATTGATCCAGTTGACTTAGCTTTTGAAGGTTTTATGACTTTATCGTATGATCGCTTGATAAGTATAGTTTTTCTATTATCAAACTCAAAGTCATCATCATCATCAAAAGAGTTTGAACTTTGAGATATTGGTTTAGATGTTTGCACAGTTTCCACATTTTTTGTAATCTTTCCAGGTTTATTAATTTCTTTTCGCCTAATTTTTAATCCACTTGTTGATGTTGTTTTGTTTTCCAGAGTTTTAACTGTATTTTTAGTTTTTGTTACAAAATCATCATCTCTTATAAGGTCAGTATTGTAAGAAGCAACTATCTCTTTAGAGTTCTGAATGTTTTCTTTTTCTTTTAGACCCATATCACTAATACCTTTGAGTTTAACATTTGGATTTAATGAAGATAATGGGACATCATCTTCTTCAGAATCAAAGAGTGTCTGTGATGGTATTTCCTTTGTTGTTTCTTCAGATTTTGATTTGCCAACCTCAGAAAGAACAGTTTTGAATATTTTCTTTTGTATTACTACCATACACTCTTTGGTCAAATTGTTGGGACTTTTTTCTTCAGTACATTTCCCTTCTACATTTCCTTTATTCAGTGTTTCATCATCTGCAACTTTTAGTTGTGTATAATTGACAGAATCATTTAACTGAACATTTTTTTCTAATTTAGCAGGTGATATGACTATTTTACGTTTTGAGTTCTTCCTGGACAGTTTTGACACCTTACTATTTTGAAAAGGATCTTGTTGCAAATTTTCTTCCTTACAAATCAATTCACCTTTATGATTCAAGTCTATGATCGTTTGAGGTTCATTTACACCTTCTATTTGATCATTACAATCTTTAGGAATTAAACGGATTTTAGATTTTTTTCTTGATAACATATTCCGTGTGGGAGTTCGATCTTGGGCTATTTTTGGTGTATTGCAAGATAATGCATTGTCTTCTGCAGTGTCACACTCATTAGTGCTATTTTCTGTATTTTCTGTATTTTGTGTTGCTTCCGCTTCATTAGCTGAACGTTTTTTCCTCTTTCTTGAAACATTTTCTTCTTTTACTTCATAACAACTGTTAGTACCGGATAACGGCGATATAAAAGGTGAAGATCCGCTTTTCTTCCATGTACGTGAAAGCCCCACTCTTCTACACGGAGTAAGTAACGCCTTCCTTATACCACCGGGAGTTTTAGGCGAGTCTGCGTTATTTGTTTTTATTGAAGATACACTATTCATTTCAAAGTGGTTATAACTAATAAGTAAATTTAAATAATATGCCTTTTTTAGTGCAAATATTTTTATTTAGCTGTCAAAATATTTGTTTTCCCGCCATTTTGTACGTTCAGTAATATCTTATTTATGTTAATATACGTTGAATCAGCTAATTTAATTTTACGAAAAATAGAAACGTTATAAAAAGCAGATCATTTTGCTTCATGGAAAAAATATTTTAAGATATTTTCGTTAATAGTAATAATTCGTATCGATCGATACCAAAAACAAGTACCTAAATACTTATTTCGTTAAAAGTGACATTTTATAACTATACTTGTCATATCAAACTTGTCTATGGTCATTTACGAATCGGGCCGTCAACCAATCGCACAACAATTTTATTGCGAGAAAAGATAGCGCCTTCGATTTCGACACGCTCCCGACTAGATTTTTAATTAAATTGCAACGCATTGGGAAAGCAAATATTCGTGCGTATTTTTTGTTAACAACGAAAAGAATTAGTGTTTATATTTGAGTAAATAAAAACATTACATAATGCCGTTTTTGCGTTTGACTAGTGGTACTTTCGGGCAATTGAGAACCTTCGCAACGTCATCAGCCCTTGGAAAAAGGGTGAAAACTTTCGCCGTATATCGTTGGAATCCCGATGAACCAGACAAGAAACCGTATACGCAGAATTATGAAGTGGATCTCGATGAATGCGCGCCCATGGTGCTAGATGCGTTGCTAAAAATCAAAAATGAAATCGATCCAACGCTGACTTTCAGACGATCCTGTCGCGAGGGCGTATGCGGTTCTTGCGCAATGAACATAGATGGAATAAACACCCTGGCGTGCATCAGCCATATCGACCAAGAGCTGTCTAAGCCCAGCAAGATTTATCCGTTACCGCACATGTATGTAGTTAAAGACCTTGTGCCTGACTTAACTAACTTCTACCGCCAGTACCAGTCTATAGAACCATGGCTCCAGCGTGACAACGAAGCAGTTAAAGGTAAGGAAACTCAATTACTACAAGACGTTGAAGATAGAGCAAAGCTTGATGGGTTGTATGAGTGTGTAATGTGCGCGTGCTGCTCGACGAGCTGCCCCTCGTACTGGTGGAACGGTGACAAGTACCTCGGCCCTGCAGTACTTATGCAGGCATATAGATGGATCATAGACTCCCGTGATGACGCAACAGCTAAACGTTTGTCCAAACTGAAAGACACCTACTCTGTCTATCGTTGCCATACTATCATGAACTGCACGAGAACCTGTCCTAAAGGTCTCAACCCTGGACGTGCTATAGCACAGATAAAAACCCTGCTATCAGGAATGGTTAAGAAGCCAACACCAATCATGGACCCGGCAGGCTTAGGGAAACAAGCTGCACAAAATTGATGATAAATGACAGAAGTCTATTACTTTTTCATTTTAAATATATTATTAGTTGACAATAATAGCTAAGGGAATTTGTGACTCATATAATACTTTATATTTAAGAAACATTCAATGCTTTAGATGAAATTAACGTGATAAATCAGTATTTAGTTAATGAGACTTGTTATGTATACCAAAAAGATCCCACATGTTTTAAAATTAATTAGAAATTATATTGACATAACACTGTACATAGGCTTATATGATTATAACCCAGATTGTACATAGAATAATCCACTAATTAGTCAATTTAATGAAATAGACATTTATAATTTGACCTATGCAATGAACTTGTTTTATCAAACATTGTAAACAATTCTTGTATCTAGTATGATAGTGAATTAATGAAATTATTGAAAGTATTATGCCATTTAGATTTTAAAGGATCATGTAATCAATTATACATCTTTCATGGGAGATACCGGATGTGTTCAAATCTTTTTCGGTAACCTCCATTGTCATGCGACCATGAACTTAACCTAAATTATTGTCATTATTTATTTTTCATTTCATTAGATGCTTAGTCTATTGTATTATTTTGTTGAATAAAGTTTTATTTTCTGCATGGTCTTTAAATGGATTTTTATTTCTTTGATTTCACTGATTGCTTAAAATTGTAATTTAAAACTTAAACCTAGTAACTTCTGGAATACCTTTCTACCACAGCAAGAAGCTGTTCTTATGGAAAAATTCTATAAAATAAAAGTCTTATATTTTTCATGAAAGACAATTTAGTACAAATTATTAAATTTTGCCAGCCTTAATAGCCACAGGTTCGAACATCGGGCATGCACCAATGAGTTCTTCTGTTAGAACTGTATGTAATTGATAATTTAAATTTATTACACGCTTTTCAGTGAAGGAAATCGTGAGGAAATTTACATATCTATAGAGAATTCAAGGGATATGTGGAACGTACCAATCTGCATTTCAGCAGGGTGGTGGTAGGTTTTAGCTCCAATCCAAAATGGAGAGAGGAGGTCTATGCCCAATAGTGGGATAGTAACTGACCGTTACATATTTTTTATTATAGTACATACTAGCTGTGCCAGCGGCTTCGCCCGCGTGGAAGTCTGCGTGTCACAATTTTTTTCTAGAATTCAAATTTTAAACATAAAAGTAGTTATTGTGAGTTAACCATAAGAGATAGAGACATGCTATTTAGTTATTTTTTGTGGTAGTCTTATAGATCTACAATTCTCTAGTACATTACTTTAGCGTATCTCTGCTGGTTTACGCAGCGCACGCGACTAAAGCTCCCAGCAAGCAACTGCGTGATCTCTTCAACAAAATTTACATAATACTTATATGCACTATTTACCTAAACCATACGGAAGTATTGCACAATCTTTTAGTGAAAACCGCACAAAAATCCGTTGACTAGATTTTCTCAAAATATAGTCAACGGATTTTTGTGAAGAATAATATGCAAATAAAAGGAGTGACACCAGAGTTGACAAATGATATAAGGAGAATGGAAGACAAAGACATATTGTGCTGACTCCACTTAGAGTGGGATAAAGGTTGGAGAATGAAGATGTTGGTCAAGTCAAGAGAAAGAAAACTAGAGCTAAATGTTGCTGGATACAGGCGGCACAAGATTGCTAAAGAGATCAAGGTCTAGCAGTGGACGCCTATCAGACAATTGAGAAAAAGAAAACTTTATATCTTGTTAAAACTAAATTTACACATATATACCAATAGCTTAGTATAATGAATGTTATAAAAGGTATATCACCTTTTACGCAGTACCTAGGAAGGTATTTTTGGAATGACGATAATTACAGGGCCATCTTAGGGCATGCATGAAGCTGTAATAGCCCAGTGGTGACACCGTGCGTCTCTCTAGAAACAAACATGGATTTAAACCCGGGCAGGCACCAATGAGTTTTTCTATTAAAACTTATGTGTATAAATGATATTTGCAATTTATCACACGGTTTTCGGTGAAGGAAAACATCGTGAGGAAACCTGCATATCTCTAGAGAATTCCATATGCCTGGAACCTACCAATCCGCATTGGAGCAGCGTGGTAGGTCTTAGCTCCAATCCTTTTCTCCAAAAAATGGGGAGAGGAGGCTTATTCCCATCAGTGGGATATTAACAGGCTGTAACTTTACTTAGGGCATGCTGTGGACCTTTGAGCACCCACGAATTCAGGGCCCCGTTGCAAGTACCTATCTCTTACTAGGTATCAAAATATTTCAATAATAAAGCTCTATTTTCGTATAAGTGCAGGTACTTCACTTGCAGACCTGTATGGGCAAAAAGTACATAATTCTTAATAAGTACCAAAATATATCAAAATTAGAGATGTTACGGAGATGGGTTTACCGGAACCGGAGATTTCTCATTTGAATTATCGGAACCGAAGTCGGAATCGTAGGCGGAGGTGTCCTCCGCCTCCTTCATAATTATTTTAGAAATTGACCCGTAAACTGTACTTAGACAATATGACCACCACGACTTAAATAATTGAATGCTTGAAAACGAACGAGAGCTGCGCGTGCGAGGGACTGCGCGTGCGAGGGGGGGTGCGACACTCCCGGGCAAAGAGGTACAATTCGCATGACAATTTCACCTTGGTTATACCTCCGACTAAAATTTATCGGACCCGGAGTCGGAGTCGGAGGTGTGAATTCAATCGGAGGTTCCGACCTTTCGGAACCGAAGTCGGAACTCCATAACATCCCCAATCAAAATAATTGAGCTCTATTTTCGTTAGAGTAAATTTATTAGACTTACTGGCACCCCTAGTGCCCTTATGGTAATGGAAAATAAGGTAAAATTCACGATTTGTCCCGTTTGGTCCAAACGCCTTTAATCAATCAATGTTATCTTTAAGATAGGGTCAGTACAGAGGACATTGACAGGACAAATCTGTACAAATGCTGATTGTATCATAGGAATTGTATTTTAGTGTTTTAGTATTTTCCATTGCATTACATTATCGTACAGGTATTAAAAAATAATTTTAAAGACCTGATAACAATATTTATGATATGATTATTGCGTGTTTCTGTATATCCTATGTTTTGCTATATTCAAATTCATAATATTCTTTATTCTAGTAAACTTGTAAACAAGTGCTTTTGAATCGTCAAAATCTACTGCTGGTTCGGAAAACTGTTCCTACCGAGAAGATCCAGCAAGAAACTCGGCGGTTGCTCTTTTCAAATAAAATTCTTATAATTATTTACATTACACAGTTGGTTATTAGTATCTTGTACAGGGTAGAGGAGTAGCTAAATCCACTCATTTTTATCATCTATATTATGCTCAATAGTATAGTAGGCTTCCTGTATTAGCCTTTTATTAACAGTGTTTTTAAACTACTGTAGTGCCAAAGATAAAATCGTGCGTTTTGTATAGAATTGTTACCTACATATTTATAGTAATCCGTATTATATTTATTTGTGTATGTCACGCTTTATGGAGTTGCGCTAGAGTTGACGAATTATAAGAGAGAATGGAAGAGAAAAACATGTTGTGCCGACCCCACTTAGTGTGGGATGAGGGTAGGAAAGAGAAGAGGAGGAGGCTTTATGGCTCATCAGCTGGACTAGTGGAAGTTGCGAACAATTACGGCCTATACACCGGCGTAAAAGAAAGGAGAAATAAAATTGTAAAAAATCACCGACGCCATTATTGAGAGCAAACTTACGTTACAACACTTAAATTGGCGGAACAAAGTTGCAGGTTATACTAGAATATACAATAAGAGTAAATAAAAATGCGTCTTTATTAAGAATGACGACATATATAATATAAAAACTACGAGACAAGGTAAATTAATGAAATAAACTTAGGTCATGTGCCAGGAAAATCCGAAATGAGCTTGCGGGCTTTGGTTCACTTTTTATAAAAAAAGTTCGTCTATCAATTCTTAAGTTGTTGAAGCTATGACCACTATTCAAAAATATCAGTCATTATTTATGATTTAATCAATAATTTGTAAGTCTTATCTCTATTAGCGTAACAACTAATGCACATATTATAAAATAGGTATTTACTTTTAAAAGAAAATATTGTTGAACAATGTAGAACGTGTGTTCTGGGCAACTGTGATAGTCCAGCGGTGAGACCATGCGACTCTTACGAGGGGAACACGAGTTCAAACCCGGGCAGCACCAATGAGTTTTTCTATTAAAACTCATTTGTCTAATTGCGTGCAATTTATCACACGCTTTTATATCTGTCTGTCTGTTACGGTTTTACGGCTAATACGTTGGAGGAATTTTGAATAAATATGGTACTAGTAAATGTTGACAAGCTGTGATAGCCCAGTGGTGGGATCGTGTGATTCTTTCGAAGATATCACAGATTCAAACCCCCCGGACAGGCACCAATGAGTTTTTCTATTAAAAATCATGTGTCTAATTGATCATTGCCATTAATCACACGCTTTTCGGTGAAGGAAAACATCGTGAGGAAACCTGCATATCTCTAGAGAACTCTGGAGATATGTGTAACCTACCAATCCGCATTGGAGCAGCGTGGTAGGTCTTAGCTCCAACCAACGGTGGAAGGCTCCAGAAACGGTGAGAGGAGGCCTATTCCCAGCAGTGGGACTGTAACAGGCTAATTCTAGAAAGAATCAACTTATAACACTGTCTTCCACTTACATCACTGTTAGTTCAACTAACCGAACATATAGGCGTCGAAAAAGCGTCCTGTATAACCCTGACCATGCCAACACAGGCCCTCTTTTTCTGACATCAGTAGGTCGTAGCTTATCGCAATCACGAAAGCGAGTTGACTGGTTACACAGTCATACCTCTACTATACATCACCCTAAGCCGTGGCCCGACATCACAGGAGGCACCCTTAAAACGTCGCTACCCGACGCTAGTAGAGCTTAAAACAACATCGTGATGACTAGTCACACTCACATCATAAGCCCTCACATCATCGCCATAAGTCGTGATCCGGCCTCACAGGAGATCTTTATGACGACGTTCCTCATAGCTAGTAGAGCTTCAAACAACATCGTGACTAGTTACAGTCTTACCGCCAAATCTACACTACGCGTCGCCCTAAGTCGTGGTCCAGCCTCACAGGAGACTCCTAGGACGACGTTCCCGACACATCGTGATGACTATTCAGTCATACCACCAAATCTACACTACACATCGCCCTAAGCCGTGGCCCAGCCTCGCAGGAGACTCCTAGGACGACGTTCCCCATAGCTAGTAGAGCTTCATATAACAACGTGATAAGTATTTACAGTCATACCATCAACCCTCCACTACAAGTCGCCGTTAGTCATGGTCCGGCATCACAGGAGGCAGCTGTAGGACGACCTCCTACGCTAGTTAAGCTTCATACAAGATCGTGATGATTATTCACAGTCATACCTCCAGCCCTCCACTACACATCGCCATAAGCCGTGGTCCGCCCTCACAGGAGATTCTTAGGACGACGTTCCCCATAGCTAGTATCGCTAGTAGTGCTTCATACAACAGCGTGTTGACTCTTCACAGTCATACCAAGAGCTCTTCAGTACACGTCGCCCTAAGTCATAGCCAGACTTTACAGGAGGCAGCTGTAGGACGACCTTCTCTTACGCTAGTAGAGCTTCACACAAAAGCGTGATGACTAGTGAGTCATACTACAAGGCATGTTTCATGTACCAGGCATGTACCAGCTTGTTACAACATGCTGAGAGCAAAAAAGATATTGCTCGACTCCGTGCTGTTTTTGCCAAGGAATCAGGATACTGGCTTCATGCTCTCCCATCCACAAACCTGGGTACTCTTTTAGACCATACCGCTCTAACACTGGCAGTTGGTCTACGACTTGGCGCCACGATAAATCAAAGTCATCGATGCCATTGCGGTGAGTTTGTTGATACGTATGGACGCCATGGCCTCTCTTGTTCGAAAAGTGCTGGTCGTCATTCTCGCCATAGCAATTTAAATGAGATCATACGGAAGTCTCTTGCGACCGTTAACGTGCCCGCTATTTTGGAACCAAATGGTTTGGCTCGTAGCGATGGCAAGAGACCTGATGGTATGACTCTCATTCCTTGGAAATTGGGGAGGTCACTTGTTTGGGATGCTACATGTGTAGACACCTTAGCAGCATCCCATATTCAAGGGACCTCTACTATGGCGGGAGCGGCAGCTAGCAGCGCAGAACATGCCAAAACTCAACTACACGATGCCCTAAGCCGTGGTCCGGCCTCCAAGAGGCACCCTTAGGACCACGTTCCGCGACGCTAGTAGAGTTCCACTCTACTCCAAAATACGTAACCTTAACGATTCCTTTCTCACCGATCCCGCCCAGCGACGTTACTAAATTCATTAGGGCTAACGGCATATTCAATTCAAATTTAAAAAAAGGTTTTGAGATTCTCAAAAGCGAAGTTTTAGAATAAATTTAAAAGGACCGTCAAATACCGGTTTGAATTTGATGTCCCTTTCAAGTTCGATAACAGCATTAGGAATTTTAATGACTCGCTATTAAAGATAATGCAATGGCCCCGCTGAGTGGAATGGAAAATTTTTAAACGCACCTCTTGCTTTTAATATGTACTTAACAAGTTGACGATCGTTTTTTTCCAATTCGACGTAGATAAAATGCGAATGATAAAAAACTATGTCGAATAAACTTGTAGGTATAACAGGTTTTACCAGAATCGAGACGTTTTGATTGCGTTGACCGTTCCATGACAACAGAGTGATGGAAAAATTTGGTTGAGAAATCTATAAGGTCATGATGTCACTTGTTCAGATTTGAATGGTTCAATTTTTAATATAGAATTTATTTGTTAAATAAAATTTTTAAACTCTTTAATTACGATTAAAATGTGTCCTTTAATATTGTTTTCCTTTTTATATATTTTTTTCAGGACAGTATTATAAACTAGCTGTGCAAACGGCTTCGCTCGTGTGGAAATCTGCGTGTCACAAAATTTTTCTAGACTTCAAATTTTAAACATAAAAGTAGTTATTGTGAGTTAACCATAAGAGATAGAGACATACTATCGCAGACTTTTTTGTAGTAGTTTTATAGATCTACAATTCTCTAGTGCATTACTTTACCGTATCTCTGCTTGTTTACGCAGCGCACGCGACTAAAGCTCCCAACAAGCAAGTTTTTTTACAACTGCGCGATCTCTTCAACACAATTTACATAATACCGATATGTACTATTTACTTAAACCATCCGGAAGTATTTCACAATCTTTTGGTCAAAGCCGTACAAAGATCCGTTCAGTAGATTTTGAGAAAATCGATTACATACAGACAGACAGCTTTGTGAGAGTTTTTTTTATACTTAAGTATAGATAGATAAGTATAGATAGCATGATTTAGTATTCACGCGCAATGGCTTATAATTAGCGTATTTCATGTATAACTTTGGTGTTTCTGTACCGATTTCTATGATTCTTTTTTATGGAATAGTTAATACTGTTAACTTTTTTAATTAGGGATGACGTTTATAACACTCTCATGTTATAAACGTAGGAGTAGACAAATATAATCAGAAAGCTTCGAACTGCTAAGGTATGCGGAGTTACACGTGTTATTGTAAGTCAACCATAAAAGATAGACATATGCTGGGATATTTTTTACATAATTTTAAGGAGAACGTTTCCATCATACATGATTTATGTGTAGCTTTAACCATTAAGGTTATAAACGAGACGGAAGCTTCAAATATGGAGTAACTTCTCCCGTTTTGCCAACATTTCCCTTCACTGTTCTGCTCCTATTGATTGTAGCGTGATGAAAAGTATACCATAACCAGCTCAGAAGTATGAAAAATAATTGTACCAACTTTCGTTAAAATCCGTCGAGTAATTTTTGTTTCTATAACGGTTATACAGACAGACAGACAAAAATTTTACTAATTGCATTTTTGGCATCAGTATCGATCCCTAATCACCTGATAGTTATTTTGGAAATATATTTCATGTACAGAATTGACCTCTCTACAGATTTATTATAAGTATAGATAAAAAGTAAGAGGTTCCTTATATTTCAAAACGATTTTTCTATACAAAATTAGTAAACTATATAAACTAAATTATTAAACTTCCCATTTATAAACAATTTTGGAGCTGACGGATTTAATTCAATTTTTTAAAAAATAATAAGAATTAATCAACTTATCTTCTGCCCTTACCACACTCTGAGTGGGGCATAACATGTTGTTATATGTTTTGGCTAGTTATTGCTAGTCTAAACTTACCTTAGTCGTATTTTACAACCCCTCGGTAAGAAAGAGGGTGGTTTATTCTACTCAACCGGATACCACACAGCACTTACCTTATTCACCCTTTACACCTCAGTAATAAAGGAGGGCGGTCTTTTCTACTCAAACGGATACCGCACGGCGGAATAATCAATCGCAACTAAAAAGTTGAAAGTAGTTTATAGAATTAGGCGTTACTTTTCGGGGGTCCATAATACAAAAGTATTGAATTGAAGATTGTTGAAATTGTAAATAAAGTACATTAATAAATATATATGGGATGCTTACACACACGATCGTCTATCTCTAAAGTAAATAACTTAATACTTGGGTTATTAGGTGACTGACATCTGGTAAATATATACTACAAATATAATTTTAAATATATACTTACTTACTTATACAAACATACACTGAGACTCGAGGAACCAAGAAATTGTTTATAAAAAATTTTGGCCCTCGGTGGGAATCGAACCCGAGACCCGGGGGGCTAAAGGCAGAGTCACTGCCAACGAGCGAGTCAAGGTGTGTAGTGCTTGTGTATTGTGTTATTAGTAGTGCACGAGTTATTACTTGTTTCAAATCCTGCTTGTTTCAAGTATGAGAACGGATAACAAATCGACTTTCAGCGATACATCTATTTTCTTTTATCGCGGATTATAGCAAAATAATATTTTCAGTACTCATGTAAGTGGAAAGAAAATAGATTTTAAGTAAGAGTAAAAAAAACACATATTTAACAATATTACGAATACAGCCGTGTGGTATCCGGCAGAATAGAATAGACAACCCTCCTTTCTTACCGAGGTGTCGTAAGAGGCGACTAAGGTGAGTCAACCCGCCGTGTGGTATCCGGCTGAGTAGAATAGACCACCCTCATTTCTAACCGAGGTGTCGTAAAAGGCGACTAAGGTAAGTTGATGTCAGGCAGGCGGCCGGTTGTAAAATACGTAGCCAAATCATATGACAGCATTCTTGTAGCATTTTGTGCCGACCCCACTCAGTGAGATAAGGGCAGGAGGATGATGATGATTCACAAGTTAGTTTAGTATAGTTTTTGTTCTGTTTGTTCAGTTTTTAGTTCAACAGCGTGTTTTAAATTTTTATAAAGTAGATTCTTCCACATCAAACACATTTTACCTATAGGAGGACTGTATGGAACTTCCGTCGTGTGGTATCCGGTTGAATAGAATAGAACACCCACATTTCTTACCGAGGTGTCGTCAGAGGCGACTAGGGTAAATTGACCTGCCGTGTGGTACACGACTGAGTAGAATAGACCACCCTCATTTATTACCGAGGTGACGTAAAAGGCGACTAAGGTAAATTAACCCACCGTGTGGTATTCGGCTGAGTAGAATAGACCACCGTCATTTCTTACCGAGGTGACGTAAGAGGCAATTAAGGTTAATTGACTCGCCGTGTGGTATACGACCGAGTTGAATAGACCACCGTCATTTCTTACCGAGGTGACGTAAGAGGCGGCTAAGGTTAATTGACTCGCCGTGTGGTATACGACCGAGTTGAATAGACCACCCTCATTTCTTACCGAGGTGACGTAAAAGGCGACTAAGGTTAATTGACTCGCCGTGTGGTATACGACCGAGTTGAATAGATCACCGTCATTTCTTACCGAGGTGACGTAAAAGGCGACTAAGGTTAATTGACTCGCCGTGTGGTATACGACCGAGTTGAATAGACCACCCTCATTTCTTACCGAGGTGACGTAAAAGGCGACTAAGGTTAATTGACTCGCCGTGTGGTATACGACCGAGTTGAATAGACCACCCTCATTTCTTACCGAGGTGACGTAAAAGGCGACTAAGGTTAATTGACTCGCCGTGTGGTATACGACCGAGTTGAATAGATCACCGTCATTTCTTACCGAGGTGACGTAAGAGGCGGCTAAGGTTAATTGACTCGCCGTGTGGTATACGACTGAGTAGAATAGACCACCCTCATTTCTTACCGAGCTGTCGTAAAAGGCGACTAAAGTAAGTTGACGTGAGGCAGGCGGCCGGTCGTAAAATACGTTGCCAAGCATATGACATGTTTATATCATGTTGTACCGACCCCAGAGTGGGATAAGGGCAGAGGAAGATGATGATGATTGTATGAAATTTCACTTTTTATCATTATTATATAATTTAATAAGTTTTTATAAACGATTCATAACATTCCAATATATATTCTACCACATATACATATTAATAAAATCTACATTTAATTAAATTAACTAGACATAAATTATAGAAAAAATTATTAAGCGTGCGACATATATAGTATATATGTCACAAGCTTAATATTAAAGCGTCCTAAAACAAAATTAGGTTTGAGTTAGATACATTGTAATCGTGATGATATAACGCTTATAATCTATCTATATCTATATTAATATATAAAGTTGAAGGGTTTTGTTTGTTTGAACGCGCTAATCTCAGGAACTACTGAATCGATTTGAACATTTTTTTGACTGTAAGATAGTCGATTTATCGAGGAAGGCTTTAGACTATATAACGCTAAGATTAATAGGAGGGAAGCAGCAATAAAGAATATTGCAAAAATGGCAAAATTTAAAGCTTTCCTTGCGTGCGCTAAATGATGCCAGTTATTAAAAAATAATGTATTTCAAAATTCCCTCTAAAGTTCTAAATAAAAGTCCGCGACAGCATATGTCTAGCTTTTAAGGTGAACCCACTTTAACCATAATTAATACAAGTATTAAGTATTATGGAACAATTACATGAAAAGAAATGTATTTCAAAATTGTTTCCATCTAAGAGTACTAAATAAAAGTCCGCGACAGCATATGTCTAGCTTTTAAGGTGAACCCACTTTAACCATAATTAATATAAGTATTAAGTATTATGGAACAATTACATGAAAAGAAATGTATTTCAAAATTGTTTCCCTCTAAGAGTACTTAATAAAAGTCCGCGACAGCATATGTCTAGCTTTTAAGGTGAACCCACTTTAACCATAATTAATATAAGTATTAAGTATTATGGAACAATTTTGAAGTACATGTTTTTTATAACTTTCACCGTTTACTTAGCGCACGCAAGGAAGGCTTTCGCAATATCATTGCTGCTACTCTCCTATTCATCTTAGCATGATATTATATAGTCTATAGCCTTCCTCGATAAATGGACTATGTTACAGTCAAAGAATTATTCAAATCGGTCCAGTAGTTCCTGAGATTAGCGCGTACAAACAAACAAACTCTTCAGCTTTATATATTAGTATAGATATAGTTAAACGATCATACTTGAGACAAATAGGTGTGAAATCACCATTTTTTTAAATAACTGAAATGTATTTACTTTGTCATATCTTATTAATTAGAGATAATAATATCATAGTAGTAGTTAAATTTACAAATAAAACTAAATACATGTTAACGAAACAACTGTGCATTAGTATTTATTATATTTATAATAAAAAGTCCAGAATTTGATAGAGAATTAAATTAAAAAAAAATCACCTTTTATAGCTTTATAAAATTTACACTCAATCAAAAATGTCCTCAACAAATGAGCACACAATGTCGAATTCAATATGACTGATATTTATTTTTACTTTGAATTGATAATAATGTTACAAACATTCGAAAAGAGTTCGCAATGCGCATCTCATAGAGTTTAAATTGGAAGAGGGTAGTTTACGAACATGCAAAAAGAGTTCATAAACTTTATTTCATAGAGCCCAAATTCGCTTGACGCTAATTCTCTGGAACATTCACGTTGCTTACGAATCGTATTCCGCATCCCCGCTACAACTCGCGAACATTCCTAAAATCGGATCGTTCACATTATAAGCGATCGTACGCGCGCCTTGGCATTTAGTTTGCGAATAGCGATCAAGAGCGAATTAAGTAATAAAAAAAAAGTGAAATAAATAGTGACTTCGGCTTTTTTATTGAACAACGGACTGCATAGACTGTGTGTGCTAATTTTGTATTGAACAGCCGAATAAAGTGTTCTTAACGAGTCACCAGGTCAAGTCCACAAACCCGTTTTTAGAAATCAAGTCGGAAATGAAATTAGGACATCACTTTAGCTGTTAAAAGTTAAATAAATGATTGGAAAGATTACAATAGACTATATTAGACCGCATGGTTATATTATGCCACGTAACTCACAGTCGCTTTAAATTATTAGAGACAGTAATAGTATTTTATATAATTAAAAATAATAGCTCACATAAATTCTATACATTTAAAATAAAGTAACGTAAAAGTTTCCATCCACTACACAGAACCGCGATTATATTTGAATAGAATTTTATTTTAACACAGCACAGATACAGTGCGAGAAATGTAACTTCTAATAAACTAATCTATTCTTATTATAAAGTCCCCAACAGCTGTCTGTGTGTATGTGATCGATTTTCTCAAAATCTACTGAACAGGCTTTTGTACGGTTCTTGTTAAGAGAAAGTGCTATACTTCCGAATGGTTTAGGTTAATATATTACGGTTTTTTGTAAATAAAGTTGAAGAGGTCGCGAAGTTATAAAAAAAGCTGCTTCTGGGAGCTTTAGTCGCGTACGCCGCGTATACAAAGAGGTATACTAAAGTAATGTACTAGAGAATTGTAGTTCTACAAAAATGCTACAAAAAAGTCTGAGACAGCATTTTCCTATCTCTTATTAACATACAATAACTACTTTTATGTTCAAAATTTCAATTAAATCGCGTGGAAATTAGTGTTATTTACTAAGCTAAGCTGCGAGTTCTGACTTAGCTTATTTTTGTCTTAAAAAATTCTTCTCTCTAATAAACTTAACAAATGTTTTCGATTCATCAACTCTAATGGAAGTGTTCTTGCCAAATAAAGTCAGCAAGAAATTCAGCGGTAAAGTCGACTATTAAAAGAGTAAATTTATTTATGTTTAAAATAATATAGAAAATTTCATGTTACACTTAATTCTTCAATATGATTATTTCTCTTTTTCGACTACATGAGACTACTATAAGTAGTAATTAATATAAATATATTATTAGATTAACTTAGAAGCGTTTAATATTAAAAATCAATTAAGAACTGTTCAAAATATATAATTAATTGATTATATATATAATTATAAATCAATAAAATTATGAACAGCTAAATAATTTCCTTTATGTAATAATGTAATTGATAATTCGCGTAGAAATATAATAAATAGAAGAGATCCCTCGATTTGCTCAATAATCTTAAATAGGAGCATATAATAAGACTAAAATCCGTTTAATAAATAGTGGTGATTGATACTGGTAAATTTTTGCCGAAATAAAAATATTTTTTTTATTTTTCTGGAGAATAAAATCCCATGAACAAAGAAACTTTACAAGAGTATCCAAAATCCAAAAATCGAAGAATCGGTCCAACTGTTTTTTTAATCTATAAGGACGACTTTCTCTTTTAACCATATATACTTTCTCTTTATAGCTACACAGATTATTCATTTCAAAATAGACAGTTCAAAATAGATAGTCCTGTCTTTAATGTTATAATTTAGTACTGTATGTTTAAAAAATTAATGCCTTGTGGTATCCTGCTAAGTAGAATAGACCCTCATTTCCTGTGTGGAGAAATAGAAAAGATGAGAGGTGCAAGATTGGGATGGTATGAACATGTAATGAGGAGGGATGAAAATCATGTGATCAAACGAGTGTTCAGTATGAATGTGGATGGATATGTGACTAGAGGAAGGCCTAAAAAGAGATGGTTGGACTGTATGAAGTATGAATATAAAAAGAGTAGCGCCAGAGTTGAATGATAGAAGAAATGGAAGAGAAAAACATGTTGTACCGACCCCACTTAGTGGGATAAGGGTAGGAGAAAGAAAGATTTCCTGTGTGGTGAATATAACAGGACCTGAAAACACTTTTAAGTTTTTTTATTTATATCAAATAAAGTATTGCATTATATTGCTTTTATATTATCGAACCATTTATGACGTTGCCTTCCAGGTGCTCTCTTTTGCGTACATCTTTACTTCTAGGATTAACCTAGGATATTTATACATGGATCCTCTTTGTAGATAAAAAGGCAATCTTTGAATAAGCCTCCATGAAAGCGAAATGTTTACCACCCTAATTTCTTATTGAGGTATCGTAGATAGAAAGAGAAAGAGAGAAAGTAACCGACCGTGTGGTGTCCGGTTGAGTAGAATAAAAAAAATTGAATTACGTATTATGGATTGGAATTGGATGGAAAATTAGAATTATGTATCTCCTTTCTTATTGAGGTATCGTAAAAGATAGAAAGAGAAAGAGAGAAAACCGACCGTGTGGTATCCGGTTGAGTACAATAAAAAAAATTGAATTACGTATTATGAATTGGAATTGGATGGAAAATTAGAATTATGTATCTCCTTTCTTATTGAGGTATCGTAAAAGATAGAAAGAGAAAGAGAGAAAACCGACCGTGTGGTATCCGGTTGAGTGGAATAAAAAAATTTGAATTACGTATTATGAATTGGAATTGGATGGAAAATTAGTATAGGATCATCGCAAAGTAACGCCTAATTGTATAAATTATTTAATAAAAAAAAATCTTTAATAAATTAAAAAATAAATAAATTTTCTTGGCAGTTCTATTATGTGTAGTGGACGTAAACCCTAATATAATACTACGATATTTTCTTTAATAAATATTTAAGTAATATGATTTCGTCTCGACAAATAGTGTAATTTGGGCTTGTAGAGGTCAGACGTATCGTATCTCTGAACTTTGCTCCTCTTGATCTTCCCGTTGGGAGGCTGTGGGGTGTCTTGGTTCTCCTCATAGTTCTCTACTGATTTATCGCTTGAGGGGCTGTTTGGGAGAACTGAAAGATTTAATGAGGTTGTTAAGTTATTTACAATTGTTTGAGCATCTGTGTCACCGGTCATCAAGTCACCAATCATTCAATCCATCAGTCAACCAATCACGCGCCAGAACTCAACTCAACGGCTACATTCATTCAAAACCATCCCCCAAAGAAACAACGTTCACTTCCAAGCAACTTTGCAAAACTATTGTAATTTTTTCGTCAATAAATATATACGCTAATAAACATTTGGTCCTTCGAGCCGGATCTACATAAACGAATCAGTAAACCTGTTTGTTACTCTAATTCGCATTTGTAAGTACTCTTTCCTTTCTTACATACCACCAAAATGTCATTTAAACCAGAAGACGCGATAAGAAATTACCGTATAATTTTTTTAATAATATATTTAAAATAATATATTTATATATAATATAAATAATATATTTATCACTTATATTAAAGGTTGTTTTGGAATATAAATGATTCCTAAGAAATTTCTAGTATACATTATAGAAAATATGAGCTGTGATAGCCCAGCGGTGAGACCGTGCGACTCTTTCGAGAGAAACAAGAGTTCAAACCCGGGCAGTCTAATTGATAATTGCAATTTATCACACGCTTTTCGGCGAAGGAAAACATCGTGAGAAAACCTGCATATCTCTAGAGAACTCTGTTGATATGTGTAACCCACCAATCCGCATTGGAGCAGCTTGGTAGGTCGTAGCTCCAATCCTTCTCTCCAGAAACGGAGAGAGGCCTATTCCCAGCAGTGGGATTGTAACAGGCCGCTACTTTACTACTACTTACTATTATAGAAAAATTTTCTTTTCGTACAAAATAAATGTTACATGTGGACAATCCTTATATAATATAAAATATATACTAGCCGATTCTCAGACCTACTGAATATACATATAAAAAATCATTAAAATCTGTCAAGCTTTTACGTTATTGTAATTAATTATTATATAATAATAAATAAAGCGTATAACAAAATTGAAGATTATTTGGATGATAAAAATGCTGATAATATTGATGATAGTAAATTTACTATATACTTGTTACTAATATTTTCTAGTCTGTGAATTTTTTTTTTTTCTCTACTAAAGTCGGGGAACGAAATAAATTGTGAACGCAACTTACTTGTTCTTCTCGGACGTGACAAGCCCACTCTTTTGGCTTTACCCAAATACTTGGAACGGGGGTTGGTTTGAATTTTGCTGTTGGACCTCTCTTCGTTGTCTGAAAACAATGATAAATATGCGAAAGCTGTGATAGCCTAGCGGTGAGACCTGCGACTCTCTAGAGACGACATAGGTTCAAACCCGGGCAGGCACCAATGAGTTTTTCTATTAAAACTTATGTGTCTTATTGATAATTGCAATTTATCACACGCTTTTCGGTGAAGGAAAACATCGTGAGGAAACCTGCATATCTCTAGAGAATTCTAGGGATATGTGTAACTGTTTTGTATAAATTGACGCGCGACCGGCCGGAGCAACGACCTTTATGCTTTCTATTGCAGCAAGTCACGTCCGCCAGCTTAGTAAAGTTTCGGATACTATAATGACAAGACGCGTACGCTTGTATAGGATTTTATGGTAGAACGCACACGCGTAATTATGCGTTTTGGATGTGGTTTATTGACTTTTGATATTGATATAAGTATTTAGTGACGCGTTTTAACCAGTGAAACGTGTGAGAAGACGCGACCGTCTGCGGTTTTAGTACGCGTTAGGATTAATGTTCGCCGATATGGGACGATTCAATAACGTGTGACCTTACGAAGGTTGTGTGCACACCGCGTGTTATTTGTGTTATTTAACCGCGTTAGTGAAGTGTATACGCCGGGAGAAATAGACAGTACGTGTCCGTGGAAGACTGCAGAGGCGAGCAAACGGGTTCGGGAATCGGCCAAGTATATACAAGCGCACACACACACGTACACATATACACGCAGTTATTCATGAGGCCGGACCGCATACAGCCGACGGCCGCATAAGGTAGGTTGAGACGCCGAGACGGCGGGCTCAGGTCTCGAAGGTTGTTTCATCCGCCCGCACGTTTGTGCGGAACAGTAACCTACCAATGCGCATTGCAGCAGCGTGGTAGGTTTTAGCTCCAATCCTTCTCTTTAGAAACGGAGAGAGGAGGCCTTAGCCCAGCAGTGGGCTTAGTAACAGGCTGTTACTTTACTTTTTTTTAATATATAGGATAACTAGCAATGCCCCGCGGTATCGCCCGCGTACATACCGATCTCGTGCTAGTGGAAAGTTTACTAAGTCAGACTATTTATTTATTTGTGTAAATTGAAAGTTTCCTGGGACTAATCAATAGTTAAGGCAAAGGAACTTTTTAACGGAATTTATTCATATACAAATACAAAACGCTACAATTGTTATGGCATTGTTTATCTATATAGACATTTTTAAACTCTACATCTTTTGATTGGAATATCCGATTTTAATAATTTAAAAAGTATCTTACATATATTGTAAACATTTATTAATAAAATACCATTAAGTGGAATACAGATTAATACGGATATGTAAATATTAAGGTTCGATTATTGTCGCCACTTTTATCAAATTTTACAATGTAGAAAAGTAGTTATATTGGCAAAACTATAATAGTTAGATATATGGTATCGTGGAATTTTTTATAGATATTGATACGTTCTATAATACTGTAGAACATTTTTTTGTTCTATCATCAATAGTTTCCGCAGCGCACGCGATGAAAGATTTTAATAACTAAATTTTTCACGCCTTATAACAACTTTATTAGGGATCCCTATATTTGAAAATGTCATATAGCCTATGTTGCTCAGTGAAGAAGCAGCTTTCCAATAGTGAAAGAATTTTTGAAATCGGTCCAGTAGTTTTTGCGTGAAAACATTACAAACATTCACGCATACACACAAACATACAAATCTTTCCTCTTTATAATATTAGTATAGATTTATAGATGTAAGCATCTGGTACTACGTATATAATCTTAAATATATACTTAAATACAAATATACACCTTGGGTTGGAGAACCAACAATTTTTTTTAGAAAATGTTGGCTCTCGGCGGGAATCGATCCCACGACCCGCGGAGCTGAAGGCAGGGTCAGGCCAGTCGATATAAATGAGCACAAGAGGTAAGCAATTGGTAGATATCGGAACAAGTTTCCATTATATACCAATCTTACGCATAATATAAGCATAATAGTGAAAGGAAAATGTTATCTTATTCTATTGCATATGCATCAATCATAAATAAAGCAATAATAAAAATATAAGGGTAGTTCTAACCTACCATACTACTACTATATACTATTTATATAATTTCTACCGTAATAGTGATAGGAATATGTCATTTTATTCTATTGCATATGCATCAATTATAAGTAATAATAAAGCAATAATAAATATGCAAGGGTAGTTCTAATCTTAAGTTTGTATATCGTTTAATATAAGCCAGAGCAGACTGTGTACTTCAGTCGTTATGGAGTGAGAGATAAAAGCAATACTTATTTATTCACTTGTATTGTAATAGAATAACTAACTTTTACCCGCGACTTCATTCGCGATATATCTAAATTCTTGATATATTATAATAGATGGCGCTATTCAATTTCCTGCTTTTCCCATTAAAAATATTTTTTATAGCCCATATGCTTTTATACTATATATAAGCACTAATTGTGCCAAATTACATCTACATTTTTTTAATATATGGGACACTTACACACACGGTTGTCCGTCACCAAAGTATTAAAACTTGTGTTATAGACAGACAACTGGTAAATCCTATCCTACTAATATTATAAATGCGAAAGTTTGTGAGTATGGATGGATGTTTGTTCTACTTGACGGATTTGGATAAAACTTTACAGTTATATAGGTTATACTTCAGAATATAGGTTACGATTTGTAATGCTTTTATGTAATATAACGATACATGTCAGTAAAGTCGGAAAAAATCTGGCCTCTGAGAGCTATCTTGGCGAACGCTGCGTAAACCATTCAAGTTACACAAACATGATGTATCGTAGTAGTTTGTCTTGAATAGTTCTAAATAAAAGTCCGCGACACCATATCTCTACCTTTCATGTGGAAGCCACTGTAACCAATATTGTGAATCATAAAGTTAATTAAATTAGATACTATTTTACAAACCATATTTAAGTATATTTATCAAATTCTTATAAAAATCAATACACAACTTTGTCTTTTACACTAAGTAATTTGGCCGAATAGTTATCACGATATGATTGAATTAAATGGAGCGCTATAGAGTGTCTATAATTGTCTAAAATTGTATGGAATCCTTTTGTTTTGATGTTAGTTGAACTAAATTAATATTTTTTTTTATATTAAGTAAAAAAAAATCTTAAATGATCTGTCATGAAACTTAATGTGGCAGACCAAATTCCACGCGAGCGAAGCCGCGGGCAAAACCTAGTATATACATGTTTTGAATAAAATGACGCGCGACGCGACGCGAACGCAAGCTAGGAGTTTTTATGCATTCGTTCACTACCAGAGCGGCCCCCCGACAGTCACCCGTCAGATTTTGCGTTTCGGGTGTTGTTCTCAGATTTAGCGACGCGTTTAGCCAGTGAAGCGTTTGAGAAGACGCGACCGTCCACGGTTTTAGTGCGCGTTGGGTTACTATTCCCCGATATAGGAACGATTCAATAACGTGTGACCTTACGAAGGTTGTGTGCACACCGGGTGTTATTTAACCGATATAGTGAAGTGTATACTCCGGGAGAAACAGACATTACGTGTCCGTGGATGAGTGCAGAGGCGAGCCAACGGTTTCGGGAATCGGCAAGTACATACAAGCACACATACACGTACACATATACACGCAGTGACTCATACAGGCCGGACCACATACAGCTGACGGCCGCATAAGGTAGGTTGAGACGCCGAGACGACGGTCCCAGGTCCCGGAGGTTGTTTCATCCGTCCGCACGTTTGCGCGGAACAATACATATATAATTTCAAAAACATATATTGGTACTTTACTTACCCTGTGTTGTTGAAGTTATTTGATCAATACTCAATTTCCTTATCTTATTCGAAGTTAGGACTGGCCTGTTGTTATTGACAGTAGTTTCATCACTGACTTTCCTCTTCAAATTATTCTCATAATCACTATCTATATTTGAATCCGTAAAGTAATCTATCCGTGGCATTTTACTGGGCGAGGCATCTATAATGTTGCCAAGTATGATTTCCATTATCTCTTGTCTACTAGTTCTGTTCACCATCTCTTCTAATTTAGTATCATAATCACTTGACAACTCAAAGGAGCATTCAGATTTTTCAGGACTGAACACGTTTGAAACTATTTGTTCGCTTTCATTATCGTAATCCGTATCAACTGGTAACGATATTTCCGTTGATATATTAACGTTCCTGATAACGTTCTTAGTTTTCGGCGGTTTCAGATGACCGTTCTTGTGATAATTTATAAATTCAAAATCACCTAAACCACTAGACACATCACGTAATATGCTCTGTTCATATGTACCGCAATTGACTAAATGTATTTTGTTGCTAAGTGAACAGTTTTCACTGTACTCTTTGAAAAAGTTAGTAAATCTAGCCCTTTCCAATTCTGCGTTGTATTTTTCGTGTTCGGCGAAATAATGTAATTTGTTTTCACCATTTATTTTTTCATCATCTGGTTTATGGCGAACTATATCATCAATTTTTGAGTTTTCTTTGATTTTTAACGACTCCGTGAGATCGTTAGTCCCGTCTTCTTCGTTTTCAGACAATTCCTCAGTTATAATTGTTATTTCAAATAAATCTGAGCGCTTTTTCTCTACTTGTTTCAAAATTTCAATCTTATCTGAAACATTCGTTACATTATTTTCTATTGCTTCTTCAGATGTACTTGAACGCATAATAGGTGCGGTAGATTTGTTTAGCTCTATTTCCATATTATCAGATTCAATATCTCCAAACGATTCTTCAATTTCAGATTCAGGACCTTTATGATTTTCAGCATATGTAGTATTATTATTGTCAACTTGTGATTTCACTGTTTCTATATTGTTGGAATCCATGTCAGTTGTATTTTCAATATGCATATTATTATTAAAAACGATCGAAGCCCCTTCTTCATCTTTCGTATCATTCAATACAGTAAGCAATTCATTATTTGTATAGTGAGATTCCATAACATTATCTACAGCCAAAGCATTGCTATTAATATCATTATTTTGTCCAATAGAGGTAACACAAGCAAATTCCAGCTCCGGGCCTGGAATACTAGAGTACACTTGGCTCATACTAGGTCTTACGTTTGCTTGGAATTCTAAAAGCAAAGCAGCTTCCTGGTTCATCCTCTTTTGTTCTTCGTCTAAAAATTTTCTCATTTTCATCAGTCTTTTGGCTTCTTCAAAATTAGCCGCGAATTTTGGTTTCTTTATTGTCACATCTGGTACGAAAGGTAACCTTGGCGGAGATGTGACGGGTGTTTCTAAATGACTTTCGATTCTTACAATCGGTTTATGTTGAAGTGTTTCTCTAGTTTTGTTTCCGTGTTCACGAACGATGTTTTCTTTATCACTTGGACTGGTCGAATCCCCACTTGTTGAGGTACTCTCAGATTTTGAACTACTTTTACTACCCTTTTTGCTGATTGAAGATTTGGAATTCGAGGGATTATGAGAACCCTTAGACGACGAACTACCATCATTAGAATCTCTGTCGGTTGACCGTCTATTTGGATTACCTCTGCCTGATACGCTATAGTGATCGTCATTCTCTTTCTTATTTTTCTTCTCTTTGTCTTTTTCCTCATTTTTACTTTTAACATTTTTGTCATTCTTGGTACTGCTGCTCTTTTTATCTTTACCAGATCGATGAGAACTAGATTTGGTATCTTTTGATTTTTCTGAACTTCTATCTTTATCTTTAACACTGGTTGAAGAAGACGATTTCTTTTCATCACTATGTTTACTAGAATGCCTTCCACTAGAACTTGAACTTCTGTGAGACTTAGAATCCCTATGACTTGATTTATGAGAACTTCTTTGTCGAGATGAATCCCTACTACTATCTTTTTTATCACTTTTGTCTTTAGATTTGTCTTTATCGCCTGGTTTAGATTTTATATCATCCTTAGAAGACTTATTTTTATCATGTCTGCTATTATCCCTTGAATTTGAGTACTTCGGGTCCGATTTTTTATCCTTGCTGCTTGAATGCTTATGAGAATCTCTAAAACGATGCGAACTCTTATGACTACTTTTGTTTTCTTCTGGCTTTTTTTCTTTTTTAAAATCTGAATTTTGATCAGTTTCTACAATTTTATTTTCTAAAACAGCTTTACTATTTGCATCACTTTCATAATCAATTTGCAAGTTATTGCTATTGGAACTGTCTTCATAAAGAGGTGTGTTAAAATTGTTTATATTTACTTGGCTGTTAAATTGATAAGATAAATTTGTTTCAGTATCTTTCTTTTCAGATTTCACTGGATCCAAATTATTTTCAGTTGACTTAGCGTCAATTGTAAACCTGAATGAACTAGGTTCTTTTTTTTCTTCATTTTTATTGTCATCTAAATCATTTTCAAATGCCTGTTGGGCATCGCATGAATTTTCATTGTTGAAATTTCTAATAGGTGTTAACGGAGACATATTTCTACGAAGGGAAGAATCAGAACTTGAATCATCATCGTCAGTAACAATAGGTTTAAAATACTGATCCTTTTCGTCTTTGCATGAATCATTCGGCAAAGGTATATCTATAGACATCATTGTTTCTTTTGGTAACTCGATCTTTTCTAATTCCACTTTTGGTGGACTGTTATCAGGGGATGGAATAGTTTCCGGTTTTATTTCTTCAGATGGTAACGGTATATTAACCTTATCTATATCTACAGTCCCTCCATTAGATGGTAACTGAATATCTCCCGTATTCTTTTTCGAAGCAGTGTCACTTACAGTAATATCTTTCGTGTCAGACTTAGATTTATTTTCCTCTACATCCATTTTATTTCCTTGCTCTTTGTCATCGACCTCCATTGGCTCTGCCTTGTCATCATTACTTTTAACGGATCCCGGACTGACAGCTTCTAGATCAGTAGGGAGAAGATCCCCAACTTTGCCATTGGATGTTTCTGCTGGAGCAGACTTTTTTCTTGTTATCCCTAAATAATTATATACCAAGTCCTCTACTTTTGGTATAAATACTGTTGCTACTTTTGGATTCACCACCTGATCTACTATCCTTTCAACACCTTGCTCCAAGTAGTTACCGCTGCAAAAAAAAATAGAAATATATGAGACACTATTGTCTGGTCCCAAATTTAGAAACTTAGTACTCGTATTATAGACAATGGTTAATATATACATAAATACACGCTGAATGGGAGATCCAAAATTTTTTTTTAATTAAATGCTGTTATAACAAAGAAGTGCCGTGTGGTATCCGGCTGAGTAGAATAGACCTCCCTCATTTCTTCCAGGTGTCGTAAAAGAGGACTAAGTTGACGTCAGGCAGGCGGCCGGTCGTAAAATACGTAGCCGAATCACGTGACAACATGTTAGTGACATGTTGTGCCGACCCCACTTATAGTGGGTTAAGGGCAGGATGATGATGATACTGTGATGACAAAGAAATTTGCAACAAATACATGCAAACTGTATACGAATATAACAAATGTGAAAGCTTGTCTGTCCGCTGGAGCAATAATGATGAAATTTGACACAATTGAAAACAAATGAATTTTATTATAGGAACTATACAAAAGCACTTATACAATGCCAATGAAGACACTGCAAAAGTAAAAACTGCGCTGCAGATATCAAACATTATAGCTTATAGGATAGGTCACATATAGTATTTAAAATACCGGTTTTGGGAACAGGGAAAAACACATTTTGCATTATCGTCGGTACTTATATGTAAAAATAAATGTGAATAAAAGAGTTTTGACATCAATAATTTTTATAAAATAAATTAAATGGTTCAATTTACTATTATCTACATTGCATAATTTTTTAACATGTTTTTTTTGTGTTTCACTCAAGATAACATCTGTTATCTTGAGTGCAAATATTCATCTCGATTAATAGTTTTTCAAATAATTTATAGAATTAGGCGTTAGTTTGCGGAGATCCATAATACAAAAGTATTAATAAAATTATTTTGCTATAATCCGCAATAAAGTAAATAGAAAATATATATAATGCTAAATGTAGAGTGGAGAATCTGTTGTCATTCCCGATACAGGATTCGTTAAAACACATGCACAAACCTCCAACAATACACAAGCACAACACACGTTCACTATCACAAACTCAACAATCGTTTCGCCCCGCAACCGAAGTATCATCAGGAGATAGACTCCACGATAAAATCGCAAAGCGACCGTATGAAAACGGATAGCCCACTCTACATTTAGCATTATATATATTTTCTATTTATTTTATCGCGGATTATAGCAAAATAATTTTATTATTAATTTTGTATCATAGTTTTTCGTTATTTTTCTTTTTCTTTCTTACTATATTAACCGTATTTTACTTCTTATCTTTTCCTTACTCAAAGGTTGATTCGAGGAGATTCCTTTAAGGGATAATTCCGCCATTGTATAATAATTTTACCTCTTTTGTAACAATATATATCTTTATTCTATACTAATATGTAAAGCTGAAGAGTTTATTCGTTTGTTTGTTTGTTTGAACGCGCTAATCTCAGGAACTACTGAAACGATTTGAAAAATTCTATGAGTGTAAGAAAGTCCATTTATCGACGAAGGCTATAGGATATATAACATCACGCTAAGATGAATAGGAGAGGAGCAGGAATAAAAAATATTGCGAAAACAGCAAAATTTAAAGCTTTTCGCGTGCGGTAAGTAAACGGTGAAAATTATTTAACAATCATGTATTACAAAATTATTCCCCTCTAAACGTACTAAATAAAAGTCCGAGACAACGTATATCTAGCTTTTAAGGTTAACCCACTTTAACCACAATTAATATAAGTATTACGATTTACTCAAATAATAAGACTGCAGTCCACGCAGGAGATAGACTCCACGACAAAATCGCAAAGCGAAGCGTTATCCAAAAAAGCATAATGAATGGTGAACAATGGCACCCTCATTAACGAGCAGATAAATGTCTCTTGTTCAAGCTTGTTGCACGTGTTCCGAGGTAAAATAAAGGGTGGGGATGATGATGATGGGTACTATTTAACAATGCTTTTTTGGATAACGCTTCGCTTCGCGATTTTGTCGTGGAGTCTATCTCCTGAAGATGCTTCGGTTGCGGGGCGAAACGATTGATGAGTTTGTGATAGTGAACCTGTGTAGTGCTTGTGTATTGTGGTGGAAGTGGTGGAGGTTTGTGCATGTGTTTTTACGAATCCTACACGTATCGGGTATGAAAATACGGAGTACACTATACATTTAACACTATATATATTTTCTTTTTACTGTATCGCGGATTATAGCAAAATATTTTTTTTATTACCTTTGTATTATGGATTTCCGCAAAGTAACGCCTAATTCTATAAATCAAATAAAATAAATTAAACAACTTACACAGGCCTGCGAGGATCAGCCCGGGCAAAGAGGTTCGCCTCGAGGCCTTTCACCCCGGCACCCTTACAGGGTACTGAGAAGACCTCATTATTAAACAACTTACTCTAATATGTGTTTTCTGAGTTTCTCTCTCAGCTGATTCTTATTCAGATCTGGCTGCCATGTTTGTCTGGAGAGAAAAGTAGACACGGAATTCTCGACTCTCTGCCGCAGGTTCTGGTAAGCGGGCCTCGTGTCTACATCCGCTATACAGTCCTTACGGAACTGAAACATAAATACCACTAAAAAGTGAAGCCACCAGTTAGTGACTCACTACTTGTTCAAGTAAACTTGTAAACCAGTGCATTCGAATCGTCAACTCTATTGATGGTTCGAAAAGCTGTTCCTACCGAGAAGAGCCAATAAGTCGGCGGTTGCTCTTTTAAAAGTAAGTTTAAAAAAGTAAAGTAGCGGCCTATTACAATCCCACTGCTGGGAATACGCCTCCTCTCTCCGTTTCTGGAAAGAAGCGTTGGAGCTAAGACCTACCACGCTGCTCCAATGCGGATTAGTAGATTACACATATCCCCAAAAATATCTAGAGATATGCAGGTTTCCTCACGATGTTTTCCTTCACCGAAAAGCTTGGGATTAATTTCAATTATCAATTAGACACATAAGTTTTAATAGAAAAGTCATTGGGGTCTGCCCGGGGTTTGAACTCTTGACCCCCTCAAAAGAGGTCGCACGGTCTCACCGCTGAGCTATCACAGCTCTTAAAAGTAAGTAATATTCAGTTTTGTCGCAAGACTCATTCTTGGTTCAAACCCAGGGAGAAATCACCAATAAGTTCTCTATCAAAATTTATTAACATGTGACTAATTGATATTGGCAATTAATCACACACTTTTCGTTAAAGGAAAACATCGTGAGAAAACCTATATATATTTAGAAAATACTCTGCATAAGTGTAATCTACAGGAGGCCTATGCTAAAAAGTGGTATAAGAGACTGTTACTTTACTTTGTGGCATGACAAAGTGATTACTAAATAATATATTGAGATAATATAATTCAGGTAATCACAAAAGTAACCTGTTACTATCACACTTCTGGGCAAAGACCTCCCCTCTCCTTTTGAAGAGAAAAGTTAGAGCTTAGATTACGCTGCACCAATGCAAATTGCTATGTTACATATATCCTAGGAATTCTCCATACATATGCAGGTTTGCTCACGAAGTTTATCTTAACCCAAAAAGTTGTGATAAATTATTTATGGAATTGGTGGTACTTTGGAGTTTTTTGTGGTACTTACTTTAAGTCTATAATACAAAAGTAATGAAAATATTATTTTGCTATAATCCATATCATTTTATTTTGCTAAAACTACACCAATCCAAAAGAAAATATATGTAGAGTTAAATTTAGAGTGTACTATCCGTTCTAATATGTGATACATGCAGAATTGCAGAAATTATAACAGAACTACTTTGATCCATAATACAAAAGTAATAATAAAATTATTTTGCTATAATCAGTAATACAGTAAATAGAAAATATATATAGTGTGAAATGTATAGTGGACTATCCGTTTTTTCATATCTGTTACATGCAGGATTCGTAAAAACACATACACAAACCTCCACCACAGCCACCACAACACACAAGCACTACAGACGTTCACTATCACAAACTCAACAATTGTTTCGCACTGCAACCCAAGCATCATCAGGAGATAGACTCCACAATAAAATCGCAAAGCTACTTTGCTATAATCCGCACAGGTTATAGCAAAGTAGTTCTGTTATAGTTTCTGTAATATAAAATTGCGCAAAGTAACACCTGGTTCTATAAAACATGCAGAATTCGTACAAAAAATGTATTTGATCTATCTGTATGTGATCGATTTTCTTAAAATGTACTTAACAGATTTTTGTACACTTTTACTAATATATAGAGCAATACTTCCTGATACTAAAGGTTAATGTTACATTAGGGTTTTATTTGAATTATGTTAAAGAGGTCACACGGTAAAAAAACTACCCTGTTGGTAGCTTTACTCGAATGTGCCACATAAACCAACAGAGATACACTAAAGTAATGTACAAGAGAATTGCAGATCCATAAAAACTACAAAAAAGCACAACAGCATATCTCTAACTTTTATGGTTGATTTACAATAACTACTTTTAAGTTTAAAATTTTATTTTGAAAAAAAAATGTTATGCACTGCTTATCATACGGGTGATGCAGCTGTCAAAGCTACTAATTAATAAATAAATATATATTCAAGATTGTACAAGTATTAAGTTACTTTGGGGACAGACAACTATGTCTGTAAGTGTATTTATTTATTTATTTATTTATTAAAAGTTAACTTTTTAGTGTTACTTAAGCAAGCACAATATGAGCACAAAATTTAGCTGACAATATGTTTAATAAAATAAAAAAGGAAATTTTTAATAAGAGTTATAGAGTGCATTCATATTCCTAAAAAGAGTGTATTTCTAAAATTTAAATTTGAGGTCTCTAAATTGTATTTAATATTATTGTAATTGAAATGTGTTGTCACTTTATTATAAACTGTTAATTTGGCTGCATAATTATTTACACAACATAGATAGAACAATTCAAGGTAGAAAAAATATATAAAGAGATCTCTAACACTATTCTGTATTGGACTAATTAACTGCTATATATTGATATTTAGAGATCATCATGTTATATGTAGAAATAGATTCTAAGAAATATGTATACTACATGTTAAGGAGCTTGATGTCTCACATAAAAAGAATATTAGACATGTGTGAGTTACATGTTTCAGGCAAATACCTTATTCATAGATACGAAATATTCATCTGTATCGGAGGTTCACAATAATGTAATGTATCAGAAGAAATATTGATAAAATAATGTAGCCTAGATAATAATGGAAGTGAGATTTTTTTATTGAAATTTTAGCCAAAAAGCACAATACGATACGTTCTCTTATATGCTCCTTTAAATTAAGTAGTTGCTTTTAAGGGAAACCTTACAGCTTAATATATATTTTGTATTAAATAAACTTACCTGATCGAATATGCCTTTCGATTTTAACTCGTAAATTAATTGATCAACTAAGCGTGGATCGCCCGGCATATACTGTAAATGAGCCATTTTTCTATTTTACTAGGGGCATAAATAACTTATTGAAATTTGTACTTATCTTAATTAATATAAACTATTTTTTTTAAAAAGAAAAATCTACTTTGGAAATTACAAGAATCAAAATACTTTTGACAATTCTATATTTACAATGTGTTATCTGTATACTGTTCTACAATAGTTTTTTCAGAATCTTTTGTTTAGTTTATTGATATAAATCATATGAAAAAATATAACAAAATATAATTAAGACAACTTTATTCTTTTATACTCTTTTTTGTATAAAGTTGATATAACGTAACGAGAATTATTAAATTAATATACTCTAGAGGCGTTAGTTTTTTTTGTATAATTTCAACGTACTTTTATTACGATTATAAGTAATAAAAATAAGTAAAAATGAAGACTTTTTTATTGAACTCAACGTACAAAAATATACAAAGGTTCAGGATTATTTAGATTGAAAAAAAATCCGTTCTACTCCAAAATCAACACGAGACAAAATTATTAATCATTATATTTTTTGTCTGTGCAATTGGAAAATTTGAATTTGATTTTTCGTTAAATTGTTTACACTCCGTAGTATATAATTGTTATTTCTCACAAACGTGGTAAAAACATGAGTACTCATTATGTTGAAAGTGAAAAACATTCGGAATTTTACAAAAGTATTGCTAACAGAGAATTATTAGAGGAAAAAGCTCTCGGTAAGGAATTATTCATGGCATAGTTGTGTATAACACAGATAAATAGAATGACGTTTGGTTTTGTTATTACCTATTACACTTGGTAGCATATTTGATTATTATTTGATTGTAAAATATTGTAATGTAACCTAAGTTTGTAATATTTTTAATTTAATTTTATAAAATAAAATGAACAAATTAACATCGTACACAATTAAAGAGATACATAAAGCGTATCGTGAAAAAATACTTACTCCAACAAGCTTCGTAGATCTATGTATACAGAGAGCGAAACAAAAAAGCGAATTAAACGCTTTTATAACAATAACAGAAGAAATAGCTGAAAATCATGCAGTTGATAGTGAGAAACGAACTTATATTGATAAGAAAATGAGACCTTTGGATGGCATAACAGTTGCAATCAAGGATAACTTTTGTACTAGAAATATACGTACAACTTGTGCTTCAAAGATGTTGAAAAACTTCGTGCCCACTTACGACGCGACTGTTTATTCGAGATTAGTAAAATCTGGCGCCTGTCTTATTGGGAAATCGAACTTAGACGAGTTTGCCATGGGTTCAGGTACTATTGATTCTATATTTGGCCCCACTTGTAACCCATGGAGCTATGGTGATAATTGGAAGATATCTGGAGGCAGCTCTGGGGGCAGTGCAGTAGCTGTGGCGTCAGGATCGTGTATAGCTGCTATAGGGTCAGACACAGGAGGGTCGACTAGAAATCCAGCTGCTTTATGTGGCATAGTTGGCCTGAAACCCACCTATGGCTTAGTATCAAGGTATGGTTTAATACCATTAGTCAATTCAATGGATGTACCTGGAATATTAGCAAGAAATATTGATGATGTAACAATGTTATTAAATTGTGTAGCTGGACCTGATATGTTGGATTCTACAACTATAAAGAAACCATTCAAGACTGTGGAAATAAAAGGGGATTTTGATATGACAAAAATTAGACTGGGTATACCCAAAGAGTACTATTGTGATGGCATGAGTGATGAGGTCATTGCCATCTGGAGTTACGTCACTGATTTATTGGAAAAAGAAAAGTGTCAAATCTGTACAGTGACCTTGCCACACACATCTGTTTCTATTGCTGTATATTCAATACTAAATCAATGTGAGGTTGCAAGTAACATGGCAAGGTATGATGGTTTGGAGTTTGGACTGCGTACAACTGAAGACTTTTCAACAGAGGAGCTATATGCATCAACAAGGTGTGCAGGTTTCAACAATGTTGTCCGGTCAAGAATAGTTGCTGGAAACTACTTTCTTTTAACAAGGAACTATGAGAAATATTTTCTTAAAGCTCTCAAGCTACGTAGACTTATTGCTGATGACTTTAATAAGGTTTTTTATGGAGAGAATTCTGTTGATATACTTCTGACTCCAACCACTTTGACAGATGCACCCTCATTTCAAGATTTTTCCTCAAAACATAATAGAGACCAGTGTGCTTTCCAAGATTATTGTACGCAACCTGCCAATATGGCTGGGATACCTGCTATATCTATTCCAATCAAGTTGTCAAAGAACAATTTACCATTATCGCTACAGTTGATGGCTCCTTCCTTGTCAGAGGAATTATTACTAAACGTAGCAAAGAAGATTGAAGACTTAGTTAAGTTCCCTAGTCTATTCATTGAGTGAATTAATAATACATATGTATAAATAATATTGTAATAAATTGTCTAATTTATTTTTGTATAGTTTTGCATAGTAACAAAAATGCCTATTATTAATTATATTGAATTTTTCACAATCGGAAATGACCCTAAAATAGTAGTTTTCTGGAAATTTGTAGAAAATTTGTAGAAGTTTTTTCAGACAAATTTAAAATACAGAAATATTATACCTGTTATGTAACTAAATGAGAATAAAAAATAATAATATAATATTACATAATATGATAATAAAAAAATAGCAGTGTATTAGGTATTTCAAATTTTGAGTTTTGCTGTTTAAAAATTTTTTAATTAATTTATTTGTACGAATTATATTTAATTCTAATTAATGTATAGAAATCGGCTAAACTCCCATACGGGGCACTTATTCATAAGCTCTTTATGCGGCGTTTTCACGTTGGAGACAGTTCCTTTGTAACTAGTTGGGCTTATCCGATAAAATAAGACAAGTATAGCCTGTTTCTATACATTAATTATGAATACCACTCACGACAGTATTAGGTTTAATTATCTTGAAAAGATTGCAAAATAATTTACTATTTTTTATATTAATAACAGACAATATATCTACTATATTTTAGCCACTTTAACATCAGATATATTAAAAAAATTTGATGTAAGCATTGAGAGGTTGCCACAGAAATGTCAAACGTTGCTAAATCAGATGGCTGCGAATCAGAAAACCCTTGAACTTCAATCACTAGACCCAATATCAATATCTCTATACAGGTCCAAAGAACTCTCTGGAAAATTAGATGATGAATATGAAATACTCAAACTTAAGCAGAAGAACACAGAGTTGCAGTCGAGAATAGATCGCAATAATAGGTATATAGAAAATTTGAAAAGGGATTTAGAGTGTTCGAAACGAGGGTTGATGAACCAGAACCCAAATCCGGATAATATACAAGATTTTATCAGGCAGTTGAAACAGAAGCTCACAGCTTATGAGGACAACTATGAATTAGCGAAGGTAACTATTTTAATTTATAGAATTAAGCGTTACTTTGCGAAGATCGATAATACAGTAAATAGAAAATATATATAGTGCTAAATGTATAGTGGACTATCAGTTTTTTTAATACTCGATACATGCAGGATTCGTAAAAACATATGCACGAACCTCCACCACTGCCACCACAATACACAATTAATTAAAAATTAACTAACAAAAATTTAATTAAATCATAATTCATAAACTAAATCACAAATGTATTTCATTCACTCTTATTTATATAGTGTGCGATCCAAATGAAACTCAATTAAAAACACTTCATAGCGCGAAAAAAGCGATCCAGTTTAGGTATCGACATTGAATTGTATTGCAATTGAATCGTTTTCTAAAAATTGGTAGTTGGATGGTAGGTGCGAAGTAGATGATCCGAATTTGAACTTTGAAAACGGCGGATTTATGTTCCGTTCCACCGTATCACGCGTAATTGTATTGAACAATAGTGTTGTACAAATTATCGACCTATTTATTAGAACCAGGTTGTATTTATAACATTAGCTGACCCGGCAATCGTTGTTTTGCCATATAAATTACTACAGATTTGTTTTGACATATCGTGAATAAAAAACTTACATTTATTATAATAAATACATTGTAAGAGTTCAGTTAAATTTATCTGGTAAACAAAAAACCAAAATTTATAAAAAAACTCAAAATAACTCTTTCGACATAAGCTAAACAACGTGAACCTCTGGAATTGAAATGAAATCTCTTTTAAATAACAGATTTTACTTAATGTTGTGAATAAAAGAACGTTTTTAATCTCATCCTATTCCTGTTGAATTAACAGGATTTCTATAGCCTATATGTTACCCCGGTATATTAGGAATAATTGTGCCATACTTCATCGATATTGGATCAGCGGATTCGTCGTGAAAGAGTAAAAAACATACATCCATACTCACAAACTTTTGCATTTATAATATTAGTAGGATTAGTAGGATAGGATGGGATTTGCTTATTGTATTTTTATTCCTTTTAACAGAAGAAATATTCAAGCCTGAATGTACCGGATGCAATATTACCCAATTCTCTGAACTCTCAAATAACATGTCTGCACAAGATTCAAGAGGAAGCGATTCGGCTGAAAGAGGAAGTCAATGACGTATTATTTATACAGGAAACCAAATCCACGTTATCTAGGTTGAGGAAATAAAATATTTATATTTATAACTGTAGTTTTATTTCCATTTTACCAAAGAGGAAGGATAGGTAGACCGCGGAATTGAAATATGTAGCATTTCATTAAAAAATTATTAATATTGCGTTTTCTTCTAAGTAAACAATCGAATTATAAAAAATCGATTATATCAATTACCTCTTTTTATTCTTTTTTTACCCTCTTTGTTTTATTGTCTTTTATGATAGTAAATTATTGAATTAAAAAGCAAATTTTTAAATTGTCAGAAATGAATCGATTTTTCCTCTTCGAGATAAGAGACTTCTTTATAAATCGATTTATTTTGCTCGATCGAATCGAATCGATATATTATGCATTAATCTATTTTATATCTATTTTTTGAATCCAAGTCACATCCCTAATATAAAATTTAATCTAATATACCAAATTATTCATCGAGAAACCGGATAGCCAGTTTTTCAACTTAGTACGACAAGGAAAAGTTTTTTGGATAAACCAATATTGTTAATTGTTGCCACAATCGATTCCCAATATTCCCGCAATACCGGGAGTATTGCGGGAATATTGGGAGTCGATTGTGGCAGAATGTCGGGAACATTCCTAATTGCATCTGGCAACACTGATGAAATGATTCGGTTGGTAAAATAAAACTACTTTATACGTTTTGTGTATTTACAACGCGATGCTTTTACTTCTCTTGAAGGTGCTCATATTTTTCATATCACTGTTTTGTTTGCTCCGGGGGCAAGAAGGGCCAGTTACTGCACACGGTAAAGACTTGAGCTGAAATATATTACAAGCAATATAACAGAACTAACTACTTTGCTATAATCCGCACGGGTTAAGTGCGTAGTTAAGTACGGGTTAAGTATCGTACTGCAGTACGATTTTTGTCGTGGAACCTATCCTCCTGATGATGCTTCGGTTTCGGGGCGAAACGATCGTCGAGATTGTGGTGGTGGGTGTGTGTGCTGCTTTTGTGTTCGTTGTTGCTGGTGAATTGCGCCTTGTGGTGCATGTGGTGACTTGTCCTGCATGTATAAGGTACGTAGATTTTGCCTGCTTCATACACATTGGCTTTGCATGCATTCACTTAACCCGTGCGGATTATAGCAAAGTAGTTAGTTCTGTTATAATGCTTGTAATATGGAATTCCGCAAAGTAACGCCTGCTTCTATAAATCATTCTGAAATATATTATTTTTTTAGAATTAGGCGTTTCTTTGCGGAGGTCCATAATACAAAAGTAATGATGTCTATAATCCGCGAATAGAGGAAAATTATGTTATGCTAAATGTAAAGTGCACCACACGAATTCATACCTTATCTTACAAAAAAGAGCCATACGTGGCATTTATAATTTAAATTCGCGCGATTCCCTGCGAGAGAAGTTCAACAGGTATTCTTATATTGGCCTCACAGTATATTTTTAGTAATTTAATTTTTGTACATATAATATAATAATTATAATATAAATAATTATATAAGATTTGGCGATGTATATAATAGACAAAGTAGGAACCGACATAAGCTTGCGGTTCCTGCTTAGAAAAATCTAAAAAAAAAATATTTAGAACTTTTAGAGGAGAACAACTTGTAATATATGATTTTTTAATAACTTTCACCGTTTACTTATCGTGCTCAAGGAAAACTTTAAGTTTTTCCATTTTCTCAATATTTTTAGTAGTTTATAGTCTATAGTCGCCTTCCACGATAATTGGACAATGTTAGGTTCAAAGAATTTCAAATCCGTCCAGTAGTGCTTGAGATTAGTGCGTTCCAACAATCAAACTCTTCAGCTTTATATATTAAGTATGTACATTTAACTTTAAAGCACTGCACACATACACTTCTACAATCTCAACAATTGTTTCGCCGCAACCGAAGCATCATCAGCACTTCACGACAAAATTTCAAAGAGATATTGCGATTTTCTATAAACAAGACAATTCCAGTCTTAAATAAATAATATTGTACAGCTAAATTAAGCTAGGCTAAGCTAAGTTTAAGTCACCTTTCTTCTTCTCGGTAAACGTGTCGGACAGTTTCATACAGTGCTGCCCGTAGCCGATTTGCGTCCTCAACCCCCACAGGAACACGTTGTTGGGGTCAGTGATGACCCCACGGTCCACCTTGGTCTGCTGACACTTGTCTCGAGGCTCCACTGTCTGACAGTGGACCTCGGAGCGCAAGTGACTGTACTGGGTTTGAGTTGAGTGGGTCTGGCAGTTAACTATTGAGGCCTGGCAAAGGGCAAGACACCATTAAACTCTATGCGACATTAGACTATTTCTATACTAATATTATAAAGAGGAAAGATTTGTATGTTTGTTTGTTTGTATGTATGTATGTTTGTTACGTTTTCACGCAAAAACTACTGGACCGATTTCAAAAACTCTTTCACCATTGGAAAGCTGCTTCTTCATTGAGCAACATAGGCTTTATGTCATTTTCAAAAATAATGGGGATCCCTAATAAAATTGTAATAAGTTTGGAAAAATTTAGTCGTAAACATCTTTCATCGCGTGCGCTGCGGAAACTATTGATGATAGAACAAAAAAATGTTCTACAGTATTATAGAACGTATCAATATCCATAAAAAAGTCCGCGATACTATATGTCTAACAATTATAGTTATAACTACTTTTTTACATTGTAAAAGTTGGTAAAAGTGCCGACAATAATCAAACCATTTTATTCATATCTCTGTATTAATCCTTATCCCATTAATATTTTATTAATAACTGTTTCAATACCTGTAAAATACTTTTTAAATTATTAAAATCCGACATCCCAATCAAAAGATATTACGAATTTAAGAATGTAAATCGAAATCAAATAATGCCATAACAAACCTAACCTGCCGTTATAGCAGGGCCTGCACTTCGTGAGTTAAGTCTCATTCCAAGAATACTAATGATACCCATTTTTTATAATAAATTAATCTACAAAATAAATCTATAGTCCGACTTCGTAGACTTTCCACTACCACGAGATCTGTATGGACGTGGGTGAAACCGCGGGGCTTTGCTAGTAATTTATATGGGTATGCATTTGAATACATCTGACAGTCAACTATGGTGCCCTGAGAAAGGGCAAGTCACTATTAAAACACGCGAAAATCATCTATTTAAGTATGGGAACCCGAAAAATCTAGTAATTACTTTATTGTATCTCTGCTGGTTTACGCGGGGCACTCGAGTAAATCTCCTAGTAGTCGTATTTTTTTTACAACCACACCGTCTGACCCAATTAACATAACCAAATACTTTCAACTTAAACCTTACGAAAGAATCGCACTACCTTTTAGTTAAAACCGTACAAAAATCTATTCAGTAGATAATGAGGAAATCTATCAGATACAGACAGATTTTGGGGAATTTGTTTTATTTTATAATAAGTATAGATACTAGAGTAGGATAGCCAGCCTAAAATGTGTCCATTGTAAAAAAGAGAAAACAAACAAGACTAAATATCTGTTTCATTTTCAAGATAAATGTCTTATCTTTCCTCTTATACAAAATTAATAATAAAATTATTTTACTTTTTTATTATAAAAAGTAAAGTAACAGCTTGTTACTATGCCCACAGCTGGGCTAAGGCCTCCTCTCTCCGATTTTTGGAGAGAAGGATTGGAGCTAAGACCTACTACGCTGCTCCAATGCGGATTGGTAGGTTACACATATCCCTAGAATTCTCTAGAAATATGCAGGTTTCCTCACGATGTTTTCCTTCACCGAAAAGCGTGTGATAAATTGCAAATATCAATTAGACTCTAGAGAGTCTAGAGAGTCACACGGTCTCACCGCTAGGCTATCTTACTTTTTATTATGGATCTCCGCAAAGTAACGCCTAATTCTATAAAGAGCTTTCCTCTCTTATTGTTTGATGGACACTCTTGTTAAAAAAATCATTCCTCTCTTATTGTTTGATGAGATCACTGATCATTGAGATCGTGAGAGCCAAAAATTTACGTAAATCAGACGTTCAAGACCGGATAAAGTGGAAGAAAAGGAGTCTGAAAGCGGACCGGCGTAGCGGCTGGAATAATGCTGTGGGGTAAAGCGGCCGATATAGAAAAGATTTTTGTTGCCCAAAAAAGAGCCATACGGGCTATCTATAATATGAAGCAACGTGAGTCCCTTCGCGAAAAGTTCCAAGAAATAGGCATACTGACTGTAGCATCACAATATATATATAGTAATATTCTATTTGTACGGAAAAATATAAGTATGTATAAAACAAAATTTGACGTATATCATAGACATACGAGAGGTCACAAACAGCTTACGATACCTGCGTCGCAACTCAGCAGAGTTAGCAACACATTTGTTGGGCTCGCTATTCGCTTCTATAATAAAATTCCTCAATCCATTCTAGACCAGTGTACAGAAAGATTCCAATCAAGTGTAAAAAATATGCTTACACGTAAAGCATATTACAAAATTGAAGATTATTTGGTTGATAAGAAAGCCTGGATTTGAAGATCCTTTCAGCTTCATACAAGACAGCGGTTTAATAATGTATAATTGAAAATATTTAAAAGATTGACCGCCGAGTTTCTTGCTGGTTCTTCTCGGTAAGAGCAACATTCTGAACCAGTTGTAGCTTCATTAATCATATTGATGCTTGACGATTCAAAAGTGCCTGAAATGGTTTATTTGAATAAAGATTATTTTGATATGATTTGATTTGATTTGCTTTCCGGGACAACGTAGAAGAAGAATCTATGAAACAATGAAAAGGTCTGTTAATTTTAAACACTTAAATAGACGCTTACCAATTGACACGCGCGTTTCTTCCACTCCCATAAATTCGAAGTATAGTTCTTTTCTATGTAGCTGTCTATTGGATGAACTTCTGTCTGTACATCTTTATCCGTTATTTTAGCTGTAGAATAACCATATGTTAGCTTTTGTATAATAAAAAAGGGAGGTAAGACTAATCTTTTACGGCCTTACAAATAAAATCACGCTTACGCGAGAGTTATTCTAGGAATAGTTATGCTTAGAATATCCTAAGTTTAAGGGGACAAATATATTCCTACAAATAAACTCGGTATAAGCTCGTCATAACTATTCCTCCGTTATGCCATGCATGCATAAGAAAAAGTAAAATTTTGTTTATGGCTGCCGTGTTTTTTGTCATTTTGACATAGCTTTGACATTTCTATTTGTAATTTAGAGGGCGGGAACGACTGTGAATTGTGATTTGTGATAGTGATTAGACTGTTTATTATTATTTCTGTGATTCTCTTGATTAAAGAAACAGATTTATTTTGTTAATATGGCAAACAGCTATGATGGCAAATAATTGAGAACGCTCTATCAACTGGGAACGAAACCACCATCCCCTTCATTAGAAACTGTAGAACTAATGGAGTTGTACCTCAAGAATTTGAGGTAGATACTAACAAGTTCGATTGTGATGGTATTCAGGTATATAACTTATAATAATATTAAATAATATACTTACTCTGCTGGCTTAGCAGACAGAGTGTAGATTACAATTAATAGTGTACATACAGTAAATATATTGGTACTAATTGGTAAAAATTATTTGCATATTTTTTATAGGACGAAATTAAACCACCAAAACGATCTGTAAATAAAAAGTTAACCTATTTATTCTTTTTCAACAACTTGTCACATTGATGGTGATAATGTTTTTTTTATTATTGACCTACTTGAAGAAGGTTGTATTTAAAACATATTGTAACAATTTAGTATCTAAAAAATCAACAAGTTCTTGTTTTGTTACAGCTAAAAAAGGAAAAACAAAGTTTTAATTTTGCAGTCTCTTCACATACAGATATGCATAACTTCAGAGTCGTAGAAAATGAGAGACTGCCAAAGGAGCGTGAACTCAGGACGAAGAATGCCACTGAGCTACATAATCAAGTGATGGAAAATTAAACCTTTAAAAACAAATTCTTCTTAAGACTTTGGAATCATTAAAAAAATAATAAAGAATTTAATAAAATGTTTTTATTGAATAAAGAACAGTTTTATTAATCTTAGAAATTTTCTTCTACAAATGTGGCTCTCACTGCAACTCCATGCAATGTATTTTGTTGTAAAGGTGCCATGGTTGGTTGAGGCAGGGAATGCACATTGTCAGTTTCATTAGTTAAAGGCTCTTCATTCAACTCAATGGCTATAGCATAATAGGCAGTGTTACATAATATATTATGTAACACTGCCAATGCAAAATGCAATATACATTTTGGTGTTCTCTAGAGTTGTTCTGAATCCTGTTAGTAAACACATAAATCTATTTATCCAAACATCTTTCTATAGTGTTACAAGTTCTAATGTGGGAATAGTTGAATAACTTTTGTTTCCGTGTCCTTGGATTTAGTAGTGGGGCAAACATGTATGGAGTACATGCATAGCCAGAGTCTCCTAGTAATCTACCATGGAACTGCCCTTTTTCAAAACATTGTTTTATATCTGCTGCTTCATCTTGTATCTGTAGAGAAAGCAAAAAAATATATATCTATTTACCTACCTAAAAAAAGGTAACAGTAAGATATTAATGATAGTAATACATATTAAAAAGCTACTTACCTGGTTGCAACCCCAGTGCTATTAATATCAGGAGAGTAGAAGGTAATCCTGCACCACACTTATCCATACTTGAAGATTACTAAATAATTGGTCCAGAAACATAACACTGCTATTAGAAAATCTATATTTAATACAAAATTCTTCTTCACCATACAAATCAAAGTGATTTTCTTTGTTTTTGAATGTTTAACTTTCCCTTCTGTCTGTATTTGATTAACAATATTATTTACTTGCTATACTTCGTATATTGCTATTAATAACATCGTTAATAATAAAATAACTAAAAAATTAACTTATTGTGCTTGCTAAAAATAAACACAAGTCAATGATTTTTGAGGTTATTCCTTAGTTAAACTAGGGCAAGGGTAAGTATAACGTGGGAATAGTGCTAGTATGAAAAGATATTCCGACGTTATGCTAGGTATAACTTATTCCGAATTTATTTGTTGAAATCTTGCTTATTCTCCTTTTATTCTCAGTATAACATTTTATACTGTGTTTATTTGTAAGGCCGTTAATGTTTAATGTTAAATATATATTTATTCCGCCGTGTGGTATCCGGACCACCCTCATTTCTTACCGAGGTGTCGTAAAAGGCGACTAAGGTAAGTTGACCCACCGTGGGGTATCCGGTTAAGCAGAATAGACCACCACCCTCTTTCTCACCGAGGGGTCGTAAAATACGACTTAGGTAAGTTGACGTCAGACAGGCGGCCGGTCGTAAAATACGCAGCCAAATCATGTGACAACATCTTTGTAACATGTTGCGCCGACCTCACTTAGAGTGGGCTAAGGGCAGGAGAATGATGATGTTAAATCTATACTTATTATAAAACAAAGTCCCAAAAAGCTGTCTGTCTGAATGTAATTGATTTTCTCAAAATCTACTGAACGGATTTTTGTACGGCATTCACTAAAAGATAGTGCAATACTTCCGGATGGTTTAATTATAGAGTACATATAGATATTATGGAAATTGTTTTGAAGAGATCGCGCAGTTGTTAAAAAACTTCCTTACTGGGAGCTTTAGTCGCGTGCGCTGCGTAAACCAGCAGAGATACGCTAAAGTAATGTACTAGAGAATTGTAGATCTATAAAAATTCTACAAAAAAACTCCAGGGTAGTATGTCTCCATCTCTCACGGTTAACACACAATAACTACTTTTATCTTGAAAATTCGGGAAAAGTTTTGTAAATCATTGAATTCCATGCAAGCGAAGACGTTGTTGGCACAGCTATTCGTAGTTTAATATATGAGATTATATTAAACTACGACAAAGCATAAAACAAAATAGCTTTTTTATTTAGCAATTATCTCTATCTTTTCCCAAAGTAGTGTTGTGGTGATGTTTTGTGATACGTCCTGTAACTGATCCTGCATATATAATATAAGGAATGAGAACGGTTTTTTCTTTGTACACTTAGCATTACATATATTATCTTATCAAATGCGGATTATAGTAAAATGATTCTATCATACCTTTTGTTATGATAGAACAAGAACAGAAGTAACAAGATTGCATAAAATAAGAAATGAGTATATAAGGGGAAGTCTGAAAGTTGCGTACATTATAGAAAAGACGAGAGGTGCAAGATTGAGATGGTATGGATATGTAATGAGGAGGGATGAAAATCATGTGACTAAACGAGTGTTGGATACGAATGTGGATGGATATGTGACTAGAGGGAGGCCTAAAAAGAGATGGTTGGATTGTGTGAAGTATGACATGCATATAAAAGGAGTAGCGCCAGAGTTGACGAATGATAGAAGAGAATGGAAGAGAAAAACATGTTTCGACCCCACTTAGAGTGGGATAGGGGTAGGAAAATGAAAGATTCCATCATAATATACTAGTTTCACAAAGTAACGTAAGCTTACTTTTAGGGTAAATCCTGGTAACAAGATTGTCAATATATTTCACCTTGTTTACTTCTTCTAGAATGTTCAGCAAATTGATCACATGAGGATTGTTTCTAGCGAAATTTACTACTTCGTTGACATACCTAGAGATGTAGATAGAAGATTCTAACTGAAAACTGTCTTTTGAGGTAGTGTAATGAATGAACAAATAAAATTAATAATGAAGCCCGCTCGTTATTTCCATTAATTGGATTAAAATTTCGCAATAATTATTAGACTTGCCTATAGTTTAAATTACGTGTAAGACGTGCTTATACGTAAAGCATATTACACAATTGAAGATCATTTATATGATAAAAAAGCTAGGATTTGAAAATCCTTTCAGCTTCAAACAAGACTGCGGTTTAATAATGTAAAATGAAAACGTTTAAAAGGTTGACCGCCGAATTTCTTGCTGGTTCTTCTCGATAAGAGCAACATTCTGAAACAGTTGTAGCGTTGATAAATCTAATTGATCATTGACGATTCATAAGTGCTTAAAAGACCTTGTTTGAATAAAGATTATTTTGGTTTGATTAAAAAAAATCCTAGTAACGGTGTGTTATTATCCGACTGCTGGAGATAGTTCTTTTTCCGTTTCTGGACAGAAGGATTGGAGCTAAAACCTACCACGCTGCTCCAATGCGGATTGGTAGGTTACACATATCTCCAGACTACTCTAGAGATGTTGATGAAGAGAGGTTTCCTCACGATGTTTTCCTTCAACACGTGATAAATTGCAATTATTAATTGCACACAATAGTTTGTCATAGATGTCTGCTCGAGAGAGAATCACACCGTCTCATCGCTCGGGTATCACAGTTAATATTGGAAGTGTTTTAATTAAAACCCGAGGCTTAAGAAAGTGGTCATTAAATTTTCATACCAAAGTTGAGCCAATAGAAGAATTACCTCTGCGGATCTTTGCTGAAACGTGCAGCCATCTTAACGCTGCAGAACCCATAGTGGCATCCCTTGGATTTCATCAAACCGACCTTCATATTACTCGGTACCAGTGCGCCAACGCTTAGGCACAAAGCACAGAAACCTAAGTACTGAACTTGCTTCTCGCTGGCCGCAACGAAACTATCATCGTTTAAGCACACCATATAATCTAATGAAGATATAGACAGCTTCTCCTTAACGCTGACCGGCTCGTTCATCCTATCCTGGTCAGTAACTACACTTTTTCCTTGAAGCATCTTTTCAAGCAGCGCATAAGGTATCTTCATTTGCTCCTGAATGCTGTTCAGGACAGTCATGAGCCGATTCACGGTAGACAATAGGTACATTATGTTTTGCATTGATCGCCACACGCCCCACAGTTTCGTGAACAATGGCTAAAATGTTATAATATTAAAAACTAGCAGACCCTGCTAACTTAGTTTTGAATCTCATTGGAAAATCCCTAGCTTACAGTTTGTATGGGAAAATAAAGATGTTGTTTTCGCTATTGTACATCTAAATTTGCTAATCTTTCTTTAGAAATCGCCGAGCTTAACTTACATATATTTAAAAAAATGTATCTGCTGAGTTTTCCTACCACGCCGTGTGGTATCCATCAGAATAGAATAGACCACCCTCCTTTCTTACTGAGGTGTCATAAGAGGCGACTAAAAAGTTGACGTCAGGCAGGCGGCCGGTCGTAAAATACGTAGCCAAATTATGTGATAACATGTTGTGCCGACCCCACTTAGAGCGGGATAAGGGCAGGAGAAAGAAGAAACTGAGTTTTCCTACCGTTGTTTATTTTTTATTTTTACACGTATTGTCCAGTAATACGTAGCCAAATCATGTCACATGTTAATAACACGTTGTGATTATTCCACTTAGAGTGGGATAAGGACAAAAGGATGATGATCCCTAGTTACGGACGTTGTTACGGACGAAAATGGGGCGTTTTTTTTTCTGTAAATCCTTTGTTGTGTCTAAAACTCAATGCAATTCCATAAGATATACTCATCAAATAAATAAATATATGGGACATTTATACGCACGGTCGTCCATCCCTAAAGTAAGTAACTTAATTCAAACTCAAACTCAAAATATTCTTTATTCAAGTAGACTGTTTACAGTACTTTTGAATCGTCAAATGTTTTAATACTTGTGTTATGGGTGACGGAGAACTGGTAGGTATACTACATATATTTCATAATATTTGCGACATTGTACTGTTTGCTGATGAAACATCTTTAATATTTTAAGTAAATAGGAATGACGATAATAATATTGACGAAGTAAACAGTGGATTGTCGCAGGTAGCTCAATGGTTCAGGCTAAATAATTTGGTACTAAACTCAAATAAAACGAAATGTTTAGAATTTGCATTACCTAATGCAGCTAAAACAGCAAATGAGCTCTTAATAGACAATGTACCACTAAAAACAGAAAATACAACTGTATTTTTGGGAATGACGTTGGATACAAAACTCCAATGGAGCACACACATAACAGCTCTCGCAGGGAAACTCAGTTCAGCAGCCTATGCTATTCGAAAGATAAGACAGTTTACAGACGTCGAAACAGCAAAACTAGTTTATTTTGCTTACGTCCATAGCATTATGTCTTATGGAATAATGTTATGGGGTAAATGCGCTGATATTGAGAAAATTTTTGTATTGCAAAAAAGAGCCATACGTGGCATTTATAATTTGAGTCCGCGTGAGTCCCTGCGAGAGAAGTTTAAGGAAACAGGTATTCTTACATTTGCTTCACAGTATATTTTTAGCAATTTGATTTTTGTGCATAAAAATATACATAATTATAAAAGGATTGGCGATGTATATAATAGACAAAGTAGGAACCGACATAAGCTTGCGGCTCCTGCTTTGCGCCTTGTAAGAGTACGTAAGTCGTTTGTGGGTTTGGGTATAAGATTCTATAACAAAATTCCACAATCAATTTTAACTTTGCCATTACAGCAATTTAAAAATACTGTTAAAAAGAGGCTGATACAGAAAGCCTATTATACCGTGGAGGCTTACATTGATGATAAGAATGCGTGTATATAGCTGCTCTTTGACCTTATGCAGGATAGCTATGACAAAATGTAATTAGTATTAAGAATCTTCTTTTTTAAAAGAGCTCCACCGAGTTTCTTGCTGGCTCTTCTCGGTAGGACGGCTTTCTGAACCAGCAGTAAAGTTACGATTCAAAAGCACTTGTTTACAAGTTTACTTGAATAAAGAATATTTTGAATTTGAATTTGAATATATTAAATACATACTTGAATACAAATATATGGCCAGAAACGAAGAACCAAAAAATTGTTTATAGAAATGTTGGCCTTCGGCGGGATTGAATCCACGACCGGCTGAGCTGAACTGAAGGTCAATGCCTACTACGAACGGACCAGTCAATACGTCACTTTAAAACTAGCCACGATATAGTTTTATCGTTACGGACATGCGAAAAGAGTTCGTAATGTGTATGTCATAGAGTTAAAATTGGACGGGGCAGTTTACGAACATGCAAAAAGGGTTCGTAACTATTCTGTACAAGACAACAATAACTATATGTAACTAGTAATAATGAATTATTCTTTGAAAAGAGCAACCACCAAGTTTCTTGCAAGCTCGTCTCGGTAGGAACAACTTTCTGAACCAGCAGTAGATGTTGACGATTCAAAAGCACTTGTTTACAAGTTTACTTGAATAAAGATTATTTTGAGTTTAAGTTTATATGTCATAGAGTTCAAATTCTCTAATTCTCTGGAACATTGCGCATGTTTGTCAAACATGTTTACAAAAGACTTGTTTATGATCTTTCCAAGGTCTCGCGAATGTTCTCGAACTTTGTTTCGTTCGATATATAAGCCGACGTATCGTCGACATTCAGTTTGCGAATAGCGATCAAGAGAGAATAAACAAGTGAAAAAAAAAGTGAAATAGTAGTCGAAATTCTTATTGGACAACGAACTGTATAGAGACTGTAAGTATTAAGTTTGTAGTAAAAAGTTGAATAATATGTTTCTAACGAGTCACCAGGTGTTTTCATCCAAATCCACGTACCCTGTACGTAACAGTATTTAAAAATTAACTACTCCTATTGTCTACGGTAAGTACTTACAAACACAGTAACCACTGGCACCGCAGATTTATACTTGACCGCGGCATGCAACTCCTGTAACACCAACTTGACCCTCTCCACGTCACGAGCACCGCTCTGGGACATGGCCTCTACATCAGACAGCAGCCTCCGTATGAACACTTCGTATTGACGATTGAACGCAAGCAGCTCGAATATTTCCCGGTAGTTTTGGCTGTGGTTGTAAAAAGAAAAGTAACAGCCTGTTACTATGCCCACTGCTGGGCTAAGGCCTCCTCTCTCCGTTTTTGGAGAGAAGGATTGGAGCTAAGACCTACCACGCTGCTCCAATGCGGATTGGTAGGTTACACAAGCTAAACAAGCTGTGATAGAGACCGTGCGACTCTCTAGAGACGACATAGGTTCAAACCCGGGCAGGCACCAATGGGTTTTTCTATTAAAACTTATGTGTCTAATTGATAATTGCAATTTATCACACGCTTTTCGGTGAAGGAAAACATCGTGAGGAAACCTGCATATCTCTAGAGAATTCTAGGGATATGTGTAACCTACCAATCCGCATTGGAGCAGCGTGGTAGGTCTTAGCTCCAATCCTTCTCTCCAAAAACGGAGAGAGGAGGCCTTAGCCCAGCAGTGGGCATAGTAACAGGCTGTTACTTTAGGTTTCACATATCTCTAGATTCTCTAGAGATATGCAGGTTTCCTCACGATGTTTTCCTTCACCGAAAAGCGTGTGATAAATTGCAATTATCAATTAGACACATGAGTTTAAAATAGAAAAACTCATTGGTGCCTGCCCGGGTTTGAACTCGTGTTTCCCTCGAAAGAGTCGCACGGTCTCACCGCTGGGCTATCACAGCTCCAACTACAGCTCTGTGGTTGTAATTAGTAATAATACTTAATAGATCACATTCGGTCTGATTGCGAAGAGCTTCGACCAACACCAGAAAGAGCGACAGATAGATTTACTTTTTCTTTTTGATATGTGACATTTTAGGCTGGCATCCCTATTCTAAGTATAATAACTCTACGTTCTTGAATCGTCAAATGATTTGTCGATATTTATTTATTTTAAAAGACTATCAACTATACACACACTATAGAGAGCTCTATAGAGAGAATGTTCTATTATTTTGAAAATAAAGATACGTCCTAACTCCTAAATAAAACAATATAGGACTTGCCCTGCCCAAGGGCCACATAAGGAGGGCCTTGTATAGAATTCTGGCTACGCCCTTCGCTAATTACAGTTGTTATTTAAGTCCCATACTAACTCTGTCAGGCCGGTATGCGGTGGTAAATCAATTATAACATTGCCAGTTTCCTCCTGTATAGTGATACTCTCTGCGACGGCCGTGGTGAGGGAGTTCACGCGCTGCATCGCAGCTATGAGCGAGTTGGAAAGCGATGCTATACATGCTTTTCCGGCATCCATTATGTTAAACGGTACTGCAAAAATATCCAAAACCAAACCAAAAGATCCTTAAAGTGGCAAAATTATCTAAGACTCAGCAATGAATTATAAATTGCCTGAGTTATGGTGTATATGGTGCAACCATCAAATTCAAATTCAAAATATTTAAGTAATTTTTTTAAGGATATTCAAGTAAACTAAGTAAGATGTATATAACAGACAAAGTAGGAACCGACATAAGCTTGCGACTCCTGCTTTGCGCCTAGCAAAAGTACGTAAATCGTTTGTGGGTTTGGGTATAAGATTCTATAATAAAATTCCGAAATCAATTTTGGCCATACCATTACAGCAGTTTAAAACCACTGTTAAAAAGAGGCTGATACAGAAAGCCTACTATACTGTTGAAGATTACTTAGATGATAAGGATGTGTGGATATAGCTGCACCTCTACCCTGAGCAAGACAGTAATAAATTAATGTAATTAGTTCTAAGATTTATATTTTAAAAAGAGCAACCGCCGAGTTTCTTGCTGGCTCTTCTCGGTAGGAACAGCTTTCCGAACCAGCAGTAAAGTTGACGATTCAAAAGCTCTTGTTTACAAATTTACTTGAATAAAGAATATTTTGAATTTGAATTGAAAAAACTTGTAAACAAGTGCTTTTGAATCAACTCTACTGCTGGTTCTGAAAGCTTTTCTTACCGAGAAGAGCCAGCAAGAAACTAGGCGGTTGCTCTTGGTACAATTAGTTATTGATGTCTTGTACAGGGTCGAAGAGTAGCTATATCCACGCATTCTTATCGTCTAAATAATCCTCAGCAGGCTTTTTGTATTAGCCTTTTTTAAATTGCTTTTAAACTGCTGTAATGGTAAATTTAAGATAGATTGCGGAATTTTATTATAGAATATTATACCCAAACCCACAAACGACTTACGTACTTTTGCAAGGCGCAAAGCAGGAGTCGCAAGCGTTTGTCTATTATATACATCACCTATCGTTTTATAATTCTTTATATTTTATGTACAAAAATTAAATTGCTTTCTGTAAATTTGGCATGGTACTTTTATCGAATTGTTATACAGGGTGCTACCGACGATTCGACATTTAATGATATTTAAGCATTGATCACTTCAACGTATTAGATACATCATCATCCTCATGCCCTTATCCCACTCTAAGTGGGGTCGGCAGAACATGTTATAAACATGTTGTCAAATGATTTGACTACGTATTTTACGACCGGCCGCCTGATGTCAACTTACCTTGGTCTTATTTCTCTACCCCTCGGAAAGAGGGTGATCTATTCTATTCAGCCGGATACCACACGGTGGGTCTACTTACCTTAATCGCCTTTTACGAGACATCGGTAATAAATAAGGGGTGGTCTATTGTACTCAGCCGGATACCACACGGTGGGTTAACTCACCTTAGTTACCTTTTTAGACACCTCGGTAAGAAATGAGGGCGATCTTTTCTACTCAGCCGGATACCACACGGTGGGTCTACTTACCTAAATCGCCTTTTACGAGACCTCGGTAATAAATAAGGGGTGGTCTATTGTACTCAGCCGGATACCACACGGTGGGTTAACTCACCTTAGTTACCTTTTTAGACACCTCGGTAAGAAATGAGGGCGGTCTATTCTACTCAGCCGGATACCACACGGTGGGTCTACTTAGCTTAATCGCCTTTTACGAGACCTCGGTAATAAATAAGGGGTGGTCTATTGTACTCAGCCGGATACCACACTGTGGGTTAACTCACCTTAGTTGCCTTTTAAGACACCTCGGTAAGGAATGAGGGCGGTCTATTCTACTCAGCCGGATACCCCACGGTGGGTCTACTTACCTTAATCGCCTTTTACGAGACCTCGGTAAGAAATAAGGGATGGTCTGTTCTACTCAGCCGGATACCACATGGTTGGTCAACTCACCTTAGTCACCTCTTACGAGACGTCGGTAAGAAATAAGGGGTGGTCTATTCTACTCAGCCGGATACCACAAGGCATTGTTTACTCCCAAGCAACTGGCTTTCCAAAATACACGTAGTAATTTGTACTTACGGTCTGGTATACCCTCCCCACCTTTCTTGCAGTCTCTATTGAACAACCTGACCCCAGAAGTGATAAGCATCAGTTCGTTTAGTTGTAGTATTTTCTCTGTTCTAGGCAGAGCCACGAACATTTTGAGATCCTCAACGGAAAATATACTTTCTAATGCCGCCATGCCTTCTTTTAATGTCTACAAATAATAAAATAGCTATTATCAGGGAGAAATTTGACTTTGGTGTACGACAAGGAGTTTCTGTTATAAATCTTCATATTAATATACTTCTTAACGGATGAAAGAAGAGTGCGTGCAAATGAGATGATTAATTTGGATGTGTGGTGTGACAAGATTGGATAAAACACGTAATGAATATACAAAAGTAATATTGTAATATTGTAACGGAGCACTTAGATGTGTCTGTTTCTCCTGCTCTCAATAAGTCTTCTTTCCGACTAGGAGATCCCTCTGTTAAACTAACTAGGCCTGTTGTGATCAAGTTTGCAGATGTGGCTGTGCGAGACAAGGTCTAGTTTGCAAAAACTGGCCTTAAGGGTACTGGCATTACGGAGTCTGAATTTTGACGAAGAGGCGCCTTGACGTTTTTCTAGAGGCCGGCACCATCAGGAGAATCCGCGACAAAATGGCAAAGCTTTGGGATTTATTAATACAATTATATAAAACTAGCTCTACGCGCAACATCGTTCGCGTGGACTGCAGTCTTCTTATTTGAGTAAACCATAACACATTAATTATGGTTAAAATGGGATAATCTTAAAAGCTAGACATATGCTGTCCCGGACTTTTATTTAGAATTTTTAGAGGGGAATAATTTTGTAGTACATGATTTTTGAATAACCTTCACCGTTTCAGTGCACGTCGAAATTCTGCTGTTTGGGCAATATTTTTATTGCTACTCCTCTCCGCGTGATGGTATATAGCCTAAAGCATTCCTCGATAGACGGACTATCTTACACTCAAAGAATATTTCAAATTCGTCCAGTAGTTCTTGAGATTAGCGCGTTCAAACAATCAATCAAACTCTTCAGCTTTATATATTAAGTATAGATATAGATATGAACGGCCTTAAAAAAATTACTAACCACGATAGATCCGGGGTTCCCCAAGCCACTAGATAAAATAATATAAATGGATATTTTTCTAAATAGTTTTTTGTACGCTGCCTCGTCTTCCAACTCGGGATCCTCTTCCAATATTTCGTTGATCAACGGCCTTAGACACTGATTAATTGAATCCAAGTGCCTATCGACTAAGATTTGGAGTTTATCGTAGTTTGATTGCATCGCGTATTGCATTTTCAGCGTATTTATAGATGTTTCGCTACCTGTTAAAGTGGCGCAAACTCGGAACTTAGATAACCGAAAATTTAAAATTATACATAGACTAGCGGTGCAAAGCGGCTTCGCTCGCGTGGAACTCAGCGTGTCACAATTTTTTTGTAGAATTTAAATTTTAAACATAAAAGTAGTTATTGTAAATTAACCACAAGGGATAGAGACATGCTATTGCGGACTTTTTTGTAGCATTTTTATAGATCCACAATTCTCTAGTACATCACTTTAGCGTATCTCTGCTGGTTTACGCAGGGCACGCTACTAAAGCTACCAGCAAGCAAGTTTTTTAAAAACAGCGCGATCCCTTCGATACAGTTTACATAATACCGATATGTGCTATATACCTAAACCATTAGTTAATACAATACCTAAATATTAGTTGTGATAGCCTAACGGTGGGACCGTGCGACTCTCTAGAGACGACATGGGTTCAAACCCCGGGCAGGCATCAATGAGTTTTTCTATTAAAACTTATGTGTCTAATTGATAATTGCAATTTATCACACGCTTTTCGGTGAAGGAAAACATCGTGAGGAAACCTGCATATCTCTAGAGAATTCTAGGGATATGTGTAACCTACCAATCCGCATTGGAGCAGCGTGGTAGGTCTTAGCTCCAATCCTTCTCTCCGAATACGGAGAGAGGAGGCCTTCGCCCAGCAGTGGGCATAGTAACAGGCCGTTACTTTACTACCTAAACCATTCGGAAGTATTGCACTTCTTTTGGCGAAAACCGTACAAAAACCCGTTCAGTAGAGTATGAAAAAATCTATTATATACAGACAGCCAGCTTGTTGAGACTTTTTATTATAATAAGTATAGCTAACATGACAATATCGCAAAAATTGCAAGCTTAAAGCTTACTCTAGTAAGGTAACTCTACGCCTTCATGTCGATAAATAGTTCTGATTCTTACCAGTGATCATAGCAACACATTCATTTACAAAAAACTCCAAATTATTCCTGCTTATCGTTTTAGTGAACAGTCTACCGTATTTGGGATTTAATAAAAGCAGTTCTATCAGATAAATAACAAAATCCGTATCCACGTTCACATTATTTCCTTGGCAATTTCGCGTTATCTCATTTGCCATGTTTTTTATCACATTTTCGTTACACGCCATTGTTTATAATTTATATAAATTAATAAATTATAGTTTATCAAAAAACATAAATTAAACAATCCTAAAATACGAATGAAGTTACCAATTATGTCAATATTGCCATAGAGACGGGATTGTTTCTTTAAGTTATATAGTTTCTATAGGAAATTAAGCACGTCAGCAAGCAATTTAGTACCCGGCAATAAATAATGCACATCGAGGCATAGAGAAATCGGATAGATTCTGCTTCATGGAGCATTGTCTCTGTCGCACAGACTAACGGACCCGTACGAAACGTCACATACTAACTGAGTAATTTATAGAATTAGGCGTTACTTTGCGGAGATCCATAATACAAAAGTAATAATAAAATTATTTTGCTATAATCCGCGATACAGTAAATAGAAAATATATATAGTGTTTAATGTATAGTGGACTATCAGCATTTTCATACCCGATACGTGCAGGATTCGTAAAAACAGATGCACAAACCTCCACCACTTCCACCACAATACACAAGCACTACACAGGTTCACTATCACAAACTCAACAATCGTTTCGCCCCGCAACCGAAGCATCATCAGGAGATAGACTCCACGATAAAATCGCAAAGCGAAGCGTTTTGGCACCTGTTGCCAATGTTACCAATGTTATGCTTAATGATTTCTAATTAGAAATCATTAAGCATAACAATGGCACCCTCATTAACGAGCAGATAAATGTCTCTAGTTCAAGCTTGTTGCACGTGTTCCGAGGTATATAAAGGGTGGGGATGAACCAAGTACTATTTAACAACGTTTGTTTGGATAACGCTTCACTTTGCGATTTTGTCGTGGAGTCTATCTCCTGATGATGCTTCGGTTGCGGGGCGAAACGATTGTTGAGTTTGTGATAGTGAACCTGTGTAGTGCTTGTATATTGTGGTGGAAGTGGTAGGTTTGTGCATGTGTTTTTACGAATCCTGCACGTATCGGGTATGAAAATGCTGATAGTCCACTATACATTAAACACTATATATATTTTCTATTTACTGTATCGCGGATTATAGCAAAATAATTTATTATTACTTTTGTACTGAGTGACAGAGACAGCGCTCTACGAAACCGAACTGGCCGGCTGTTTCGTTCTCAACATCGATGTGCATTATTTAATGCCGGGTACTATATGTGCTGTATTTGTTAAATAGCGGGCATAGATAATATACTATATATGATTTAGATGAGAAACTCCTTCATTTTATTCAAGTACCGGATACCGCTGTGTTATCCGGCTAGTAGAATAGACCACCCTCATTTCTTACCGAGGTGTCGTAAAAGGCGACTAAGGCAAGTTGACCCGCCGTGTGGTATCCGGCTGAGTAGAATAGACCACCCTCATTCCTTACCGAGGTGTCGTAAAGGCGACTAAGGCAAGTTGACCCGCCGTGTGGTATCCGGCTGAGTAGAATAGACCACCCTCTTTCTTACCGAGGTGTCGTAAAAGGGTACTAAGGTAAGTCGACCCACTATGTGGTATCCGGCTGAGTAGAATAGACCATCCTCATACCTTACCGCGGTGTCGTAAAAGGGTACTAAGGTAAGTCGACCCGCCGTGTGGTATCCGGCTGAGTAGAATAGACCATCCTCATTCCTTACCGAGGTGTCGTAAAAGGGTACTAAGGTAAGTCACCCGCCGTGTGGTATCCGGCTGAGTAGAATAGACCACCCTCTCTCTTGCCGAGGGGTCGTAAAGTACGACTAACTTAGACTAACCCCACTTAAAATGAGATACGGGCAGGATGATGAATAGCTATACTTCACTTTTCAAAATATCGCATGAGGTTGAAAACAAAAAAAAAAACCTTTTTTTGCAAGTCTTTTATTACCTTACAACTATCCCACTAGGATTAGCATACAACCTTTTAACCTAGCTCATAATAGCTAGTAGATTATAGCAGCCTCCGTAAAGAAAATCTTGTATATAATTCAGTGACGTCATTCGTGGAAACGTTGTTAAATAGTATTTCAATTTGTACATAACTAAATTATTATTAGTCTGAATGATTAAACTATTTTGAAAAGACTCAAATCGTGCAGACTGACGGACTTTTATAAGAATATTTATACGAATTTATAACATTAGCACAAACAGACCTTAGTACAAAATGGTCCTTTAAGCCGGATCTGATTACAAAATCAACGGATAGACAAAATGGAACATGGAACTATAAAATAACTATCAATATAAATATCATAAATGAGAAAGTAGGGTTTTGTTGTCGTTCTATCATATTGGAAATAGGACTTTTGTGTGAAAATATTAATTTAATAATGAATTCATTCATTCATATCGTACATATAACAGACTTTGCCATTTATAACATTATTTCAGATGGATAGAGAGCTTCATACAATATGGTCTTTAAAGCCGGATTTGGAACATTAAACTTTAGTAATATATATATATATGTGTGTGTGTGTGTTTATGTATATAGTGTAATTGTAATGTAATGTTAAATATTAGATTAGATTATATTAGTTAATAGCTTATGTTCATAGTCACTGCCTTCCGTAGTGATCTCTGAAAACCAGCATCAGAAGCTTCACTTCTGAAAATGCTGAGTAGATCATCCATTTTGGGACAACACACTATACTGTTTATATCTTTTTTTTTTATATATATATTATAGTTATAACTGTCTGTTTGTTAAAGTTAATTATTGTTTATTTTGATTTATTTGTTAGTTTATAATAGTATAGTGATTTGTCAAATAAATAATTCATTCATTCATTCATTTAAACTATAAAATACTATCATGAATAATAAAGGTTTTATTATCGCTCTATCACGGCGAATATGACAAATAGGACTTTATTATGGAATTAGTAATATAATAATGAATTAATTGAAGACGAAGTGTTCATAGTAAACGCCCATCTTGTTAGTATCTTGAACTATAACTAAATATGCCTTTATTAAATATTTGGGAACGCACACCTTTATCCGTTAATACTTGTGTTATGGGTGTCAGAAAACTGCAAACTTACTTTATGACATTATGAGTCCCTCAAAAATAACTTAGTTTACATCCAATAACTAATTAAAGCCACAATGATGTTAGATTTCTTAGCCCACAGATGCTCTTCATAAGACAAAAAAAATTGACGAATGACATCACTTAATAACCTTATTATTAAACTATGTTATGTAATTATTTTTTACAAAACCGAAATTATATAAAGATATAACCAGTTTAGCTCACGATAAAATAAAGTTTTTACAATCTCCGTCAAGAAATTAAATTTTACAATCACATTTTTATTAAAAATAACCAGTTTTGCAAAGTCAATTCATATATCTATGGCTTAATATATAAAAAAGTGAAGTAACTGCCTGTTCTATCCCACAGGTGGGCCTGCTCTCTATGTTTTTGGAAAGAAGGAATGGAGCTAAGACCTACCACGCTGCTCCAATGCGGATTGGTGGGTTACACATAGCCCCACAATTCTCTAGAGATATGCAGGTTTCCTCACGATGTTTTCCTTCACCGAAAAGCGTGTCATAAATTGCAATTATCAATTAGACACATAAGTTTTAATTGAAAAACTCATTGGTGCCTGCCCGGGGTTTGAACCCGAGACCACCTTGAAAGATTCACAGTCTCACCGCTGGGCTATCACAGCTTTTTTAATGTCATATAATACCATGAATAATTAAATTAATGTTTTGCACGAATCACATGAATCTTCGAATGTATTTTAAAATATGTTAATAGATTTTAAATTTTTCGCTCACAAAAAGATGTATATTTACAAATTTTGAATAGGATTTTTTGTTAAGCCTACTATTACATTATAATAGAATTTTTTTGATATATTATAGATGATTCCTAAATTATTTTTATGTTATCCAAAACCATGATGAATGAGACTGGCCCGTTGGCGCAGTGTGTATTCACCCTTTCTTCAGCTCCGCGGGTCGCGGGTTCGATTCCCGTCGAGGGCCAACATTTTCTATAAACAAATTGTTGGTTCTTCGAGCCTGGGTGTGTATTTGTATAAAAAATTATATATGTAGGATTGTTACCAGTTGCCTGTCACCCATAGCACAAGTATTAAGTTACTTACTTTAGGGACGACCGTGTGTGTAAGTGTCCCATATATTATAATTATTTATTTTAGAAAAACCGTTACAAAAAATTACTAGATTTTGAAAAAATCAGCTACAGACAGACAGCTTTCGGGGACTTCGTTTTATAATAAGCAAAGATAGATGTCCCCCTTCTCAATAAGTTTCGATTGTATTAAGATCAATATTTCTCTAGCGGATATCTCGGGAAACCAAAAGTTTACATTCAAAAGTCATTTTTTACTATTTAACTTTATCAAATAAATAAATATATATATGAGACACTCACACACGGACTGTCCCCAAAGTAAATAACTTCATACTTGTTTTAAATATACTACATTATATTCGAAATACATACTTAAATAAAAGTATACGTCCAAGCTCGAAGAACCAACAAATTGTTTATAGAAAATGTTGGGCATCGGCGGGAATCGAACTCGCGACCCGTGGAGCTGAAGGCAGGGTTACTACCCACTGCGTCAACGGGCCACTCAAATATCCAATATCTTGATTTAACATGATTAACCGATAATGAGCATAGAATATGAATAGTTATCAAGGTAATAGCAAATTATAGTTAAAACTAATTTTAAACGTTTAGAATTGATTTCTATTACGATTATATAAATTAAAAAATAAAATATCAATCGATTCTGTTTTCAAATTTCCAATTAATTCAGCAATAATTTATCAAAATTCTATATAACAATGTAACAGTAAGTTTATTATTATTAAATTGTTTTAATTTGAGTAATTTAAATATTAAATTCTTAATAATAAAATATATTACAATTAAACACTACGAAGACAAATTCATAATTGGTTACCTGCAAAATTTTTATCTATAATTAACACTAATATTAAATTTATTTATTTTATAATAATTAAATACTATTTTGTATATTATTTAGTGAATAATTTCAGATTAGAAAGTTACCAGAAAAAGTTGCTGTTCAGTAAACTATGTTGGATCAATGTTTCTTTATTTTTACTTTAATTGTAAAGTAAAGTAACGGCCTGTTACTATCCCACAGCTGGGCATAGGCTCTCAAATTTATCTTATATATCACTAACTGTGTGTGCGTTTAAATCAGAGTTCTATAATTTTGGATTTAAAAAATTTGAATATAAAAGTAGTTATTGTGAGTTAACCGTTAGAGATAGAGACATGCCGTCGCGGACTTTTTTGAATTATTTTCGTAGACCTACAATTCTCTAGTACATTACTTTGGTGTATCTCTGCTGGTTTACGCGACTAAAGCTCCCGAGTAGTTGCACTACTTTTTAGTACAAACCGTACAAAAATCCGTTCAGTAGATTTTGAGAAAATCGATCACATAGAAAGTAATCATAAGTATAAATCGCGAATGTTTAAAATCTACCAACTTCAAAAACTGCGAGTTCAAAGACTGTGTGAATAGTTTTTATAGATATCTAGAATTACACATTACTTGGTGAAGATACATAAAACTAAAGTAAAATTATATTGCTATAATCTGGATTTATCTCAGATTATACCAAAATAATGTCTTATACCAAAATAATCAACATTAAAGGAAAAGACTCTGTCAATCTATATATTTATATATTTAAGTTAAACTAATATAAGTAATATTTTAGTTTAATATAATATGTATGTATAATAATAAAATTATTTTGCTATAATCCGCGATAAAGTAAATAGAAAATATATAATGCTAAATGTATAGTGGACTATCCGTTTTTTCATACCAGATAGATGCAGGATTCGTAAAAACACATGCACAAACCTCCACCACCGCGATCACAATACACAAGCACTACACACATTCACTACCACAAACTTAACACCGTTTCGCCCCGCAACCGGAGCATCATCAGGAGACAGACTTCACGAGTAAATCACTTTGCGTGGAGGTTTGTGAATGAGTTTTTAAGAATTCTGCACAAATTTATAATACCACGACAAAATCACTTCGCAAACGTGTGTACAGTGTGTGTGTGGTTTGTGAATGTGTTTTTATGAATCCCTCATGTATTGAGTATGAACGTATAGTCCACTATACATTTACCATTATACATATTTTCTGTTTAATTTATCGCGGATTATAGCGAAATAATTTTATTATTACTTTTTTATTATGTATCTCCGCAAAGTAACGCCTAATTCTATAAATTATCAATTGCATGTCTGGTTTGTGAACTAAATTAAAGAATATATTCAACTTAGTCCGGTCTTTCTAATCTATTGAAGGTTACAGTCAATAAACTCACTCGTCAAGGAAATGCGTTTTCAAATACTTCATCATACCGAAGGTACGGAATCTCTTGGTGCCGATGACCTTGTAGAGGGCGTCGTCGCAGATCGCGAACTGCTTGTTGTTGGGGTCGTAGAGGTTCTTCTCCTTGATGATGGACCACACTCGTTTGACCACCTCGTGGCGCGGCATCTCCTCTTGGCCCATCAGCTCGGCGAGGGCCGGGGACAGTTTGTACGCCCGCGTGTAACCGCCACCCTTGCCACGACCGCCAGCCTGTAATGAATTTTACGTTTTTTAAAACACTACTTAAGTAGATCAATGACCGTACACATCATAACATAATAATAATAATAATAATAAAGCCTTAAATCCGAGTAACAGCGTAGCGTAATTTCAGTTAACAATTTTAAAAATTCTATAGGATATCACGCTGCTCGGTGTGCCTTGCAGCAAAGGCCTTTTCCAGGTCTTTCCATTGTTTTCGGTCTCTTGCCACTCTTGGTCAAAGACAACCCAAAGTTATTTTCAAATCATCCTCCCATATTCTTGCTTTACGACCTCTGCTCCTACACCCATCTCTAGGGTACCAAAGTGACACCTTTTTATTCCATTTATCCTCCCTACTTCGAAGCATGTGGCCAGTCCATCTCCATTTTAATTGGTCAATACGGCTCAGGATGTCTGTAAGTTTAGTTCTTGTTCGTATATCTGTATTTCTGACTTTGTCTTTTAGTTTTAGTCCAACGTCATAACAACCTTGACCTAAAAACTTAATACAGTATCTCATTAATACAGTAACTTATGTGCAGATGCAAGAAAGATAAATTTATAATGTTATATGAGTGCCAGCCTATAATAAATTTTACATTAAACAATATAAGCACAATTCATGGAGATCAATTACCGTACACGTCATAATAACCTTGACCTAAAAACTAAATACATTAAGTTAAAGGAAGGTGCAAGAAAGATAAACCTATAATGTAATTGTTTTCTCATGTCTTATGAGCAATATATAGGCGATAAAGTTATTTTTTAAAATTTTTAAATGTTTCTAGACACGAACACTTGACTGTAATCATGCCTGATGCCTGATGGTAAGCAGTGATTTAATCAAAGGTGGAACACGCCTAGTGCCTATTCACTCTAGCTCTAAAAATACACAAATTGTATACATTGGGAAAGACGGATGCCAGGAGAGAATCCCATTCCGTTGCTGTGCGCAATAGATATGAAGAACCGAAACGCTTCATACACTTTCATAAGATATCTACAATGTAGGGGTGGACTCTGGTGACATCACTATGATTTTGAAGCGAATTAATATTAATTTTGTGGTGTGGTTATCTGCAAAGTAACATGTAATTCTATAAATTATTTATTAGACTATAATTTCAATCACCTTCTTGGTCTTGGGAGCCTTCTCTTTCTTCTTTCCCCAGTCGCTGTCAGAATCTTCTGATCCCTTCTTCTTCTTGCCCTTCTTTGGAGCTGGTTTCTTTTTCTCCTCCTGGAGTTTTGAATAAAATTTTCATTTAATTTACATTTGAATTGAGTTTGTGGAATACATTGGTGGTATTAATCTTGATTTTAATTTTTTGCAACTTTTGCTGCCTAAAGGTTATAAATACATACAATACATAATTAATACATTGTGATGCCACATTTAGTACTTGTTCATTACTATATTATAAATGAAAGAGTCTGTCTATTATGTTATCACTGCTAACTGGCTGGATCAATGTTGATGATTTTTTTTACAATTGAAGCTTATATAAATAAATAAAAAATAATAAATAATAAATATATAGGACACTTACACACATGGTCGCCAAATCCCCAAAGTAAGTAACTTAATACTTGTGTTATGGGTGATAGACAACTGGTAAATATACTATTATTAAATACAAATATACACCAAGGCTCGAAGAACCAACAAATTGTTTATCTAATCAAACACATATGTTTGATTGGTATATAAATAGATATTGAATATTGGATATTGTATATAATATTGAATACGAATAGAATATAGAATAGGAATAGAATATACAATAGGGATAGAATATAGAACAGGGATAAGATTATAGAACAGGGATAGAATACAGAATATGGATAAAATTATCATTTATCATTCAGGAACACAACAGGAATAACACAATTTTATAATATACTACTGTATGGTTTAAATTTTCAAGTCAGTTTGTGACCACAGTGGATGTATCTTTGTAGTAACGTCGAACCTTATACAAGGGTAACTCAATTTTGATTGATTGATGTGACCCGTTTTTCATATATTAGGTCCTGTGTGAACGTCACATCAATCTTAATAGTACGCTGGTTTGTGGACTGTATGTTTTGGTAGTAGTGTAGTGTATGCAGATCTTTGCCCAAATCAGTGAGTAATAAAACCACACCAACCTTGCTATCCACATTCGCCCCGAATGGATGGAGACCTGTTGCCGGACGCACGGCGCACCAGCTGGCAGTGGACTTGGCGCAGCACTCTTCAATATGGTCACAACAGTTTTTGGAAAAGCACACACCTCACAGAGAGACAATAACGTATTGTCATGGACACACCTCTCAGAGACGACAACGTGTCGTCCTTAGAACGTCCGCGAGGCAAGTGCCGACCAACCATTTGAATGCGATGGTAGACGGACAAAATTGATGCAGTAATGTTTTGTATTACTACCCACTAATATATTGTGCAAAGATCGAACATACCCCCCACCGAAATCATCATGATGATTTCACCTAAGTGCATGTAATATGTACAATAATGATGCAAATTTACTATTTTACGAAACTAATTGTGGAGTGTACGGTAAAGTATACCTAAACCTCGTAACAATAAATCTTAAGTGTACCTAATATTATATTTAACAAAATGAAAATTAATCTAAACTTATGTAGCTCAGTAACGAACTAGCCTATTCTTAATTAGCATAAGGCAACGGACATATTTTATTGACAGGTCTTTTATAAATCCCGTTTTGCGTTCTGACAGTGACTACACGAACGACTTTATCTACTCCCGGATGAACTTCTACTATCCTACACATAGGCCACTGTAATGGTCGCGTGAGGTTAGACTTGAGAAGTGCCAAGTCACCTACATTAATATTAGGAGGTGAAGAAAACCACTTCTCCCTTTGCTGGAGCGTATGAATGTAGTCATCTGACCAACGTTTCCAAAAGGACTGAGAAATCTTCTGAATCGCCTGCCACCGAGATAGTCTGTTTAGAGGAACGTCCTCAACCTCATATTCTAGGACAGCTAATAGATTTTTTCCGATTAAAAAATGTCCTGCAGTTAGTACGTCAAACTCGTTCGGATTATTCGACAACGCGCACAAGGGACGTGAATTCATAATAGCCTCTATTTTGCAGAACACTGTGGTGAGTTCCTCAAATGTTAAGACGCGATCACCTACAGCTCGGTATAAATGGTGCTTTGCCGATTTTATACCGGCTTCCCAGAGGCCCCCCATTGATGCTGCATTCGGCGGATTGGTACGCCAATGAATATTACGTGTCGTAAGACCGTCTAAGATGCTATTACAATTGTCCTTATTCCGAAAGAAGTAAACTACATCTTTTAAATGTTTTGCTGCTGCAATAAAATTTTTACCACAGTCAGAATACAGACAACTGCAAAGACCACGACGCGCCACGAAACGATCAAAAGCAGCGAGAAAACAATCGCATGAAAGGTCTGTTAATACCTCCAAATGTACTGCTTTGGTGGCAAAACAGACAAACAAGCATAAATATGCCTTGTAAGTTTTAGCATTACGACGTTGGTTTTCTTTTACCATGAAAGGACCTCCAATATCGCAACCTACATGATCGAAAACCTTGCCAGGTTTCAATCGGTAAGTGGGTAACGTACCCATAGATGGTTGAACGATACTTGGTTGAAATTTAAAACACTTAGCACACTTCGAGAGCACTGAGCGAATGATGCTACGAGCATTGATAATCCAATACGTTTTACATAAGATACCCTGCAACGTGCGAGGACCGGTATGTAAATACATCTTATGAAAATATTCAATTAATAAAATTGTAGTGTGACATTTTTTAGGAAGTAATAACGGATGTTTTGTATTAAAGGGTAGATCTGACTGCAGAATTCTACCCCCCACCCTGAGAAACCCTTCGGGGTCCATAAAGGGAGAAAGTTTACGCAGAGACGTCACGTAACCTTTCTTGTTTAAGCATTGGATTTCCGAATCAAAATAATTTGTTTGCACAACTTTAATAATAGTCGCACGGCTTTGCTTCAATTCAGTGGTTTGCAACGGACCAAATACTCTGTTAAGACGTTTTAATTTTAAGTTGTTTACAAATCGATGAACCCAACCTAAAACGCGTTGCAATTTGTTAAAACATGAGAATTTATTAAAAGTTTCTTCAAGATCGTTATTAAAACCGTTTTGGTCACAAGAATTAAATGAAAATGTATCGACATTTGTTTTTAATTCCAAAACATCATCCGTATTTTTTATGAAAAACGTATTAGTAGGCCAGTCGCTGGGACTATCCAACAACCATTCCGGCCCATTAAGCCAAGCCTTCTCGACTTGGAGAAGTTGATTAGGTAGAACACCACGCGAACACACATCTGCAGCGTTGTTTTCACTGCTTATGTGGTGCCAAATATTCGGTGGAATAACATCTATAATTTCACTAACTCGATTTGATACAAAGGTCTTTAATTTATATAGTGGCGTGTGTAGCCACGACAAAACTACAGTGGAGTCGCAAAGCGCGACTAAAGTATACTTGACATCTATTAGGTTTTTTATAACGAACCTAAAAACCTTTGTTAGCAGCACGGCCGCCATCAGTTCGAGTCTAGGAATTGATAAAATCGGTTTCAAGGGAGCAACCTTAGACTTACTCGTTAATAATCGAACCTTAGCATTCCCATCCCTATCTACACTGCGTAAGTAAACACACGCTGCATAGCCTCGCGATGACGCATCGCTAAAACCTATCAACTGCACGGTATCGAAATTACTGATTAACAGATGGCGGTCTATTCTCATGTTGGCTAATGTTGACAACTCACTAATAAATTTATTCCAGTTTTGATATATGTCATCTGGCAACTTATCATCCCAACCGAGCCCCAATTTCCACAAATCTTGCATAATGCACTTCGCTAGAAAGGTGCAAGGTGAGATAAATCCGACGGGATCAAAGATACTCGCGAGTAATGTTAAAACCGAGCGCTTAGTAGACTTAACATCGGTTAAAATGTAATTAAAAGAAAAGCAGTCGACCGACGGGAGCCAAGTCAATCCTAAAACCTTTAAAGAATTCGATAACGTATCGTCTTCAAAATGTATTTTCGAAATATTATTGACATCAAGTCTAGAAATTATTTCAGGACTATTACTGGCCCACTTTTTTAATTCAAATCCCCCACTTTTAAGCAGAGACGTAAGTTCGTCTTGTAAAGCACGGGCTTCAGTGACTGTTTGACACGACCATAACAAATCATCAACATAAAATCCCTCAGTGAGTACGCGAGATGCACTACACTGCGGATTGTCGAGCGCCAGTTGATGCAAGGTACGAACGGCGACGTAAGGTGCACTGCGGAGACCGTACGTTATAGTTTTTAATTCGTACACGCGTACAGGTTCCGACGGCGAATTGCGCCAGAGTATGTGTTGATATTTACGTTCCGACGGATCAATGAGGACGGCGCGGTACATTTTTGATACATCGGCAGTGAAGCACACGTCGTATAACCTAAAATTAATTATAATTTTCAAAATGTCAGCGTGTAGCTTCGGCCCTGTCAAAAGAATATCATTCAAAGCGACACCACTTGTGGTCGGTGCCGAGCCGTTAAAGACTACCCTGAGGGGTGTAGTACTACTCGACGGACGCAAGACGCAATGATGTGGGATGATATATTTAGAAGGTTCCGTACCCGTGTACAGTTCCATGTGCCCCAAAGATTCGTATTCTTGCATAAATTCGACGTACGCTTGACGTAATTCGGGAAAACGCATAAACCGACGTTCCATTTGATGGAGCCGTTTTGAAGCGATATCACGCGAATCACCTAATGGGTTGCGGTTAGGATTTAATAAAATAGGAGAAACATAACGCCCAGTAGGTTCACGATAATGTTTCTCAATATATATCTTCTCAGCCATTTCATCTGATGGACTCATTGGAGCTTCGCACGGCGGAGACTCCACCTCCCAAAATCGTTTGAGAGTGTCGTTGAGATAATCATTATCACTAGTGTACGACACCAGCGACGTTGCAGACGCTGCAACATTATTATGACACGATTGAATATCTAATTTGCCTGAGATAACGTATCCGAATACACTGCTTAACGCGGCGGGAATATCGCGATCGAAAATAAACTTTTTTCCGTCATAAATATGAGGAAAAATATCACCGGCCAAAATTATGTCGATCGGTGATGTTTTATACCACTGCGGATCAGCTAAAAATAAATTATCGTATTCCTTAATAATATTCAGTGGGATTTTAACCGTAGGTAAATCTGAAGTAATTTTTGTTAACACTACGGCATCAATATTAAAAATCGGCTCACTATTATGACGAGGTCTTATATTGAATGACGTCATACCATAATTCTTAATACTTTCACCGGCAAGACCGAATATATTAAGACGACATTTACGTTGAGTCAAACCTAAACGCTGTAAACAAGAAATCGAAATAAAGTTAGATTGCGCGCCCGAGTCGATTAGCACTCTGCACGGTTGATAACAATTAAAACTATCCTTAACGCGCACCACAGCCGTGCCGAGTACGACTGCAGTATAGCTGTGCATAGATGACGCATGGCAGCTATTCATAAGCGTCGTGTTATCGCAGAGCGGAGCGGACGATCGCGGCGGCGCGGCCGGTGCAGTGCACGACACTGACGCGGTGGGAACGGGTTCAATTCCGACATCTGTGTGTAACAGAAAATGATGCGGTTTTTGACATACGACACACCTGTACTCGCTTCTACATTCCTCCGCAGAATGGTCATTTTTTAGGCAATTGTGACACAATTTCAGACGATTAGCACGGCTGAACCGCTGTACGCTGGACAATTTACGAAATTTATCGCAGCGATAAATCATGTGATTTTCTCCACAATTAAAACAAATCGCCTTATTAAAACGAGAATTAGCGTGCGAGTAGTTTTTATTTAAATTCCTATCAGGTTTCGTATTCTTATTATTATTAAATTGCCTTTTATTCGGTATAGCTGAATTGTTTAAATTAGAATATGACGAGGAATGATCTAAAACTTTAATTTGGTTATGAATAAATGTTATTAAGTCCGAAAAATCTGGAATAGAATTCTGGTCTATGTTTTGTTCAAATAATTTACGACTTTGCGGATCTAAGGCTCTGAGTGCAACGTGACACAAAATGTAGCTTCCTAAATTGTCTATTTTTAACGCTTGAATAGCCTTATACGAGTGTTCAAATGTTTCTATAAATTCATTTAAATGTACTGAGGATTCTTTAAATAACGGCGAAAAATTTAACATCTTATCCAAATATCTGCCAACTAAGACGCGATTATCTTGATATTTGTTAAGCAAACTTTGCCAAACTAAATCGTAATTATTAGCAGTAATCGGAACGCTCTTGACAATATTTAACGCATGACCTTTCGTACACGATACCAAGTAATGAAATTTATCTATTTTTGGAATATGCGGTTGATTATGAACCAATGAACAAAATGTCTCGTAAAAAGTTGTGAAATTTTCAATATCACCGTCAAAACAATATAATTCTAGCTTAGGAAGACGTGGCCGGGACCCTTGCGAAGAAGTCTCGTCTTTATCGCTCCAACAATTAGGTTCACATTTCGATGCAACCAATTTAGTCTTATAAAACAAATCATCAAAATTATTCAGATCCTGACTATGTAGTAATGTCGACGAATCAATTTCTAATTCCTTTTCGAAAATATTGAAAATTGTTTTCTCAAATGTAGACCTTAAATTATCTATTTCGGCAACCCGTAACAAAAATAAATCCCTAGCTTCATTGTTCTCGATATTTTTTTGATAAATCAAATATACATTGCATTTGTTGAAAACATCTCTCTTTTCGCTTAATTAATACGGATAATGCAATAGGAATATCCTTGGGATCGTTATCTTTCTTAGGCGGCATTATACGTTTCTACCTACTAAATAAAATAATAAAACGTAAACAACACGATTAAATGTGATATAAGTTGTTTTACGCAAAATATTTTTATTCTTGAACGTCAAGAATATCGTAATAAACGTTATTACAAAAGAATTTAATTAGATTTCTGTTTATTAGTTGAAAGAATACACATAAGCAGCCTGTTGGTACTGAACGTCAGCACTGGTCGTTCCTATGCGTAATATTAAGTATAAAATAACTAACTTAATAGAAATTAAGATTTTAAAAATTCGGTTCGGAGGCCCAAAAAATTGTGTGAACGTCACATCAATCTTAATAGTACGCTGGTTTGTGGACTGTATGTTTTGGTAGTAGTGTAGTGTATGCAGATCTTTGCCCAAATCAGTGAGTAATAAAACCACACCAACCTTGCTATCCACATTCGCCCCGAATGGATGGAGACCTGTTGCCGGACGCACGGCGCACCAGCTGGCAGTGGACTTGGCGCAGCACTCTTCAATATGGTCACAACAGTTTTTGGAAAAGCACACACCTCACAGAGAGACAATAACGTATTGTCATGGACACACCTCTCAGAGACGACAACGTGTCGTCCTTAGAACGTCCGCGAGGCAAGTGCCGACCAACCATTTGAATGCGATGGTAGACGGACAAAATTGATGCAGTAATGTTTTGTATTACTACCCACTAATATATTGTGCAAAGATCGAACAGGTCCTTACATATGAAATTGGCGTTTTCTATGGGAGGAACATAAAGTCGTTTTTTTTTAATGAAATATATTTAATTAATCAAAGTATGTACCATTGCTATGTATGCACTTTTGCCATCTCATAGGTAGTTCATTGATCCCCTTACTAAAAAAACCATTCGGGCGGGAATCAATAAAATCTTTGAAGGCGGTTTGGACTGCCCCATCGGAGTTCCTTGCAAGTAGTTATCCAAATTGCGAAAAAAATGGTAATCTGTTGGAGCAAGGTCCGGAGAGTATGGTGGATGTCTAAGACATTCTAATTGAAGCTCCTCTGATTTGGTAGCCGTCTGTTGTGCAGTGTGTGGTCTAGCGTTGTCCTGAAGCAGCAGTGGCCTAGAGCGATTGACCAACCTCGGTTGTTTAGCAATTAGCTTTTCCATCATGGTTTGCAGTTGCTGACAATAGATATCTGCCGTAATCGTCTGGCCAGATTTAAGAAAGCTGTAGTGAACGACACCGGCACTAGTCCACCAAACACTTACAAGCAACTTTTTTTTAGTCAATTTTCGCTTAGGGCAGGATTTGGCTGGTTCGCCAGGGTTCAGCCATTGCGATGAGCGCTTCCTATTATCGTAGAGGATCCACTTTTCATCACAGGTAATGATTCGATTTAAAATTCCTTCATTATTGTGCCGGTTGAGTAACGTAACGCAGCAGTCGACGCGCGTTTGTCGGTTTGCTTCACTCAATTCATGAGGTACCCACCTTTCAAGCTTTTTCACCTTCCCAATTTGCTTCAAGTGGATTAGAATAGTTTTATCACTAACACCGGAGCCTGCAGCTAACTCGGACGTGGTTTGCGATGGATCCGCTTCCACAATAGCCTTCAATTCTTCATTATCAACTTTGATCTCCGGCCGTCCACGAGGCTCGTTCTGCAGGTCGAAATTTCCAGAACGAAAACGTTGGAAACTAAAAACGCACTGTGTTTTCTTTTGCGACACCGTCACCATACACATCATTAATCGTTCGAGCCGTTTCTGCAGCACTGGTCCCACGGTGGAACTCATACTCGTAAATAACGCGATATTTCATGTTTTCCATTTTGTAAACAGAGTGACACAAAGAAAAAAACAAAAGAAGAAAAAATAAATGAATTAGGGGGTTTGAAACACAAATGCATGAGTAAATAGCTGTATGAATTTGAATTTGGAATTCCTAACCATAAAGGTAATATTTGAGATAAAAATGGCCAGTACGACAAAACGCCAATTTCATATGTAAGGACCTAATATTACGGTATGCTTATATAAAATCCTATAATATGAGGTGTAGGGTAAAAAAAAACTTACTTCAGATTCACTCTCGTTGGTTCCATCCTCCTCATCCTCTTCCGTGCTCTCCTTCCTAGCCTTCTTTGAAGAAGCTTTTGTAGCTGGTGCTGATCTCTTGGCTGGTTTCTTTTCTTCTTCCTGGAATGTGATGAATAATAGTTTATAAGTAGATTCAGGTCCAATGGGCAGGCGGTAACTTCATCTCTTGAGTTTGCAGGTTTGATTAGCAACGAAATCTGTGATTTTCTAAAGACAATTTGATAGTTTTTTGAGTCTGGATGTATTTATTTAAAATTATGTATGTATATCACCCTAGCAGAAGAACAAAGTCACATCTCCCATATATAAGCAAAGCAAATGCGACTTTGTTAGGATGATATATTTATTTACTTTGGGGACAGACAACATGTATAAACTCTTACATATATATAACTTTTGTATACATTTTTAAATAATAGAAATATACTAAATATTTACCTCTTCTTCCTCTTCATCTTCATCATCTGAGCCCTTACTGTTCACATATTCCATCACCAGCTGATCAATAACTTTCTTCTTATCAGCCAAGTCTGTGTCAAACACTTTCTCCAGTTTCTGGATGACCTTCTTGGTCGAAGTCTTAGCCAAGTTTGCATTTTTCAGGATTTCTATTAAAATGTTATCACTATTTAGTCAATATTCAAATGGTTTTATAGTATGTTAAACTATGGCAACCCTAAGACAAGACTATAATGCTTCACAGTATGACCACATAACAAAAGCAACACAATATGTCACTTATGTTTACAAAAATTATTATATTTCTTACAACCAACAATAAAATATAATGCTGCTAACTGCTAAAATACTATATATTTATATACTATATTATTATGTAGACTCACAAGATTGGAAATATATAAAATCTAACAATTCCCATTATAATTATTTTATTATCTCCATTTATTTCTTATCTTTCCTGCACAGAAGAGTATAGTGATATTTATTGTTTTTAAAACATATCTGTAAGTGTAACCTAAAGAACCTTAAGTCACATTTTGTAAATTATTCAGTAGAGAGCTTTATTCAGTAGCATTTACTTTTTCACACTTAGGGACTTAATGTTATTTATAATTTTACATCCACGAAATTAGTGGCTGTACGACTAAATGTCTTTTACCATTTGACTAATATGGCTATACTGAAGAATTATTGAAAACGCAAAAAGGACAAAAAATGGACTTAAGGTCCTTTAGCTTTCACCTACAGATATGTTTGTTTGCATCTAATGAGAATTTGAGAAAGTTCTTGCATTATCAATAGCTCGCTGACTGGAAATACATAATGTTAATACCTAAAAATTGTATAAGTTGTTTGTGTAAAAGAAATTCTATAAATTTCTGCATAAATACTAAATTATACATAAAAAACCTTAAGATGTATCTGTTATATTTAATGCAGAAAAGTATGTAAGTATTTGGTCACATTCTCATTAACCTTATTTCACTGAGATGAAATTAAAATTAAATGACGAAGTATTTTCTGTAATTTTATAGCAGTAACCAAAATATAATTATGCTAGAAACTTATACGATATTATAAGCTCAAAGTAATAATTAGTAATTAACTTAACAATACAGTTTACTTATTAAAATTAATTAAATCATTAATTTTAATGACTGAACAATTAATGTTAAGTACTAAAATTTGCTTTAGAAACATCATCTCTAATAATCAATTTAAATATTGGTAGCCATTATTTCCCGCCAATCGAATTATAAAATTAATAATTAATGCTATCATTCCGTAAACGGTAGAGTTACAAAACATATTTCTTATTCTGCAACTTTATTTGTATATAAGTAATAAGTATTAATAAATTAATTTTGAGACAAACTATTGAAAATCACTTAAAGAAGTTTATTGTGCGTCATGACAATAAACTTAATGTGTGTTTCTGAACGCATTTGCGCAACATGGCGTCTTGTTATAAATTGACAAAACAGCCACAAATTATCAAAAAATAAATTCACTAAGCTTCTATCGTCGAAATGTTTCAAATAAAAGATGTTCTGAACAAAGATGCGCGTCATATCAAAGCTTTAAACATTTTTTGAAGGCAGCCATTTTAGCGTCCCATACGTGGAGCATCGATGTTGGAAGTTACGCGTCGCATAAAAATAAACCACCAGTGGGCAGACCTAAATAGGACGCTAAAAATGAAGGCGTTTACATTAGAAAATCCGCATAATATTGACAAACAACTTTCACTTGAAACATTTTTGTATTGAGTTCATACTATCAGAGATATTTGCAATTAAAGATACGTATCAAAGTTCCCTAGAACATTTATAGGTAGCCATTACGTGACCCCCGGGAAGATACGGTTTAGATTTTTTTGTAAAGCTCAAGAAAATAATTTAATATTATTCGTAAAAAGTAGGATGTTTTTATTATTCTTACAACATACTTACTTGCAATTTCCCTTTCGAGATCTTCTTTACTTACATCTGCCATTTTCTTAGAACAAGTAGATTCCGCCAGCGACACTAGGAAGAACAGGCCACACAATAATATACCTACGCGCTAGATGCTACACGGCGTCGAAGCGAACTTAGTCGAAGCTTGGTTGAAGCAAACTTCGGCTATCTTCGGTTTAATGTACTCCACCAATAGGAATCCAAATTTTATAACAAAAAATGTCGCGTTCGTAGAAATAAATACTAAATTAAAATGACTATTGCAGAATGCCTATTATATATTTTTTAAATTTAATTACTGCATATCACTTTAAATGGTAAGTCATGATCATAAATGAAACCGATGATTATAACACAAACAGCAAATTTTATTAAAATAAATATAGTAAATTATGATTTTTTAAATGCAAAAAATAAAAAATAATAATAAATATGTGATGAATTATATTACTTTGATAATAAGTAAAACCGTAATGTAAAGTAGGTATTTAAAATACACTTTGCCATAAAAATGACGTATTTTTTTTAATTTCAAAAAGTAGTAGTTCACGAATTAAAAATATTAAATAAGTGAAAAGTACTTTATTTTATTTTAGATATTTTAAAATTCTGAGGCTAAAATTATTAGTATTTTGTAGGTATATAATTTTTAATTTTAAATGAACGCGTCTCAAGTTGTCATATGTCAAAGCCATGTGTATTTACATTTTACGTTTATTTGTTGAAAAGTTAACCTTAAATAGTGTTTTGTATTTCTTATTATAACACTAGTATTACAACAAAAAATGGCAAAAGTGAAGAACAAGAGAAATGCGGGATTAGCTGATAAGGTTCATAAAAAAAGAAAGGCCGATGCGATTAAGAAAACATTAAATCCATTTGAGGTTCACATAAACAGGGAAAAACTTAAAGTTTTAGGCAAGAAATCAAAACATGATAGAGGTTTGCCAGGAGTTTCACGTGCGAAGGCTATACAAAAGGTGATTTTCTCCTTTGTTTGATCTTAGTCTAAATAAATCGATTGAATTTTCACAGACTTGTAACCTTTGACTGTTAGCTGTTCCAAAACTTGATCATTTTGTATTTAATCCATACTAATATTATAAATGCTACAGTCTGTCTGTCTGCTACGCTATCATGGCTAATCTATTGGAACGATATTAATGATATTTGATACAATCGGGGTTATATACTCTGCTAATAAATATAGTTAGCATTCAGCAACAAGAAAAATAAAAACCATTTTGGATGGTTATTATATCAGCGTGGCATTTTTTAAAAATATGCATGCACTTTTTAAAACCATGTAATCATAACCCTCCAAACTTAGTGAGGTATAAAAGATATAATATAAGTGATGAGGTATAATATAAGTGTGGTTTTTTCTGTTTTTCCATTCTTGGCCATACATCGTATCATTGCAAATAGGTAACAGAGCATACTTAAAAACAAACCAATATGTAGAAGTAATTAACAAAATACATATTTTTTAATATTTCCTTATTACTTGACACCTGTAATACGATATGAGATGCTATATACAATTTTCATGTACAATATTTGAAATATTGAAAAACATATAAAAAAAATTGTAAACAGAGAAAAGAAACTCTGGGAACTGAGATGAAGATTATGAATAAAACAAATTCATTCATTGACCGGCGCATTGGAGAGAAGAATAATCAGCTGTCTGCAGAAGACCGTATGGTGGCTAGGTTCGCTGCTGAAAGAGCAAAACAGCATAACAAGAAAAGCATATATAATCTTGCAGATGATGAAATATTAACACATAGGTAAGTGGAATCTATAGTAAAAGTAGAAGTAATTTTTTATAGAGGTTGTCTTCCTCGCAGCCCGAAGGCCCCCGCTTGCCGGGTTTACGGGCTTCGCCAGTCCGTTCGCCAAGCCCAAGGAATGTAATCCGCAACATTCCAAGGATCTGCCCAGGGTGCGCCACGAGGAGGCCGACCGACATTGGCACCCCATACCACACGGTGGGTCAACTTACCTTAGTCGCCTTTACGACATTTTGGTAAGAAATGAGGGTGGTCTATTCTACTCAGACGGATACCATATGGCGGGTCAATTTACTATTTTATATTATAATTTACTATTTAATTTACTATTTTATTTTACGACAGGACGCCTGCCTGACGTCAACCTACCTTAGTCGTATTTAACGACACCTCGGTAAGAAATGAGGGTGGTCTCTTCTACTCAATCAGATACCACACGGCATCCAAAATGCGACAATAACAACAATGCACAAGTATTAATAAAACTATTTTTATACAATCTGGAATGAAATCACATTAACTTTTATATAACTATATAATTTAATTTATAGAGGTCAAACGTTAGAACAAATAGAGAAGTTTGATGACCCCAGATCTTCTGATGATGAAGATGAAGCGAAGGGATTTGGTGGTCTCAATGGTTTGTACACAAATAAAACTTAATTACAACTTTATTTAGACTCTTACTAATGTATTAAATGTTAATAATTTTATTAATTTGCACAAATTTTATAAAATTCTTAATTTTGTAGATGATTTTGTGTCGGAAGGCCATTTTGGTGGTGGGGTTCTGTCCAAGTCGGATTCAAAGGACGGTGCTAAATCCCACAAAGACTTAATAGAACAGCTGATAGCGGAATCGAAAAAGAGAAAAGCGGAGAAGCAGAAAGAAAAAGAGCAGACACTAGATTTGACAGAGAAGTTAGATAGCGAATGGAAGGACTTGCAGCCAGTTGTGTTCAAACGGCAGAAAGTGGAGGAGGAATCTTTAATAGACAAACTCTTGAGTAAAGCTGAGAAGGGTCAGGATTATGATAAGATGATGAGGGAATTGAGGTTCGAGAAACGTGGAACGGTAAGTGCTTTAACGGAAATGAGTTATTCAGTGGGTTTATTTTGCTATAATCTTCGATAAAGTACATGGAAAATATATATAATGCTTATTTTTGAGTCGACTCTCCATTATACCTAATACATGCGGGATTCGTACTTTAAGATTTTGTTGTGGAGTCCTATCTCCTGATGATGCTTCGGTTGCAGAACGATTTGATGAGTTTGTGATAGTGAATGTGTGTTGTGCTAGTGTATTGTGGTAGCGGAGGTGTAGGTTTGTAGTGCAAATGGTTTCGCGAATGCTGCCTCTATGAAAACAGATAGTCCACTCTACATTAAGCATTATATATATTTTCTATTTACTTTATCTCGGATTATGGGACAATAATTTTATTATAACTTTTGTATTATAAATTACAAGGTAACGCATTATTCTATAAATTATTTGAATAAAAATTATATTTATTTGATTTGATACTACATACTGAAATATTAAAAAATATTTAAACCTGTCAAACCTGACTGGTATAGCGAGTTTGCTTTGCGATTTTGTCGTGGAGTCTATCTCCTGATGCTTCAATTGCGGGGCGAAACGATTGTTGAGTTTGTGATAGTGAATGTGTGTAGTGCTTGTGTATTGTGGTGGCAGTGGTGGAAGTTTGTCCATGTGTTTTTACGAATCCTTCATGTATCCGGTAAGAAAAAAAACGGATAGTCCACTATACATTTAGCACTATATATATTTTCCACTAGCAAAGCCCCGCGGTTTCACCCGCGTCCATACAGATCTCGTGGTAGTGGAAAGTCTACGAAATCGGACTATAGACTTATTTTGTAGATTATTTAATTATAAAAAATGGGTATCATTAGTATTCTTGGAATCAGACTTAACTCACCAAGTGCAGGCCCTGCTATAACGGTAGGTTAGGTTTGTTATGGCATTATTTGATTTCGATTTACATTCTTAAATTCGTTATTCATGAAATATCATTTAATGGGATAAGGATTAATACAGAGATATGAATAAAATGGTTTGATTATTGTCGGCACTTTTACCAACTTTTACAATGTAAAAAAGTAGTTATATTGGCATAACTATAATAGTTAGTCATATGGTATCGCGGACTTTTTTGTGTATATTGATACGTTCTATAATACTGTAGAACATTTTTTTGTTCTATCATCAATAGTTTCCGCAGCGCACGCGATGATAGATGTTTACGACTAAATTTTGACTAAGTTATTACAATTTTATTAGGGATCCCTATTTTTTTTGAAAATGACATATAGCCTATGTTGCTCAGTGAAAAAGCAGCTTTCCAATGGTGAAAGAATTTTTGAAATCAGTCCAGTAGTTTTTGCGTGAAAACGTAACAAACATACATACAAACAAACATACAAACAAGCATACAAATCTTTCCTCTTTATAATATTAGTATAGATTTACTGTATCGCGGAATAAGCAAATTAATTTTATTATTACTTTTGAGTTTGAAATACATAAGTCAAAAAAGTCGTAGTACCGTAGTACGTAGTATACTCCTTTTTTCCATATCCAGCCGTCAGATGGCCTGAAAAGTAAGGAAAAGCAGGACGAAGAAGAGATGAAGAAATTGATAGAGCTAGAAAGACAGAAAAAGTTGCGAATGTTGTCTGAGGAGGAGATGGCAGCGCCAAGAAATATTCCCACCAACAAACATAGGTAAGTGCTTCTTTGAAAAGCTCTACTATACAAATACTTTATGTTATAGGCTATAATATTTTGATCTTGATCGAGATCATTAAAAAACTATGTTAATGGACAAACAATCTTCCAGATCTGCAGATGATCTTGATGATAATTTCGAATTGGACGACAGTAAAGATTTCATGCTGGCGTATGACAAAGATGGTAAACCGTTAGTTCCAGAACACATACTTAAAGACTTTTCAGGTAATTTTGTTCAGTTTATATATATGTATCTTAAATACAATTAAACTCAAACTATTATTCAGTAGATAAAGTATTGTTACAGGGATACGTGGAATCGGATGAAAATACCTGGTGACTCGTTAAAACACTTTATTCAACTTTTTATAACAAACTTACTACTCTAGGTCACTAATAATTCACTTTTATTTTCGCTTGTTTATTCGCTCTTGATCGCTATTCGCAAACTGAATGTCAACGATACGTCGGCTTGTATATCGAACGAATCAATTTCGAGAACATTCGCGAGACCTTGGAAAGATCGTAAACAAGTCTTTTGAAAACATGTTTGACAAACATGCGCAATGTTCCAGAGAATTAGAGAATTTGAACTCTATGACATATAAACTTAAACTCAAAATAATCTTTATTCAAGTAAACTTGTAAGCAAGTGCTTTTGAATCGTCAACATCTACTGCTGGTTCAGAAAGTTGTTCCTATCAAACTGAACGTCGAAGCACGATACGTCTGCTTATATATCGAACGAACCGATTTCGAGAACATTCGATAGCCTTGAAACGATCGTAAACATGTTTACCAATAACATGTTTTGATACACGTCGAATGTTCCAGAGAATTGAACTCTATGACGTTTAGTTTATGAACCGTTTTTGCATGTTCGTAAACTGCCTCGTTCAATTTGAACTTTATGACATGCATTACGAACTCTTATCGCATGTTCGTAACAGTATTTTTATTAAAGTTTTTATTTAACTTGTCGTGTATGTATGCGAAGGTTGAATCTTGCAAGTTAAATTTGACTTGATTTAAATTTGGTCCGATTGAACTGAAATTTCACACACTGGTCTAGTCCGATGACAATGTATGTTTATGATAAGCTTGACCTGATGCTGCCAGGATTGGCTCTAGATGAGGGAACTCCTCAACTGTTAACAGTAGGGATATGAAATTTCGCCGAAACCTTTATAACTTCACTAGTTTTATATTAATGTTTATCAATAGTTTTAACAAGTCAATGATATTTTACAGCAAACAATTAAAATCTAAATACTTAAGGAGTTTGTTACATTTGTCATAATATATATTTCTTTTATTAGAATATACAATCTGATTACTTGTGTATTCCATTTTGAATTATATTTTGGTTTTCTCTATTCACTTCTAAATCAACCAATTATATAATAAATATATAATGTTTGTGCATAAGAATATACATAATTTTAAAAGGATTGGCGATGTATATAATAGACAAAGTAGGAACTGACATAAGCTTGCGGATCCTGCTTTACGCCTTGCGAAAGTAAATAAGACATTTGTGGGTTTGGGTATAAGATTCTATAATAAAATCCCGCAATCGATTTTATCTTTGCCACTACAGCAGTTTAAAAGCGGTGTTAAAGGGAGGCTACTACAGAAAGCCTATTATACTATTGATGATTATATAAATTATAAAAATGCGTAACTACTCCTCTACCATGTACAAGATAGTAATAACCAAATGTAACTAGTTATAAGAATTTTAGTTGAAAAGAGCAACCGCCGAGTTTCTTGCTGTTTCTTCTCGGTAGGAACAGCTTTCCGAACCGGCGGTAGATTTTGACGATTCAAAAGCACTTGTTTACAAGTTTACTTGAATAAAGAATATTTTGAATTTGAATATAGTAAAGTAGCTGTCGATTACATTAGAGTTCGTATCAGTTAAGAGTTGAATTAAAACACCATTCAAGTCCAAAAAAATCAAATCATGTGTATAATTCTTCTCTTTTAAAAAAATAAGATATCTTCAGATTAAAACTACAGTCAATACTAAAGATATAATTGGGTTTTGTTATTTCATTATTTTAGTTCCGAATGCCAGAAAGAAATTTGAAGACGGAGTGTCAGATAGCTCAGAAGATGAAGGGAGTGAATCAGGAGAAGAGAGTGATGATGAATCTGAAAACGAAGATGAGAGTTCTAATGAAAATACTAACAATTCTGTTACCAAAGATAATGAAAATGATAGTTCAGATGATGATAGTACTGACGGAGATATTAAAACACCTGATGTAAAGATAAATGGTAAAATTTCAGAGAGTAAATCTGAAGACAATATTGTTGAAGAAAATAAAAAGATAAAAGAAATTAAAAGTTTAAATTGTGCAAAATCTGAACCAAGTGAAGAAAGCTCATCTGAAGAAGATGAAGCAATAAATATTAGTGATAAAGGGAAAACGAATGTGATTAATTCTTGTATTTTATCGAAACAAGATACAAGTTCAGGTGAAACCTTAGCTAAGGATGAAGAAACTGATGATGAAGTGTTATTAGGTGATGAAAAAGAATTAAGTTCAGCAAAATTTCAGGATTTAAAAGAGTCAGATGAATCAAATGATGAAATGGAAGATTGCAATACAAAAATCGGTTCATTCTTCGATATTAAATCTGAAGAAGGTATGAATTTAAAGGTAAGTTATGTTCTAAGCAATATGTAGTTAAAGTGATATTAAATATTATTTTAATCATTTAGAAGTTGGTTCTAATCCTTACTACTATTATAAATGCAAAATTCCAATCCGCTGAACCAAAATCGATGAAATTTGGCACAATTATTCCTTATACAAACGGGTAACATATAAGCTATAGAAATCCTGTTTATTCAACAGGAATAGGATAACTTTGAAACAGCCACCAATAATAAACATAATAAGTTATTTTATTTAGAATCTGTCATAATTACATATATATTAACGGCCTGGAATCGAGTCCTTTAAGTTAAATCTGTAATTTAAAAGAGGTGGAAGTTTTTATATTACTTGATTTCTGGATTAATTTAAATATTTATAAATCTAATAGCCATTAAAACGTATAATCAAAAATAGTAATACGCGCTATTTACTAAAATAAATAAACTATGCTAAAAACACGGTAAATCTCTCTGAATTCTCGAAATGTTACAGCCGATTGTGAGTATCATGTGAGTATGCGACATGTTGTGCCGACCCCACTTAGAGTGGGAAAGGGCAGGAGAATGATGATGATGATGTTATTACATTGGTATCGATATCATTTACATCAACATCGATCTAATATCGATATTAAGGATAAATGTTATCGATTCATAACTTCAATGGTAAATTGATTAAGTTGACGGTTTATCGTAGTGGTTAGAGCGGGTTAAGCTTTCAAACCTTTGATATTATTTTAAACTAGATGTGCCTGCGGCTTCGCCCGCGTGGAGTTTTAACTATAAAAATTGTATATAGAGACATGCTGTCCCGGACTTTTTTGTTGTATTTTTAGAGATCTATAATTCTCTGCTACATTACTTTAGCGTATCTCTGCTGGTTTACGCAGCGCACGTGACTAAAGCTCCCAGTAAGCAAGTTTTTTAACAACTGCGCGATCTCTTCAACATAATTTACATAATACCGATATGTACTATTTACCTAAACCATCCGGAAGTGTTGCACTCTTTTAGTGAAAACAGTACAAAAATCCGTTCAGTAGATTTTGAGAAATTCGATTACATACAGACAGACAGCTTTATGGGACTTTGTTTTATAATAAGTATAGATGTGCTTCTAGGCTCTTTTTAACCAAATTATAAATACCATTATAGGATAATTTATAGAATTAGGCGTTACTTTGCGGAGATCCATAATACAAAAGTAATAATAAAATTATTTTGCTATAATCCGCGATACAGTAAATAGAAAATATATATAGTGTTTAATGTATAGTGGACTATCAGTATTTTCATATACTTTCTTCACAAACTCAACAATCAAATAGTGAACCTGTGTAGTGCTTGTGTATTGTGGTGGAAGTGGTGGAGGTTTTTGCATGTGTTTTTACGAATCCTGCAGGTATCGGGTATGAAAATACTGATAGTCCACTATACATTAAACACTATATATATATAACAAAATAATTTTATTATTACTTTTGTACCATTATAGGAACTTTAACCGAATAGCCTACATGAGATACAATACTTTTATTTGAATATTTTTTGATTTACAGGAATTATTAACAGACAAAACTCCATCACAACAATCGGCCGCTCTACATAAATTAATTAAAAGTTATGACCCGAGTCTTGCTGAAAATAATAAAGAACTCTTAAGTAGATTATTCGTCCACTTGTTACAGTACACTCATGACTTATTCTCTAATTTCAGCGAAGAAACAGATGTTATAAAGGCATTCTTAATATTCGACAAGATAGTCCCACATTTGTACGATCTAATTCATATTAATAAAGTATCTACGAAAAAATTCATTGTAGAATTATTAAAAGAGAAACACGATAGCTTCATGCGGAATCCTAAAAAAGTGCCAGATTTGAACACTCTAATATTTTTCAAATTGGTATCAATTTTGTATCCAACATCGGACTTCCGGCATCCAGTGACAACGCCATCTATGATTTTCATGTCGCAAATTTTGACTATGTCCAGATTCAGAGACGCGTACGCAGTTTCGCGTGGTCTCTTCATAGTAGCCCTTCTTTTAGAATATACAGTTCTATCAAAGCGATTCGTGCCTTCAGCTTTGAATTTCCTAAGAGGCATATTTTATCTGTGCGCCAACACTTCCGTTTTAAATCCCGTCCAAGTCGTCCCGCCATTCCGTTTGCATAGGGACGTTAAAATTTTGAATTTAGAACGCGATTGCTCCAAAATGGCCGTCGAAAACAAAATGGCGGCGAAGGATTTGCTAACGGAAGATGTAGACGATTCGTTCAGGATACGTTCTTTTATAACATCAGTTATGATGTTGAATGAGTTTTTCGATAATTATAACGAATTTGAGGCGTTGGAAGCGATATTCGAGCCGCACTTGCAAGTTCTTGGTCGGGTGGATTTGAATTTGTATCCAGTGGAAGTAGCGACGAAAGTCACGAAAATAATGCAGTATTTGAAACAGACCCTAGAGGTGAAGACATACACGCAAATGGCTAGAGAGAAAGTGAGGCCGAAAGCTTTGAGGCTGTATGAACCGGATGTACAGGAAGTGTAAGTAAATATTAGAAAATTATTAATAGAATTTGCATTTTATAAGGGAAAGTATGAAAGTTGCGGTTGTTCTAGAAAAAAAAGAAGTGATATGGTATTGACATATAGAGGGGGTGAAAATGATGACCAAAAGGGGGGTTAAATATTGTCACGTACAAGGGTTCGTTGATTTGGATAAAAATACTTTTGACTCGTTAAAAACATTTTATTCAGAAGCAATATAACAGAACTAACTACTTTGCTACGCACGGGTTAAGTGAATGCATGCAAAGCCAATGTGTATTAAGCAGGCAAAATCTACGCACCTTATACATGCAGGACAATCCACCACATGCACCCCAAGGCGCAATTCACCAGCAACAACGCACACAAAAGCAGCACACACACCCACCACCACAATCTCGACGATCGTTTCGCCCCGAAACCGAAGCATCATCAGGAGGATAGGCTCCACGTGGAGCCTATCGTGCGGATTATAGCAAAGTAGTTAGTTCTGTTATATTGCTTGTGATATGGAATTCCGCAAAGTAACGCCTGCTTCTATCAAAACATTTTATTCAGCTTTTCACTATAACATGAGTACTCACAGTCTCTATGCAGTCCGTTGTCCACTAAGAAAGCTGAGGTCACTATTATTTCTCCTATCTTTTTAATTCGTTCTCGATCGGTGTTCGCAAACTGAATTCCAAGGCATAGACCGCTTATATAGTGAACAAATCATTCGAGGATATTATGCTTCTCGATTACTAGCGAGTCGTGGATACGGAACACGATTCGAAAACAACGTGAATTTTCCAGATGATTAACGTGAAACGACTTTGAACTCTATGAGATACACATTACAAACTCTTTGATTCTATAGTAAGAATCCACAATTTACTTTAACTTTACCATTACACCTAAAAAAGGCTAATACAGAAAGCCTAATACAGAAAGCCTATTATATTTTTGAGGATTACCTAGACGATAAGCGTGGATATAGCTACTCTTCAACCCTATACAAGACATTAATAAATATATGTATATAGTCATAAGAATTATTGTTTGAAAAGAGCAACCGCCGAGTTTCTTGCTGGCTCTTCTCGGTAGGAACAGCTTTCCGAACCAGCAGTAAAGTTGACGATTCAAAAGCACTTGTTTACAAGTTTACTTGAATAAAGAATATTTTGAATTTGTGCATGTTCGTTACGTTATTATACATACGATCGTACGTATCAGCGATTCGCTTCACTACAATATAAGTACTTACAGTCTCTATGGAGTCCGTTGTCCATTAAGAAAGCCGAGGTCACTATTATTTCACTTTTATTTTCGCTTTCTTATTCGCTCTTCATCACTATTCCGAAACTGATCGTCTAGGCTTACGATACGTTCGCTTATATACCGAACGAACAGATTTCGAGAATGTTCGCGACCGTTCGCGAGTACTAGCGGCGATACCAAACACGATTCGTAAACAAAGTGAATTTTCCTTAGAATTAGTGTTAAGTTAATATGAACTTTACGATATATGCATTACAAACTCTTTTCGCATGTTCGTAACAATATGAATAATTTATCCCACTCTAAGCGGGAACATGTCATAAACAGCTCTCAGCACAACATGTCATAAACATGCTGTCACATGATTTGGCTATGTATTTTACGACCAGCCGCCTGCCTGACGTCAACTTACCTTAGTCGTATTTTACGATCCCTCGGTAAAAAGAGGGTGGTCTATTCTAATCAGCCAGATACCACACGGCATCTGATCTCTCATTTATTCTATTATTTTATTTCTATTTTATTTTATCAAGGAATGACTGTTAACGTAACTTTGTATAATTTATAGAATTAGGCGTTACTTTACAGTGATTCATAATACGAAAGTAATAATAGGTGATATTATTTACATTCCGCGATAAAGTAAATATATAATGCTAAATGTAGGGACATAGGTGCACGTTGGAGTCTATCTCCTAATGATGCTTCGGTTGCGGGGTGAAACGATTGTTGAGTTTGTGATGGTGAACGTGTGTAGTGCTTGTATATTGTGGTGTCGATGGTGGAGGTTAGTGCAATTGTTTTCATGAATCCCGCATGTATCGGGTATGACAACGGATAGTCCACTCTACTACTATTACTTTTGTATTTCGCCAAATTTTCAATATAGCCAGCGTAACACTAAGCGTGGGATATATATTATGAATAGATTCACTGGCAGCAAGAGTTCGAAGTTGTCAAGGGATGCTGCAGAAAGAGCGCGTCTGCAGAACAAATACAAGAAAGAGATGAAGGGAGCCAAGCGGGAGATAAGAAGAGACAATGCGTATATAGCGTCCGTGAAGATACGGCAGAAGATTCAGAGGTATGGAAAATTATTTACTTTTATACGCTTACTAGCAAAGCCCCGCGGTTTCACCCGCGTCCATACAGATCTCGTGGTAGTGGAAAGTCTACGAAATCGGACTCTAGATTTATTTTGTAGATTATTTAATTATAAAAAATGGGTATCATTAGTATTCTTGGAATAAGACTTAACTCACCAAGTGCAGGCCCTGCTATAACGGTAGGTTAGGTTTGTTATGGCATTATTTGATTTCGATTTACATTCTTAAATTCGTAAAATCTTTTGATTGGGATGTCGAATTTTAATAATTTAAAAAGTATTTTACAGGTATTGAAACAGTTATTCATAAAATATCATTTAATGGGATAAGGATTAATACAGAGATATGAATAAAATGGTTTGATTATTGTCGGCACTTTTACCAACTTTTACAATGTGAAAAAGTAGTTATATTGGCATAACTATAATACTTAGACATATGGTATCGCGGACTTTTTTGTGGATATTGATACGTTCTATAATACTGTAGAACATTTTTTTGTTCTATCATCAATAGTTTCCGCAGCGCACGCGATGATAGATGTTGACGACTAAATTTTTACCAAGTTATTACAATTTTATTAGGGATCCCTATATTTTTTGAAAATGACATATACCCTCTGTTGCTCAGTGAATAAGCAGCTTTCCAATGGTGAAAGAATTTTTGAAATCGGTCCAGTAGTTTTTGTGTGAAAACGTAACAAACATACATACAAACAAACATACAAATCTTTCCTCTTTATAATATTAGTATAGATTTTGACTATCGTGTGTTCGTTTTTAATCGGCACGATCATCGTGCAAATGTCGAGATCATCATAGAGTCAATCTATATTTATACTCTATACTAATATATAACGCCGTGTGGTATCCGGCTGCATAGAATAGACCACCCTCATTTCTTACCGAGGTGTCGTAAGAGGCGACTAAGGTATGTGCCGTGTGGTATCCGGCTGCATAGAATAGACCACCCTCATTTCTTACCGAGTTGTCGTAAGAGGCGACTAAGGTAAATGCCGTGTGGTATCCGGCTGCATAGAATAGACCACCCTCATTTCTTACCGAGGTGTCGTACGATGCGACTAAGGTAAATGCCGTGTGGTATCCGGCTGCATAGAATAGACCACCCTCATTTCTTACCGAGGTGTCGTAAGAGGCGACTAAGGTATGTGCCGTGTGGTATCCGGCTGCATAGAATAGACCACCCTCATTTCTTACCGAGGTGTCGTAAGAGGCGACTAAGGTATGTGCCATGTGGTATCCGGCTACATAGAATAGACCACCCTCATTTCTTACCGAGTTGTCGTAAGAGGCGACTAAGGTAAATGCCGTGTGGTATCCGGCTGCATAGAATGGACCACCCTCATTTCTTACCGAGGTGTCGTAAGAGGCGACTAAGGTAAATGCCGTGTGGTATCCGGCTGCATAGAATAGACCACCCTCATTTCTTACCGAGTTGTCGTAAGAGGCGACTAAGGTAAATGCCGTGTGGTATCCGGCTGCATAGAATGGACCACCCTCATTTCTTACCGAGTTGTCGTAAGAGGCGACTAAGGTATGTGCCGTGTGGTATCCGGCTGCATAGAATAGACCACCCTCATTTCTTACCGAGTTGTCGTAAGAGGCGACTAAGGTATGTGCCGTGTGGTATCCGGCTACATAGAATAGACCACCCTCATTTCTTACCGAGTTGTCGTAAGAGGCGACTAAGGTAAATGCCGTGTGGTATCCGGCTGCATAGAATAGACCACCCTCATTTCTTACCGAGGTGTCGTAAGAGGCGACTAAGGTAAATGCCGTGTGGTATCCGGCTGCATAGAATAGACCACCCTCATTTCTTACCGAGTTGTCGTAAGAGGCGACTAAGGTAAATGCCGTGTGGTATCCGGCTGCATAGAATGGACCACCCTCATTTCTTACCGAGTTGTCGTAAGAGGCGACTAAGGTATGTGCCGTGTGGTATCCGGCTGCATAGAATAGACCACCCTCATTTCTTACCGAGGTGTCGTAAGAGGCGACTAAGGTATGTGCCGTGTGGTATCCGGCTGCATAGAATAGACCACCCTCATTTCTTACCGAGGTGTCGTAAGAGGCGACTAAGGTATGTGCCGTGTGGTATCCGGCTGCATAGAATAGACCACCCTCATTTCTTACCGAGGTGTCGTAAGAGGCGACTAAGGTATGTGCCGTGTGGTATCCGGCTGCATAGAATAGACCACCCTCATTTCTTACCGAGGTGTCGTAAGAGGCGACTAAGGTATGTGCCGTGTGGTATCCGGCTGCATAGAATAGACCACCCTCATTTCTTACCGAGTTGTCGTAAGAGGCGACTAAGGTATGTGCCGTGTGGTATCCGGCTGCATAGAATAGACCACCCTCATTTCTTACCGAGTTGTCGTAAGAGGCGACTAAGGTAAATGCCGTGTGGTATCCGGCTGCATAGAATGGACCACCCTCATTTCTTACCGAGTTGTCGTAAGAGGCGACTAAGGTAAATGCCGTGTGGTATCCGGCTGCATAGAATGGACCACCCTCATTTCTTACCGAGGTGTCGTAAGAGGCGACTAAGGTAAATGCCGTGTGGTATCCGGCTGCATAGAATAGACCACCCTCAGTTCTTACCGAGTTGTCGTAAGAGGCGACTAAGGTAAATGCCGTGTGGTATCCGGCTGCATAGAATAGACCACCCTCATTTCTTACCGAGGTTACGTAAAAGGCGATCAAGATAAGTTGACTACAGACAGGCGGCCGGTCGTAAAATACGTAGCCAAATCATATGACAACATGTTTGTAACATGTTCTGCCGACCCCACTTAGAGTGGGATAAAGGCAGGAGAATGATGACTCTATACTAATATATAAAGCTGAAGAGGTTGTTTGTTTGTTTGCGCTAATCTCAGGAAATAATGGACAAATTTGAAAAATTATTTTGAGTGTAAGATAGTCCATTTATAGAGGAAGGGTATAGACTATATAACATCACGCTAAGATGAATAGAAGACAATAAAAAATATTGTCGAAATCATTTTCATATCAATATGATACATACGATCATACGTATCAGCGATTCGCTATGATGCGTTACCGAAAACCGACAATTTCCGGGTTATTGGCGATCATAGAGTACATCCAAGTATGCTCTACACGATCGTGCTAACGCTTGATCGTTTGTAATCGCCGATTATGAAGGGATATGTTAGTTTCACCTGACTAGAGCTGTGATAGCCCAGCGGTGAGACCGTGCGACTCTTTGAAGGGGAACACGAGTTCAAGCCCGGGCAGCCACCAATGAGTTTTTCTATTAAAACTCATGTGTCTAATTGATAATTGCAATTTATCACACGCTTTTCGGTGAAGGAAAACATCGTGAGAAAACCTGCATATCTCTAGAGAATTCTGTTGATATGTGTAACCTACCAATCCGCATTGGAGCAGCAATAGTCTTAGCTCCAATCCTTTTCTCTAGAAACGGAGAGAGGAGGCCCTATTCCCAGCAGTGGGATTTTAACAGGCCGCTACTTTACTACCTGGCTATGTAACACTTGACGTGACTCCTTTGAACTAAATTTTGAACTTCTTTGAGCGTACAGATTTAATTCTAACTTTGTACACTTATCAAGTGTATTAACCGGTGAAAATACAATAAAATACATGACTTGGAACAAAACACATGCGGACTTTTTTAAAACAGTCTCAGTAAAAAGTGAAGAAATAGATTTTAAGAAAACTAGAAAAAAACACTTCTCAACTATCTCTTGTTTTGTTCCCTAAGGAAAGAGAGGATTTTTGTATCCTATATGTTAAAGTAACAGCCTGTTACTATGCCCACTGCTGGGCTAAGGCCTACTCTCTCCGTTATTGGAGAGAAGGATTGAAGCTAAGACCTACCACGCTGCTCCAATGCGGATTGGTAGGTTACACATATCCCCAGAATTCTCTAGAGATATGCAGGTTTCCTCACGATATTTTCCTTCACCGAAAAGCGTGTGATTCATGGCAATCATCAATTAGACACATGAGTTTTAATAGAAAAACTCATTGCTGCCTGTCCGGGGGGTTTGAATCTGTGATATCTTCGAAGGAATCACACGATCCCACCCACTGGGCTATCACAGCTTGTCAACATTTACTAGTAACATATTTATTCAAAATTCCTCCAACGTATTAGCCGTAAAACCGTAACAGACAGACAGATAAACTGTAGTCTAATTTAATGTTTTTATACTTTTCTATTCCAGCGACAACATAAGGAAAGAAAAGGTGAAACAAATCTATAAGGACGCGTCGATACAACAAGGCGAGTTGAATAAATTGAAACGCTCAAAGTGATTTTGTAATACTATTGTAAATATAATAATTGACAACATAAAATGTCGTAGTTTTATTTATAAAAATAGCCTTACAAAATATTAAAAAATATATATCAACGAAATTATACAAAATTTATTCGAGACACTTATATAATATAGTAGGCGGCAATAAATAATGCACATCGAGGCTTAGAGAGAGAAATCTAGATTCTGATTCATAGAGCATTGTCTCTGTCGCACAGACTGGCGAAACGTCACATACTAACTGAGTGACAGACCTCCCGGCGATGCTTCTGCGCTCGCCCCATTTCTCCCGGTGTCGCTTTAAAAGCCACTTTCGCTAACAGCATATTGTCATTTACGGAAAAAAAAGAATGATCCAAAGATTTTTTTGCGTTGAATCGCCAAACTAGTTTTTTGTGCAAAATATAAGCAACTCTCAAAAGAACCTTAAGACGGTTGCAGATCAAAAACTAAGCTAAGTTTTTTTTTCATACTTGTGTGCAGACTGCAAACTATGTTACTAACATACATACATATTAAGCAACATGAGTTAACTAAAATCTAAAACTATTTGAAACTTGTAACTATATATCTTGGAGTACAGTTCAGATATTTTATTCCTACTTTTTTAACTACAATGGATGTCTTCTTGAATATTTATATTCTTGTATATATGTATATAATCTATAAAAAATAGTAGTAGTTTGCATGATTATCATGAATCGATTTCATTTTCAAAAATTCAATCTGACATTTTAAAGATATAGTATTGTTACGTACAGGGGTTTGTGGATTTGGATGAAAACTGACTCGTTAAAAACACTTGAATTCAACTTTTCACTACAAACTTTGTACTTAGTCTCAATACAGTCCTTTGTCCAATAAAAATGCCGAGGTCACTATTATTTCACTGTTATTTTCGCTTGTTTATTCGCTCTTGAACGCTATTCGCAAACTGAATGTCGAGGCGACAATACGTCTACTTATATTCGGACGAACCGATGTTCGCGAATGTTCGCGAGATCGTAAACAAACTTTGTAAACGATTTTATCTGTAAACACGCTGAATGTTCCAGAGAATAAGCGTCAAGCGAATTTGAACCCTATGACGTGTAATTTACGAACCCTTTTTACACGTTCGTAAACTCTCCCCGTCCAATTCGAATTCTATGACAAACTCATTACGAACTCTTTTCGCATGTTTGTAACAATGTAGAAAAGTAAAAAGAAAATTAAAATAAATCAATTTACTAATTATCATTATCTAATAATGATAAATAGATATAAATAGATAGATAGATAAATAGATGTTAAATAGATATAAAAAAAGGTTACCAGGCCGGATACTTAAACAAAACATCATGTCACTCAATACATATTAGTTAATTCGCAGTTTATTAGTTATTGAATATTCTAAAAATAGCAGACGGAATTGACAAAAAAAACTCGCTAAACGACTTAACTTTACTAACAAAACAAATACAAATTGAGTTCCTGTTATCAATCCAGAGATAATGAACTAAAGCGAATTACTTTTCCTTGCAAGCAATATAACAGAACTAACTACTTTGCTACAATCCGCACGGGTTAAGTGAATGCATGCAAAGTCAATGTGTATGAAGCAGGCAAAATCTACGCACCTTATACATGCAGGACCAGCCACCACATGCACCCCAAGGCGCAATTCACCAGCAACAACGAACACAAAAGCAGCACACACACCCACCACCACAATCTCGACGATCGTTTCGCCCCGAAACCGAAGCATCATCAGAATCATCCTCCAGAATCATCTAAGAATCATCCTCCTGATGATGCTTCGGTTTCGGGGCGAAACGATCGTCGAGATTGTGGTGGTGGGTGTGTGTGCTGCTTTTGTGTTCGTTGTTGCTGGTGAATTGCGCCTTGGGGTGCATGTGGTGTCTGGTACTGCATGTATAAGGTGCGTAGATTTTGCCTGCTTCATACACATTGGCTTTGCATGCATTCACTTAACCCGTGCGGATTATAGCAAAGTAGTTAGTTCTGTTATATTGCTTGTAATATGGAATTCCGCAAAGTAACGCCTGCTTCTATAAATACTTTTCCTTGTCTAATTCCCGTTCTATGTCCCCTGGAAATTCATCCACTACAAATTTTTGAAAAGTTGGTATTTCTCTTTGAGACCCACCTTTTAATTATAAAGAACTCTTTCTTTTCGCCTAGGCATATCGTCAAATATGGCATTTTTGAAATTTTTTATCGTTGATAGCAGACTCCTTTCATATTTTGTATGCGGCTTATTTTATTTCGTTTGTTTTCTGAAGAAAAAGTAACTTTTTCATTCTCCAAGCTCGGGCTGTAATCGATGTTTTTGTGATATTTTTTTATTATTTTGATATTCGCAACATTAACTCACAGTCACATGATATCAATCAAATAAAATTTTAACAGGTGCTATAACGTTCCGTTCCACAATTTATATCTTTTTTTCTTTTTCTCACATTTACAGATTTATATATAACAATAACCTTCAAAACTCTAATAACCTTTTTATAAAACAACGGGGAGACGAAATGATCACAAATAAACACTAAAACAAAATTTAATTTTCAATAACCGGAACGTAAAGTCACGATTTAATGAATGCTATCCGACTGAATTAAAAAGATCGTGACTCAATTCAATTGTAAAGTATCTGGGTTCGAATAATAAAAGTCGATTAATACTCATACCGGTGATTTCATCTAAATTTTCCCATTTTCACAAGATAGTTTTTACAATCAATAGCTCTCTTTTTAACCGTGGGATTTTCTTCGAAAGTCTATTTGTAAGTTTACTTTAGAAATTCATTCTTATGACTCTTTGAGAGACATACGTTCTTGCCGGTTTTCCTTGATTAATTACAATATTTAAAACGTGACCTGCATGATGTGTTAATATTAGCTAATAGAATTGGACTTATTTGTAACTTAATATTACATCACCGTTGTGCATATTCTTTTTTGAACAATATCTTCAAACTGGTATGCAAATTTTGTTTTACGTTTGCTTCGTAGTTCGTTTATTAATTAATTTGAATTAATTATCTATCATTTTCTGATAAGATTAGGAATTAAGCAATTGACAGTTCTAATCAATCGTTCGAGAGTCATAAACTCGTAATAATTACAAAGTTTGTGCTTGCTCTATAAGTATCTCTTTCTAAATATGGATAGTGTTCAGGACTATTTTGAGATGTCGGGGTAAATTAGATACCAATTTAACCAATAAAGAATTACTGTTAATATTATTTAATACTTTTATACATCGAAATACATTTTGATGCCACTTTTTATATTTATTTAAAATATTGTTTTATAAACTAAACATAAACATAACTAAACATAAACTAAACATATAAAACTAACTACAGTTTATATGTTTTTAAAAGTGAATATAACAACAACATAGATATATTTGGTAATTTAAAATAATAATTTTTGAAATATGTTTTAAGTTATTATAAATTAATGATTAAAACTATTGACATAATTAGCTGAATTATTTGAAATGTACTGTATGCGCTAATATGAATGTAATCATATTTGCACTTTTACTTTAGAGAGTAGGGCGAAGAAATGATATGTAATTATCAATAACTATGGTGTTGTATTGGTATCCTATGGTAATGTGTTGTTGATTACCCCTAATTAAATATTACCATATATCACGGCTATATTTGTTTAAGGTAGATGTACATATTTATGGTCTTCCCAAGGTCTCGCAAACCTCTGTATGCAACTGTTCTCTCAATTTCCTCTTAAATTATGCTTCATTTTAAAAAGCCATTCTTGTCTCAATTTAAATTTTATGACAGAGTCATCATTACATGAATAGTTGTAGAAAGAAATAAAATATTTTTAATAAGCAAGTTGTAGCCTGTTGCTATCTCACAAATGCATCTATACTTTTTGGATAGAAAAATGAAGAGTAGACCTACCTTGCTACCATGTAGATCTGCAATATATAGATTTCTTAAAAAGTTTTCCATTATTTATCTTCTCTTTCGTTCCTACTTAATTGTAAAGAGAAAATAAATTATAAATATCCTAAATTAGAAAAATCCATTTGTCTCAACTAGGGTTTTAACCCATGGACCTTTGGTTAGTGTTACAGTCTGTTAAAGTTTAGCTATCACAGTTTTGACCCAAATTAGTTCAATTCTGGTATTGTTGTCAAAACCTGATCTTATTTTGGTTAACTTACCGTTTAAATAGGTGTTTATATATGTGTCCATATATTTTACATCCATCCATAAAAAACCCATTAACGTTTACTACTAGGTAATAAAAAGTATAATTTTAGATATGTTTTGTTCTAGAATATGATATAAGTGTGATATCATTCTTACTTAACAAAAAATATATGATAATGACATGTGATAAGAGACTCTTATATAATTGTTTAAAAGATATTAGGATAACTTTAATAGTGAACATTATGCTGGCAGCTTAGTGATTAATAGGCATGAGCCTTTTCAAAGGTTAACAGGTTCAAATTTTTTTGAATATGCTCAATTAAATTGTGTGCTATATAAAAGAAAATTATTTGTTTTGTATCTCATGAGAATGACTGGGTCATGTTCGGTAACCTACAAATCCACACTTGAGTAGCATCATGGGTCAATGCTTCATCTCCCTATCTACAATTACATACCAACATAATTCATTGTTTAATAATCCTTTACTTATCTCTTTATATCCTTATCTATTTTGGGATGTCATATTGATAAGGTGGGATAGTTTTTTGCTCAGAATATTTGAACTTAAGGATTCTGTTGCTGTTAACTTTGAATAGGTTCTTGCTGGTTCTTCTCAGTTGATGACAACTTTGATGTGATAATGAATTTCTTCTGGAAATTAATTCTAAATTTTCCGCTACACAAAATTCATTTGACATTTGAATTAAATAGTGAATGATAATATAACTGGCTACAGTTGGTCTTTGAGGCTTATATATCAATTCTTAGTTTTAAAGTGACCTAATTCGAAAATTATGCTTAATTGAGTTTAATAATATTTAATTCATTCTGTGGAGGAGTGGATATTTTTAATGACACTTTACAAAATAAAAAGACTAAGATTGTTAAGAAGAGATTAATGAGATGCGATCGATATCATCTTAGTATTTAATTTAATTTAAACTGTTTTTATCTTTTCTTTCTTTGTTTCGTTAACGGGAAATATTATTGGTTTTTTTACATATTAACTTCTTATGTTTGAATTTTTTATGTAATTTTTTTTATGTATATAGTGTTTAATAATTTTTTGGTGCATGCTATGTTATCTTCATAAGTTGTACATGTTAAAATATTTTTTTTGTTTCAACGACAACATCTGGATGACCAAATAAATAAATGAATAAAAAAATAAAAGAAATAAATTAATAAAAGAAAGAAATAAATAAAAGAAATAAATAAATAAATTGTAATCCTTGTTTCAATAACATCTATGACATAACACTATGAACTATAAAAAAAACTTGTGTTTTCTTGTTTTTACAAGTTATGGATCTCTAACACTCACGAGTTTTGTAGGCGCTACGTTACGCTTTATTACAATTTGCCACAAAACAAATTTTTTTGAGTTAGGTCACTTTAATACTAGGCGTGCGATAAGTATTTAATAATGTATTTAAAATTATATACATTAGCCGTGCGGTATCTGGCAGAATAGAATAGACCACCCTCATTTCTTACCGCGGTGTCGTAAAATGCGACTAAGGTAAGTCGACCCGCCGTGTGGTATCCGGCTGAGTACAGTAGACTACCCTCATTTCTTACCGAGGTGTCGTAAAAGGCAACTAAGGTAAGTTGACGTAAAGCAGGCGGCCGGTCGTAAAATACCTAGCCAAATCATTTTACAATATGCTTTAAACATGTTGTGCCGACCCCACTTAAGAGTGGGATAAGGGCAGGAGTATGAATGAATGAATGAAAGTCACCCATAACCAAAACTGTTTGTTATTAGTTTTACATGTTTTTTTTTCCCATCAGGGATTTAATGATGGCAAATTGGGCGGCAGTAGGTTCCATCATCCTACCCAATGCTGGAGGTTGGGTTAATGGATTATTCTTTGCTGGGCAAATCAGGAAGGATAACGAGAAGTCGTGGTATGATGGGTTGAAGAAGCCTTCCTGGACCCCCCCTAAGTGGGTGTTCGGACCCGCCTGGACGGTTCTGTACAGTGGAATGGGATACGCTTCATATTTGGTATATGAAGAATGTGGTGGATTCACTGGTATGGATATAATTATTAGTAAAGTAGCGGCCTGTTACAATCCCACTGCTGGGAATAGGCCTCCTCTCTCCGTTTCTGGAGAGAAGGGTTGGAGCTAAGACCTACCACGCTGCTCCAATGTGGATTGGTAGGATACACATATCTCCAGAATTCTCTAGAGATATGCAGGTTTCCTCACGATGTTTTTCTTCACCGAAAAGCGTGTGATAAATTGCAATTATCAATTAGACACATGAGTTTGAATAGAAAAACTCATTGGTGCCTGCCCGGGTTTGAACTCGTGTTCCCCTCGTAATAGTCACACGGTCTCACCGCTGGGCTATCACAGCAAATATATAATAATATATATTTGTAAATATATAATTATTAATCGTCTTTTAATTAAATTATTTTAAAAACTACCGCCGTGTGGTATCCGGCTGAGTAGAATAGACAACCGTCATTTCTTACCGAGGCGTCGTAAAAGGCGACTAAGGTAAGATGACGTCAGGCAGCCGGCCCGTCGTAAAGAACCTAGCTAAATTTGACAATATGCTTCGAACATGTTGTGCCGACCCCACTTAAGAGTGGGATAAGGGCAGGGGAATGAATGATGTATATTTTAAAAACTAATGACTGTTAAGTTTTCTGATTCTGTTCAGCTAGAGCACCATGACAAAACAAATTTTTCATCTTGATCTGACTGGTTCAAGTATGCCGTGTGGTATCCAGCTGAATAGAATAGACCACCCCCATTTCTTACCGAGGTGTCGTAAAAGGCGACTAAGGTAATTTGACGTCAGGCAGGCGGCGGGCCGTAAAATACGTTGCCAAATCATGTGACAACATGTTTGTAGCATGTTGTAACACAAGCACAAAGCGATTTTGCCGCGGAGTCTATCTCCTGATGATGCTTCGGTTGCGGGGCGAAACGATAGTTGAGTTTGTGATAGCGAACGTGTGTAGTGCTTGTGTATTGTGCAAGTGTTTTTACGAATCCTGCATGTATCGGGTATCAAAAAAAACGGATAGTCCACTATACATTTGGCATTATATATGTTTTCTATATAAAATAATTTTATTATTACTTTTGTATTATGGATCTCCGCAGAGTAACGCCTAATTCTATAAATTAATTTCATCACATTTTGAGAAAATCAATCACATACACATGGACAGGTTTTTGGGACTTTTTTATCATAAGTAGATCAATAGAGTCAACTATAGAACTATATATCTAATATTTTTTTGCATTTATTCATAATTCCAGAAGAGGCAGTTCTACCATTAACTCTATATGGGACTCAGCTTCTACTGAACTGGGCCTGGACTCCCATCTTCTTCGGCCTTAAAGACTTTAAATTGGTAAGTAATAACAATCTAGAACATTAATTAAAACCTGTGTTTATTTTTATAAATTTCTCTAAGAAATAAACTTAAAATGTTATCACTATGACTATGGACATGAATGTCAGGAAAAGTTTTATTTCCAAGGATTTCCAAACCACAAGATCTTGTTCTGGTTGTCTCTATGACCTACATAAAGGTAGAAACCTTGAGTTTTCTTACTAGTAGACTAAACTAGTACTAAACTAGTTAAGTACTAGTTTTCTTACTAGTAGACTAAACTAGTTAAGTACTAGTTTTCTTACTAGTAGACTAAACTAGTACTAAACTGCTTAAGTACTAGTTTTCTTACTAGTAGACTAAACTAGTTAAGTACTAGTTTTCTTACTAGTACTTAACTAGTTTAGTACTAGTTTAGTCTAACCGTTTTAACTAGGGTCAAAGTTGGCCAAAAAAGATCCTGAGCTTTCTTCAGAGGTTTATGGTAACTTTAAAATTCATGTTTATAAAGTCCAAAATTTAAGAAATGATTTCGCTTTTGCACTTGTGATTTTTAGCGCCAAGATAAATTCCTATCGTCGTTTTAGAGATAATCTTTCCAGCCATTGTATCTCAAGTGCTCGCTGAGTAAGCACTCGATGCTAGTGCACTTGGCCTTGCGAGTGTTATCTATTGCCAACTAAAGATCAGTTAAACGGCTAACGGCTGCTTTTATTGCACTCAATTTTGAGTCAATGTCAATGTGTTTTATTTGGTCTTTTATAATCATGAAAAAACACCTTATGGGTCTCGCCGTCCTATGGGGAAAGGCGACGGATATCTCGGACTCTTAACGATTAAAACGAGTTGAGTGGTCCACCATGCTGCTGGTGGTGAGGCCAGGGTAACGTTTTACACATTGATCCCCCCTCTATTCCACCAGCAGCAACTCTGAACCCCAGAGTGCGCCACTTCTGGGCCGGGGTCTTTCTAAAAATAAAAGTTTGCAGTGTAACTGCCTTTAGCTCTTTAGATTCGCCTAGATTTAGATTTTGCCTTTTCCTTAAGTATGAGTAGAAGAAGTGCCCCCTCCCTCCGCTAATCGATGCATCGAGAGCATCAGATGCATATTTATATATATATATATATATATATATATATATATATATATATATATATATATATATATATAAATATATAAAGCTGAAGAGTTTGTTTGTTTGAACGCGCTAATCTCAGGAACTACTAAACCGATTTAAAAAATTCTTTGACTGTAAGATAGACCATTTACCGCCGAAGGCTATAGACTATATAACATCACGCTAAGAATAGAAGAGGAGCAGCAAAAAAAAATATTGCGCAAAATGACAAAATTCAAAGTTTTCCTGATGACAATGCATGTTTATGATAAGCATGACGCTCCTGCAAGGATTGGCTCCAAACTAGGACTAGATCTCAACAGATAGCAGTAGGGACATGAAATTTTGTGACAAGCTGTTTCAACTTGAATTGTTTCTTTTACTTAAGTCCGGGTGAAGCGGGCTGGGTATGCCACGTAATTATACAAAATTAAAAAGTAACTATCCACTTTTGAAACAGGCATTCATTGAAATCTCGGTCCTGAGTGGTGCTGCCGTGGCCACCACAATCAGCTTCCTGAATGTTAACAAGAATGCCGCCGCCCTGATGGTACCGTACCTCGCGTGGTTGGGTTATGCCAGTTCTATCGCGTATTACGTGTGGAAGAACAACCCCAAGGTCGAAGACAAGAAGCAGTAAATGTAATGGTAAGTTGGCACAAACTTTAGCCAAACATTGGACAAAGCTCGTCGAAGAGGTGGTATCCACTGATAATAACCTATGCCAGTTCCAACGCGTATTACGTGGTAAAAAACAACCCCAAAGCTGAAGACAAGAAGCAGTAAATGTAATGGTAAGTTGGCACAAACTTTGGCCAAACATTGAACAAAGCTCGTGGACGATGTGGTCTCCAGTGACAATGGCCTACGTCAGTTCCATCGCGTACTTCGTGTGTAAGAACAACCCCAAAGCTGAAGACAAGAAGCAGTAAATGTAACGGTAAGTTGGCACAAACTTTGGCCAAACATTGAACAAAGCTCGTGGACGATGTGGTCTCCAGTGACAATGGCCTACGTCAGTTCCATCGCGTACTACGTGTGTAAGAACAACCCCAAAGCTGAAGACAAGAAGCAGTAAATGTAATGGTAAGTTGGCACAAACTTTGGCCAAACGTTGAACAGGGCTCGTGGACGATGTGGTATCAGTAACAATGGCCTACGCCAGTTCCATCGCGTACTACGTGTGCAAGAACAACCCCAAAGCTGAACACAAGAAGCAGTAAATGTAACGGTAAGTTGGCACAAACTTTGGCCAAACGTTGAATAAAGCTCGTGGACGATGTGGTATCAGTAACAATGGCCTACGCCAGTTCCATCGCGTACTACGTGTGCAAGAACAACCCCAAAGCTGAACACAAGAAGCAGTAAATGTAACGGTAAGTTGGCACAAACTTTGGCCAAACGTTGAACAAAGCTCCTGAACGATGTGGTATCAGTAACAATAGCCTACGCCAGTTCCATCGAGTACTACGTGTGCAAGAACAACCCCAAAGCTGAACACGAGAAGCAGTAAATGTAACGATAAGTTGGCACAAACTTTGGCCAAACATTGAACAAAGCTCGTGGACGATGTGGTCTCCAGTGACAATGGCCTACGTCAGTTCCATCGCGTACTTCGTGTGTAAGAACAACCCCAAAGCTGAAGACAAGAAGCAGTAAATGTAACGCTAAGTTGGCACAAACTTTGCCCAAACATTGAACAAAGCTCGTGGACGATGTGGTCTCTAGTGACAATGGCCTACGTCAGTTCCATCGCGTACTACGTGTGTAAGAACAACCCCAAAGCTGAAGACAAGAAGCAGTAAATGTAACGGTAAGTTGGCACAAACTTTGGCCAAACGTTGAACAAAGCTTGTGGACGATGTGGTCTCCAGTGACAATGGCCTACGTCAGTTTCATCGCGTACTACGTGTGTAAGAACAACCCCAAAGCTGAAGACAAGAAGCAGTAAATGTAACGGTAAGTTGGCACAAACTTTGGCCAAACATTGAACAAAGCTCGTGAACGATGTGGTCTCCAGTGACAATGGCCTACGTCAGTTCCATCGCGTACTACGTGTGTAATAACAACCCCAAAGCTGAAGACAAGAAGCAGTAAATGTAACGCTAAGTTGGCACAAACTTTAGCCAAACATTGGACAAAGGTCGTCGACAATGTGGTATCCACTGATAATAACCTATGCCAGTTCCAACGCGTATTACGTGGTAAAGAACAACCCCAAAGCTGAAGACAAGAAGCAGTAAATGTAATGGTAAGTTGGCACAAACTTTGGCCAAACGTTGAACAGGGCTCGTGGACGATGTGGTATCAGTAACAATGGCCTACGCCAGTTCCATCGCGTACTACGTGTGCAAAAACAACCCCAAAGCTGAACACAAGAAGCAGTAAATGTAACGGTAAGTTGGCACAAACTTTGGGCAAACGTTGAACAAAGCTCGTGGACGATGTGGTATCAGTAACAATGGCCTACGCCAGTTCCATCGCGTACTACGTGTGCAAGAACAACCCCAAAGCTGAACACAAGAAGCAGTAAATGTAACGGTAAGTTGGCACAAACTTTGGCCAAACGTTGAATAAAGCTCGTGGACGATGTGGTATCAGTAACAATGGCCTACGCCAGTTCCATCGCGTACTACGTGTGCAAGAACAACCCCAAAGCTGAACACAAGAAGCAGTAAATGTAACGATAAGTTGGCATAATCTTTGGCCAAACATTGAACAAAGCTCGTGGACAATGTGGTCTCCAGTGACAATGGCCTACGTCAGTTCCATCGCGTACTTCGTGTGTAAGAACAACCCCAAAGCTGAAGACAAGAAGCAGTAAATGTAACGGTAAGTTGGCACAAACTTTGGCCAAACATTGAACAAAGCTCGTGGACGATGTAGTATCCAATGACATTGGCCTACGTCAGTTCCATCGCGGACTACGTGTGCAAGAACAACCCCAAAGCTGAAGACAAGAAGCAGTAAATGTAACGGTAAGTTGGCACAAACTTTGGCCAAACTTTGAACAAAGCTTGAAGAAATAAAGGACTTTTAGTAGAGAAGAGGAATTCACGTCGTCGACAATCTGGTATCCTGTGACTTCAAAGCTAAAGGCAAGAAACAGTAAATTCAATGTTAAGTTTGTAAAAAGATAACGTTCAAGCAGCTAAAATAACCAATTAGCCCGGAAAGGTCAACTATATGGGCTATAGTTTTCCAAGCCGACCTAGCATAAACTATATTCAGATTATTCTTTATTTTTGGCATTTTCAAGCTTTTTCGTCTTGCTAAATACTAATAAAGCTACTACTGATTCTCAAGCGTGCTCTCATCAAGAAGAACCAGCTCGAAAATTAGGTGTTCACACTTTTCAAAAATAATTGTATAAATAATATACGGTGGTACCGACATTAATTTTAATTTAATAAAAAGGAATAATTATTATTCTTATTAAGCTTTTTAAAAAAAATAAAAACGATTTATTGAGATCAATGACCGTACCCCAACACGCTATTCCAACCTTGACCTAAAAACTAAATACGGTACAACTAAATAGGTGCGAGGGAGACAACAATAATGTTATTTTCTCGCAATACTAACAACGGCAGATCTCAAAAATATATATTTATTTTGTTCGAAAATACTTAAAAAAAAAGGTTTTAGTTTTTTTTTAAAAAGAGCTCGCCGAATTTCTTGCTGGCTCTTCTCGGTAGGAGCGGCTTTCCGAACCAGCAGTAGAGTTGACGATTCAAAAGCACTTGTTTACAAGTTTAATATAATAAAAAGTATTTTAAATGAAATTGAAATTAATTTCTTTAGTTTTTATCCTCCTACCTATAAGTAATGTAGGGTTTTTATGGGATTAGGAGATGAATGATGGTGTCTTTAATATTTCTGCTCTTTCCACAGATGCAGAGAGAGGATCTTGAATGCACAAATAAACTTAACATCGAACAAAATATATATAACACTAATACTTGAATATAGTCTAAGAGTAAGCAATACTTTGATGTTGTGACTATGGCATTCTTGATAAAAAAAATATTTACAATCAACGAAAAATTACCGTATTCGTATAAAATTCATTAATCACAAATTTTATATCATTTAATAGTAGTAGTTGTTTATAAAAAAAACAATTTTGATTTAAAAGAAATCACAAGTATATTTAGTGTATTTTTGAAAACTTTTGTTTAATTTTTGATTTAATTGCTTAGGAACTATAGTTTTTGATGATTTAATAATAGAATAAAAATCACAAGTTTATCAATCAAGGGCTGCAATGGCGGCACAACTCAAAAAACTTAAAAACTAGAACTGGTGGAAATTTTCAAATAGACTTTTCAGTAGCGATACCGAGTTAATTCATAATTCAGTATTAGGTCATTCGTTTAAGCAAACTAAAGATTTTTTTGTGCATTAGGAAAATGCAATGAAAACTTTGGACGCATTTATCTCAATACATCAAAATCAAAAATATTTTATTTCGTTAACATTAAACTATGTAAATTGTTATGTTTGAGATTTCCTTTTGATCATGAATGATAATGCTTGTGTTAGGGAGATCCCCCTCTTCCTAGACGAAGATTTTACAAAATTACACATGACCTTTGAGTTTTGCTACTATTGCAGCCCATGAGCGATATATTCTTCAGTAGTTTTTTTTTATAAGTCAAGTTATTGAACTTCAAAAAGAAAATCACAATTTTAAGTCGTTATTGACTGATTTTCTAGTATGAAAGAGATATGATTTATAGAAGCAGGCGTTACTTTGCGGAATTCCATATTACAAGCAATATAACAGAACTAACTACTTTGCTATAATCCGCACGGGTTAAGTGAATGCATGCAAAGCCAATGTGTATGAAGCAGGCAAAATCTACGCACCTTATACATGCAGGACCAGCCACCACATGCACCCCAAGGCGCAATTCACCAGCGACGACGCACACAAAAGCAGCACACACACCCACCACCACAATCTCAGATTTTGAGATTGTATCTTTTGAGATTGTGGTGGTGGGTTGTTGCTGGTGAATTGCGCCTTGGGGTGCATATGGTGGCTTGTCCTGCATATATAAGGTGCGAAGATTTTGCCTGCTTCATACACATTAGCTTTGCATGCATTCACTTAACCCGTGCGGATTATAGCAAAGTAGTTAGTTCTGTTATATTGCTTGAGGTGTTAAATCTTAATAAAATAAATAATTTCCTCCCTAAATTTATCGGCATTGTTCTTATGTTTGTGTTCAATGATTGACCAAATGATTAATTAAGGGAAAAATAACCTAGGTAAGTATTATATGTAGATATCTACGAATAAAAGTGTGTAAAGTGTCCTTTTGTTTATCACTACGATACGGGCATTCCTTGACTGTTGCATTTATAAGAGTATTTTTGTATCTATCTCTTGGTCTATAAGTGCTTTGGAGTTTTTGTTTTTTCGAATATTTATTGTATATGGTTAATAAATATTGTTTATTGAAAGTGTTTTTATTCTTCTTCTTCTTTTAAAATTTTGGCGTTCAGGCGTGCCAACTGGGCACAAATTACTTTGCCAATGTCACGTAGGATGAAGTACACACAGGAAATTGTTCGGTTAACTGATGATTAAAACGATATAATTTTCACAAAACAGAACTAAATACTATTTTATAAATAGTGGGAATTTTTGAGGTAATCACCTTCACCTGTAACAATTAGTCACAAACACAAAAAACAATAGTATTAATAATA